>CM046336.1:12966458-13566458 GCA_025403435.1 Artocarpus heterophyllus
GGAGCTGAGAAGAGATTTGCTGAACCGAGTGTATGCTTCAGATGAATCAAGGCAAGATGCCATTGACAGAGCGGAGAAGGTTCAATCAGAATTGGATTCAGACGTCCCAAGCTTCATCAAGCCCATGCTTAAGTCACACGTTACTGGAGGATTTGGCTTGGTAAGCCGTTCATTCATCTGACCAAAGCAGATAATCAGAGACAATGCTCTTCACTTGTTCTCCCAAAATTGAATACTAGATCCCTTAAACTCTTGCGTTGGTCTACTTCCTAACAGTTTAAGCTTTCAGGTATCAGACTCTTGTTTTTGTACTCTCCAAATTTAATTGTTATTTGGTAACAGTCATGGTTGGTTTGCAACATTATCATGTCAATTGAACAATATATATGTGTTTTTTGACAGAGTTTGCCGTTGGAGGTTTTGCAAGAGACACCTCCCAGATGAGGACGAGACGATTACTTTGGTGGACGAGGATGGAGATGAATTTCCCAACAAAATAATCTTGCTGGCAAGCCTGGTCTCAGCGGAGGTTGGAGAGGCTTTGCCATTGATCATCAACTAGTTGATGGGGATGCTTTGGTTTTCCATTGGTTAGGCCAACAGAATTCAAGGTCCTCTTTACATTTTAGACCTTAAAACAACAATGCTTGTTTCTCTGTCTCTTCTATATTTGCTCTCAAATATATCATGCCAAGATAGAGAAAAACAAAGCGTTATATTGGTGCGTTTAACTCATTCAAATTTGACTTGGTAAGATGAAGCTGTACATATTTATGAAAAAGGTTGCAGTTAATTCAGTATGACATTTGCTATTGCAGGTATATAGTGTTAGAGCCCAGAATTAGAAGACTGTGACGCTGAAGAAAGTAAAGAGGACGATTGAAGATTGGATGTCACGCCTTCTGGTAGGAGTGTCAAGAGAATCAGAATCAAAGTAATTCTTCCACTTCATGAAAATTTCTATTTTGACAGTTTCTTTAACTTGCAGATTAGACAAATTTTCAACAAATATTGAGTTGGTGCTTCTAACTTTCAGGTTTCTTGTAGTCTAATTTCGTCCGGCGTTGTGTATTTGCAGGTAAAAAAAAAAGAGCCCTTGATCTGACACGGTACAAGTTACAAAAAAGAACTTTGTGTTCATCCTCTTCATATTACGGAGCATAATTTACAATTACAGACTGAGGTTGCTATGCTTTTTAAGTTATTCCTTTTGTTTGGTCATGGCATTTTTGAATTTTGGATACATATGCCTCAATAGTTTTAGCAATGACATTGAACGAAATCTTAATGAGTTGTATAACATTTGGTACAAAGGCCATTAAAAAATATACGTATTGAATATATGACAGTGTAACCGAACTTTTTGTTTTTATTTCTTGTCTTTGCTCTTATTCCTTGTTTCTAGTCCACTGGTCCTTCAGAAATATTTGCTCAGTCATATTGACAGAAATTTAATTGTTTCTAATATGCGAGATTTTTGACTGAAATACAGAATTTCATTATAATAGAGGGTTATTAGCCCCATTAGCACCTGAATTACATGTGTTGTGTCGCTTTGGTTTATGAACTTCTCATTTTGATAAATCAGTCTTTGACTTTTGCTTTTTTGGTCACTTTGGTCCCAACACTAAAATTAGCAAATGAACCAATTGCAAAATGTTCTATTTTAACTAGTTTCTAGTCCTTGAGAAATATGAGCCTCAATAGTTTCAGCCTTTCAGGCTATTGACTGCAATTTAACACTATGTTTGGCAGGAGAGAGAGGGAGGGGAGGGTGAGAGATAGAAAGAGAAGTTAAATCCTTTGTTTGGTCAAGAGAGAAGAGGAAGGAAAGACAGGAGGGATATGGTCTCTCCTATGGCTCACCAAATTAGATCCTTTCATTAATAAAAAGATTTAAAGAATCCTTCATTTTAAGTTTTAAAAAGATTATTTTACCTTCTAAATTAATAATTTAAAAAAAATAATAAATATTTTGCAAATAACTACATTTCAATGAAAATAAGAATTTTGTTATAATATTAAAGGAGACTTTGATAGTCTTTTATGATTAAAAAAAGAGTGAATATTTCGCAAATAACTACATTTCAATGGAAATAAGAATTTTGTTGTCATATTAAAGGAAACTTTGACAGTCTTTTTATGATTAAACCTTCGCCGTTAAAAAAAGAAAATGTTTCACAGTCAGAAATGCTAAAAAATTGTTTCGTATTTTAAATTGTAAAAACCCGTTTGTGGATTTTTTCCTATGAAAGATAATTAAGAGGTAAAGTTCACGAAGAAGATTCGGAAATAGCTGGTGCTTTTAGCAATGAACAAGAAAAAAAAAAAAAAAAGCATAAACTAAGCTTTTTAATCGGTGTTTAAATAGTATATAAAAATAATAAAAAATTATTATTATAAAAAATAATGTAATTTAAAGGTATACATAGAGTAAAAGGTCTAAAATATAAACAAAAAATTTTTCATAAGTATCTTCTGTTAAACATCAAAGGTTGCCCCAAAAGTAATTATAAAAACCAAAAACACTTTTATTAGATCCATTCAAACATGTTCAAAAGCTATTTTTGAAATAAATAAGCCAAAATCAGCTTTTTCTAACCCATTCCAAACAGGCTCTGTATCAAGTTTTTAGTTCAGTTGTAATTCTCGTCCTTTTCTTTGACTTAATACCGTTTAACATCTACCAGATATGAGAAGAGCCTTGGCAAAGAAAGAACACCAACCATGTTTTCTACAAAAGCGAGGCAAATGATTCTCTAGTAGCGGAAATGCAAGAGTTGATTTACAGTGAACAAAAGAAACATTCTTATTTAAAAAAATAATTTTTTTTTTTGAAAAAAAGACAACGGCGAGAGGAATTAAACTAATTTTTAAGTACTACAAATAGTTCCCATGTTAAAATTCGAAGTGCAACCAATTTTCTTTACATGCGACGTCTGCTCTTGAATTTTGTACTCAAAAGTCAAAAAGATACCAAGAGAGGTTTCAAATGACTCATCTTTAAGACTTTCACAACAATCAACGAAATAAACACAAAAACTTCTTGTAATATTAATTGTCTTTCTATGTTGTTTTCAGGTTACATGTAAAAAACTTTATGATCATAGTTTCCAGGACAAATGGGATTTAACTTCACTGCATACCAAGTACAGAAATTCCATTTAAATTACTTCCTCGTACAACAACAGAGCAACAAAATTATTGACCGGAGCTTAAAGCCGACTCATACTACAAACATCATGATGTCAAACAAGTCCAAAGCCCGCTTCCAAGCACTTTTGAATATAGAAACATCTGTTCTCTCCCGGCCAAAGACGACGACAACTTGACTGAAAATGTTACTGGGCTACAATGGTTTATTCTTGAATCTTGGTTTGCCGAACTAGAACTGAAAACATTATTTGTGCCTGCTGGTCTAGCGTTTATGTATCCTCAGTAATAAGAAGGTCTACCTGTGATGTAACTAGGCATTCTCTCATCATAATTTCGCCATTTGTTTACCGTACTTTGGATCGACACAAACGACAACCTGGCACATTGTTTTTAAATTATTTTATGGCATGAAAAAAGCCATCTAGATAACGACTGTATAGCAAGAAAGCTAGAAGAGCAGCAGAAGAAATACCTTTCCAACACTTTTACCAGAATGGAGATACTCGACAGCATCCGCTACGGAATTAAGGCCCAAAAATTGTTTTGGGTCAACTGCCACCTATATAAAGTGAACAAGAACAGTTCAGGACTAAAAGTTTGCTGGTGAAACCGTAGGAACAATAGAAAATGTTGAAAGATCTCAACTTCTGGATCTAAGGATAATTACTTGAGATTACTTAAGATAGCATTTATGCGAAAGCATATTATACTATTTCCTTTGCCTTTTTCTCTAATATATTCATTTGACGTGAGGTTATTAGATTCATTTAGACCATGTATCATGCTCGAGAGTTCAGCTAGTGGATGCACTGAATTCCACATAAAGGGTACAAGAAGAAGCCCACGATGAAACTCTATAATATAACATATAAAAGGGTCAAATTATTACCTTCAGCTTTCCCATAGAGTAGAGATCAACTAATTTTTCCAAATGTGGTTGCCAGAGGTGAGGGTATTGTACCAAGAAAAAACCAGCCTGGAAAAAAAAAAAAGAAAAAGAAAAAAGATGAGGATCAATCTGAGATCAACGTGTTATGGCTAAACAATAAAGGACAAATCTGAGTCGAACAAAGCAAGGATAAATCCAGAGGAAGTAGAGAATCAATTATAACATCATGTTTTGGCTACATACCACAGTTTGGCTTTTTGCTAAAAGCTTCTCACATAATCCTGTATAATTTGACGGCTTCCATCCATGGTCTCCTTGATACTGAGACCAGATTTATCAATAAAATGGAATGACCAAAACCACTGATGTCAGAAGAATTTTAAAAGCAAAAAAAAAAAAAGGACTGAACATAACTCAGACAACAATTGTGTAATCGACGGATTTAATAAACAACCTGAGAAATCATTCCAATTACTATGAGTCGCCCATAAATTGCCAAAGCATTCAAGCACAAATCAAACATTTTACCACCTACAGACTCGTAGATGATATCAACACCTTTAGGAAACTCATTCTTTAGAACCTGAGAAAAAAAAGTGGAAAAAAATTATATGTCAACATGCTTTGAGTTTGAACTTGTATACTCAGTCAAATCATTGCAACCAGCAGTGTTTTTCATTAATTGAACTGTCCAGGTCCTTGTTACAAATCGCATTGCAAAATTTTTCTCACAAAATAAACAGAAATAAGAAATAAGAAACTCCTCATTATCAGTTAGGGAGACACAAGTGTGACTCAATAAGGTCCATGCTGCATTCAAAATTAGTAGCAATCAAATTCTACAGAGACGGTTAAACTAAAGAAATAAGAAAACCAAAGAGGGTAGATTGTAGATCTTCAGTCGTATTCTATCATTTTATTTAAATTTAGATATGAGTTTCCCAGAATATTAGTTCCAAAAAAGAGACAATGGTTTGCACTCATCCAGCAGCAGATTATGTTTAAGTTCAAGGACTCAAATATTATTCCAGTTGTCTCCAAGAATTATTTGTTGTTATTTTCCTCCATTATGAAAATAATTTTACTTGCTCGTTTTGGGCAATGAAATCAACAAAAAGTGACAATAAGTGGATTTGTTTATGCATTAAATTGATATATTAATTCTAAGAAGCCATTATGAAGTAGAGATTATCAGCAAACAGACAATAGAAGTAGATATAATCAATACTATAGGCCGGATTAGTCAAGTGAAAAAATAAAAACCACGTCTGGCTCCACTTCAGCTTCGTAAGGCTCCATATACAATTATAAAGGACTGAAAAGATGCAAGAAACTTACGGTTTTAATATCTTCAACTTTGTAGTCTATGACTCGATCAACTCCCAATTCTTTCAGAAGCTTTGCCTTTTGCTCACCTCCACAGGTTGCCACCACCGTATTTCCAGCTAATTTTGCAAGCTGTAAATCAAGCACTTGCGATTTAATTAATTGTCCTATAGTGAACTCTTAATCAAAAGAAGAAACAGATATGATTTGAGAAAGAATGAATACAGTTGGAGTCTGGGAATCCTCAGTGGAGAATCCACTGCATCTGAAACATTCTTAATACAAGAAAATACTAACAAAAAAAAAAAGCGAGAAAGAACGAAAAAAGTAAACCTGGACCGCGAATTGCCCAGTCCCCCCTGCAGCAGCAGTAACTAAAACTACCTTTCCAGATTCAATCTGTCCCGCCTAAAAATTCAGCGATAGAGAAATATTGTCAGAATGAACAATATCTACGGCTCAAAATAATTTCACATATATTATACAAAACAACGGATAAAGGCCAAAGAAAAGATCGATGTTGAATTGCAGATGTGATGTCAAATGGTCAAACCAAGGGAGCGGTAAAAAAAAAAAAATTGTTAGCATGAGGAGTGACCTTTTCTAAAGCAATTGACGCCGTTAATCCTGAAGTAAGCATGGCAACAACTTCTGGATCTGGTCTAGCCACAGGAAGGATATGTTTTGAACGCACCTGATGCAAGTGCAAAAACAGACTTTTATCTTCAGCAATTACAATTCAGGAAATAAATAAATAAACAAACACACACACACACACAAAAAAAAAACTACATTCACAAATACCATTAAAATAAGGCATACCATGTTTAGGAAATTCTACAATTGTCGTGTAAATAATAAAAGCAATTATGCTGCTCATTGAAAGTAAAATATTCACTTTTCAAAAAAAAAAAAGGCAGTAAAATATTCACAATGGTATACCATCATGAATTCAGCATAGCTTCCAAATGTCATGACTGCAGCAGGAGTACCAATTTCCAAGTTAGTGACGGAATCCCCAACTGCGGCAATTATCCCCACAGCCTGAAACAGCAAAGGAATATGTAGATCAACAAATCAAGCAGCAACCAGTTTTGAAAATACCAAAAAAATCAAGTGCACGAGTAGCCTTATGACACATCCTATAATTTGAATAGACACTGGAACTTTAAATAACAGTTTTATGCACCTCAAAACCAGCATCGAATGGAAGACGGGAGCCAAGGTCATTGCTGTTGCCACTAAAATAACGCCCTGAGCTGAAATTTACCTGTTGATATATGTCCTTGTCAGACAGATACAAACACACTACGAATCCGGCTATATGCAATTGCGATTCCACAAAAAATGGGGGAAAAAAAGCCTCAACGTTGCTGCACCATGATCATATGTATCAGCAGCCTAACATTAAAAAAAAAAAAAAGAACGACCATATTGTTTCTGAACTTTTTTCCAATAGCCAAATCCTATCTGTTTTCCGATCAACAACGTCGCTTCTGCTATCAGGAAAAGGTAAGAGTGGCAGTCCTACTTTAAGATACTACTGAAGTTTCTCAAATATTCTAATTTCTTGTCAAAACTTTATTCCATATCTGATTATAGCAAAGAGATTCAGCATGCTAATTGCTTGCATTGGTCCGCTTAGGAGATGAGCAATATACAAAGAAGGTGAAGTGGGGAATCCCTGAAACAAATTGATACAGTGTCAAAGTCTCAGATGTCTATACATTCATGCTTTTTGAAACCTATTGACCCCTCTACACAGAGAGAGGACTGTTAAAATATCTCATGCTGGCATGACATGAATCATCATCTCCTACTAGCTTAAAATTGTGCAATGCATGGCACTCAATCATGCCATTGCTTAAGACAACTAAAATTTCATATTTTTAAAAATGTAAATAGAGGAAAAGAGAAATGCAAATGAAATAACCCAATTCCTAACAATAATAATAAAGAAAACTAGATGTAAGGCACTAAGGGTAGGAAGAAACTTACATCACTAGCATTTACACCAGCATATATGATTTTCACAAGAACATGATGCGTTTCAATGGGTAATCTTAATGGCGAGCAGACAATGCCGGTAGCACTTCGAAAATTGTGGGTTAAAGTGTGGACAATTCTGAAGAACAAAAAAGGAAGATCAATAAATATGAAAAATAAATTTTCACACTATAATAGGTATTATCTTGATTCTTGAGAAAGGCAAATGTTCAACGTCAATAAGCATCAGATTCAGAAATGATTATGGAGATCATGGAAATAAAGGTCAAGCAAGTAAAAACTGTAATGCTCAAGGAAATTCATTATTAAATCCAATACTTATTTGGATTTAATTAATAAATTTATCCTTATAAATCGTATTTTTGTGAATTACGATAGCGTATATGTGAACAATATTAATAGGAAATTTGACTGTGAATATTGTGCAATTTTGGATATTGTTAAATACAAATTTTGTGAGCTTAAATGCTTGAAAATTTGTGAATAATATCATTAAAATGAACTTTATATCACAATTAATCATAGTGTTGTGGTATAAATTAATAAATGATTAAAGTGTTAAATAAAGTAGAAAAATCATGCTATAACTCAAAACAGTGTAAAAAGGGGCGTAATGCAATATAGGTACACTGTTTAAGTAAAAACATGGATAAGTGAAATACTATGTTTGGATTAGAAAAGTGAACCAAAGAGCAAGTTAATCATTAAAATGAACTTTATGTTGCTTGGAAGTACAGGATTAATCATAGAATTAATCATAGTGTTGTGGTATAAATTAATAAATGATTAAAGTGCTAAATAAAGTAGAAAAATCATGCTATAACCCAAAATAGTGTAAAAAGGGGCATAATGCAATGTAAGTACACTATTTAAGTAAAAACACGAATATGTGAAATACTATGTTTGGATTAGAAAAGTGAACCAAAAGCAAGTTCGAATATTTTAGACTACTTTAGTATATATTTATCTAGCTTTACTCTAACAGTATAAGAAAAAATGCAGCACAGTGAAAAATTACGCTGTATAAAGTCATGGACTCACCAAGGGACACTTTAAGGAAGGAGATTAAGCCACCTTATCCCTTGATGTGGCCCAATCTTTTATGCCAAGAATAAGCCTAATTTTCACTCTTAATGATGATTAAGGGTGAGTAAGTATGGTGAGTCACCATGCCCTTTAGGTAAAAATCTAACTTTCCATTTAGATAAGCCTAAGCAATTAGAAAACCAAAATTTTGTCATTTCTCTTCTTCCATACACGGCAGCCCCTACTTCCATTCTCCCAAAATTTCTTTCAAGGTAAATTCTCCACAAAGAAACACCTGCCAAGCTAGTTCTAAGTACAGACCAAGAACCAAGTTCAAGACCTCTCAATTTTCAAGGTAAAATCTAAACTTTTTCCGAGTTTTCTAGGGTTTTTCTTTGGGAATTGAAGGGGGATGTTGATAAGGGTTTTCTTTCCATGAACCATGCCTAGGAAGGTTGAAAATCAAGCTTGTTAAAAGGACACAAGCTCACCAAATTTTTTTTGGTAAAAGTCTAACCTCCTATTTTCTAAGTTTATGGTTGTTTTGCTTTGTTTGTTTTGATTTTTTTTTTCAAGTATGGCATGTAATAATCTAAGTTGGCTTATAGTGTGTTTAAATAATTTTATGGGATGTTATGGTTAGAAATTAGAGGTTGTACGCTTGGGATTAAGTTTGGTTTGCAAACTAAGCAACTTTGCAAAGATTAAGTAATCTTGAAGAAAGTGAAATTTTGGCATGGTTAAACATAATTATTTGCTAAAGATCTGGAACCTGCTCTAAACAGTGGGGTGCTTAATGTTTAAGAGAAAATTTTTGTGAAAATAACAAATAACTGAATTGAAAAGATTCACACAAACTGACAATTTTGAAAAATGGCAAATAATTCCATTGCGCAGTGGGAATTTCAGAAAATTTAAAACACGAAAGTTGTAGATCTCGACGAAACTATTAAGCATCGTCGACGGTTTGTCAAAATTCGCAACGGTTTATGAAATATGAATTTTACAATTTTTTATCACAAAATTTTAATAAAAGTAAAAAGGATAAAAATGATTTTAAATAAAAGGAATTTGGGTAAGAAACTTTGGAAAAATTTAATCCTTGCAAAAAATTGAGGCCAACGGTATAAAAAGATCATTTCTAGTTCTGGGGACAAAATCGTCGATATTTTCAATATCCGAGAAAAATTGTAAAGTTTTGCTAAATTTGGTTTTGTTTTGCAAAATAAGAGAACCAATACCTTGATTTTTTGTCCTGCTGCTAATAAGCAACATTTGTGTTGAGTTAGGAAAAAAATCGGGCCCAAGAAGTTAAAAGGCCCGTCGAGGACAAGAACGTCATTTCTCGCAAAACAGCCCAAACGAACCCAAAACGTCCGAAATAAGAAAAATGCCTTTAGCAAAGAATTTTCCCCCCTTCATTACTGACGATAAGACATCGTGAACTAAGAGGAATAAAATCCATAGTCATCGAACCGAGCAATAACCCAACTCAGTAGTTAACGTATACGTTTTATCGATATATAGATCAATAGTAGTAAGTTGGCTAACGACAATAAACTGTCCATATAGTACACTTAGACGATTAGCAGAGGAACCGGAAGTTGGTTAACACTGTAGCATTCCCAGATAAGTTCGAACCCCACCTACGTATGAGATAGAGGGTTTTTGAGAAAAGTATATATATATATATATATACAAATGTATTTATGTATTTAATACATTTAAAGAAATCTGTATGATGCGCACTTATTATAAGTAAATAAATCATCATGCATGGTATGATAACCTAAATTAACGGACTGGTAATTAAATCACCAGACAAAGAGAAAAGTATCGTACCAGCTCCCGACTCAAAAGGAGTTCTAAGTTATGTTTTGGTCTCGGTGTTACGGTGAACGATGTGCGCATATGGCACTCGGGCCCTAGTTAGGATTGAAATATGAAGAGAATAATCAATGTTCATAAACAAGCATAAATAGATCATGCATACAAGTAGGTTATACATGTTGGCTATGTTTGGACTTACTGAGCATCAACTCACCTAGTTATTTTATGCTATAGGTAATTCAGCAAAAAGGTCGAAGTAGATTTGCGGATGAGCTGGCGACGGTACGTGAGCAAATTGTAGACAAGGGTATGGATACTGCCACTGAAACGTTTTCGCTCTATATGTATGTTGAGGGTGAGCTCGGCGCCACCGTCGATGACACTAACTTCGGTGGTCGGCTAATAAGCTCGGCAGGACTCCGGTAAACTTGCTATTGGCCCCCGATGCATCATGCTTCCTCCCGAGGTGCCTCCCAGGCATCCAAGGCTGCGGCCCAAGAAGGCTGCCACTTCGGAATATACAGTAGCTCGGGTCGGACCAACCTTACGCGCAAGCAGATTGCTACTCGCCATTATAGGCCAACACAAGGCAGATACTTTGCCGTCCGATAGAGTCCAATCCGTTGGACGATGGGCGCGACACTTATCACCTACTGCCTGACACACCTCGATGTGACACTCGGGTCGTGGGCAAAACCCACCTTACACCCGATCCAAGTGGTGGCCTATAAATAGGATGCATTTATGGCATTCTAGAGAGACTTCTTCTATACACCTAGCTAGCTGTCGACCTCTGCCGAGCAAAACCTGCCTTGAACATCAGAGAGCCCTTGTCTGTTGACTAACCCTTCGATCTTCGCCGAAGCGTCCCTCCTCTTGCAGGTGTGTACGGCCAAGCAGAGGCGAATCCAAGGAGAGGTCAGACCGTGCGCAGCCGCACGTGGGTGTTGATCCGACGCCGGATCACGGTAAGCATCAACATTTTGGCGCTAGAAGGAGGGCGCCTACGCCTTCATCCGAACGTTAGCTACATTACCTCTGACACCTGAGATGACGACTCGAGGAAACGTCAAAGACGACATAGCCCGACAGGAGGGGTCAGGCTACGCAAGAAATAGGCAACCGAACACCGGTAGGCCAAGGGGCCGTCCCCGGACCGCGAGGTCCCGGTCCGGGGGGCAAGGAAGCACAGCCAGGGCTGAGCCGGTGGATGCCCCGGCTGCCCAGGACCCGATCTGGGAACTAACAGACGCAGTCCGGATCCTAACGCAACAGCTCACGCAGCAGGCTCAACACCAGGCTGCACCAGCTCTGCCGCCCCCGGCCCAGGTTGACCAGGCTGGAGGTCGGAAAGAGCGAAGAGCAGCCGACCGCGATAAAGCACACTCCGAGCACTCCAGAGGATCCACTCGTGGCGTCTCGGCCAATAACAGGTTGGTCCAAGAGGGTTGTCTTGGATACCAGGCGGCTCGCGCTCCCTCGCCACAAGGTTCTCGGGCCTCGGTATTTGACCGGCTCATATCTCGGGGGGCAAACCAGAACCGCTGGCCTGGAGCTGAAGGCAGTGCCGAGGGCGGAGTACCCTATCGGGTCGAACTGCCCGAGGACACTAACAGCCGCCAGCTCCGGGCATTGCAGCGCCAGATCGACGAGATTCGAAATTGTAGTTTCGGCATAGACGAGACGGGAGCTCAGGATCCACCCTTCCCGAATAACATAATGTGGGCCCCTATGCCGCCAAAGTTCAAGGTACCGCAAATAAAGTCCTACGACGGGACGACAGACGCTGATGAGCACGTTGAACTCTTCAGATGGCACATGCTACTGCAGAACGCTAGCGACGCAGCGATGTGCAAAGCTTTTTCGCTCACGCTGACAGGTCCTGCTCAGCAATGGTTCTGACAACTCGAACCATCATCAATTTCTTCATTTCGACAGCTGGCCGACGCCTTCTCCTCGGCATTCTCTACAACCAAAACGCGAAAGAAAGAAATAACATACATATATGCTGTCAAGCAGAGAGACGACAGCGTCAGGGATTACATTAACCGGTTTACCCGGGCAGCTATCGAGGTCAAGCACGTCGAAGATGAGACCCTCAAACACATTTTCGTAGGGGGTCTTCGAGACAAAAAGCTGACCTGGTCTCTGGTCTTTGAGCAGCCGAGCACGTTTTCCCAAATGCTCAGCTATGCCCAGAGACATGCCGACGCTGCCGAATATATGAAAAGCTGTCGGGAAGAAGCTGGCCCAAGTGAAACAAAGAAGGATAAGAAGCAGAAGAAAGCGCCAGAACAGAGCAGCACCGAGCAGAGCAAAAAGCAGGAAAAAGAGCAAACCGAGAAGCCAAAGGGGCCGACCGGTAAATTTCAAAGCTACACACCGTTAGTGGCGACCATCGACGAGGTGCTCGCCCAGTTAAGTGGCAAGAACTTGCTAACACCACCACCCAAGCTCCGAGGAAGCAAAGTGAAGGGAAATCAATCAAGGTTTTGCGAGTTCCATAAAGATGTGGGGCACAGTACTCGTGAATGCATCCAACTGAAAGACCAAATAGAAAGACTGGTCCGAGAAGGTCATTTGCAAGAATTTGTTGAGCGGGTTATAACCCCAAGGTCCACCTCGGGAAGGAACGATTCTTCGAGCCGAGACGTGCAGAACCGTTCCAGAACCGACACTGGGAACACCTCGGATCCCCCGAATATTGTTCACACGATATTCGACGGGCCTGTTACCAGGGGCACGTCGAGTGGACGGCGATCATATGTCAGAGAAGCTCGGCAGATTGAGCGGGGTGAATTCGTAAACATATCTGAGCACATCAACAAGATATGTCGCCAAGAAGATACCCCAATCACGTTTACCAAGGAGGAAGTAGATCAGTTAATGCACTCCCACAACGATGCCCTAGTGTGCGAACTGCGCATCGCCAACAACGTAATACGGCGTGTCCTAATCGACAACGGCAGTTCAGCCGACATCCTCTTCAAACAAGCTTTTGACAGATTAAGGATAAGCAACGCCCTTTTGGTCCCGGTTCGGACCCCGCTTTATGGCTTTGCGGGGAATGTGTTCGAGCTGTAGGAAAGGTCGGTTTGCCCGTGACCGTCAGAGAAGGAGCGGCTCAGGTCACTCGGGTTGTTGACTTTTTAGTCGTCGACAAACCCTCCCAGTACAATATTATCATCAGCTGACCAACGCTGAACACTTTGAAGGCCATAGTGTCTACATATCACCTGGCTATGAAGTTTCCAATAGATGGCGATGTCGGGGTGATTCGTTCGTCCCAAGTGGATTCCCGAGCTTGTTATGCCAGTGCCGTAAGAGCAGCCTCAGCCCTGCGCGAAGGCGTCTCGGCCATCTATTCGGTAGACGAGACGGATCTCCCTACCGACCCAACACCGAAGATGCTGGCAGACTTGGATCCTAGATTGCCCGAAGAAGAGGTAAGAGCCACCCCGGTCGAAGACTTGGTGCCGTTCTCCCTAGATCCTGAAAGGCCTGAACGCACAGTCTAACTCAGATCACAGCTGAGACCTGAGATCCGGGCCGACCTAGAAAGGCTCCTCACCGAATATCAGGACGTTTTTGCGTGGTCTCATGAAGACATGCCTGGCATTGACCCGAGCATTATTAGTCATCGGCTCAATGTCCAACTTGACCACAGGCCGGTGATACAAAAGAGAAGGGCCTTTAACCCAGAGAGGTACACTGCAATTAATGATGAAGTCCAGAAACTCCTCAAGGCTTGATTCATCAGAGAAGTTAAATACCCGGAATGGTTAGCAAATGTCGTCCTCGTCAAGAAGGCGAACGGCAAATGGCGGGTCTGCATTGACTATACCGATCTCAACAAGGCTTGCCCGAAAGATTGCTTTCTACTTCCTCGGATAGATCAGCTCGTCGACACCACTGCCGGCCACGAGCTTCTCAGCTTTATGGACGCGTACTCCGGGTACAATCGGATAAAGATGGCCAAGGAAGGCCAAGTCAAAACTGCCTTCGTTATCGACCAAGGCTTGTACTGCTACGTGGTGATGCCTTTCGGCTTGAAGAACGCCGGAGCTACATACCAACGCCTCGTCAATAAGATGTTTGCTCGGTTGATCGGGAAAATTATGGAGGTCTACGTGGACGACATGCTAGTAAAGTCTGTCCGAGCAGAAGACCACATGGCCGACATCCGAGCTAGCCTCGACATTCTTCGGGAATATGAAATGAAACTCAACCCGACGAAATGTGCGTTCGGCGTAAGCTCGGGCAAATTCCTTGAATTTTTGGTCAAACAACGAGGAATCGAGGTTAACCCGACGAAGCCCAAGCGATTATCGACATGCATTCTCCTCGGACAACAAAAGACGTACAACGGCTCACTAGCATGGTGGCAGCCCTGTCAAGGTTTGTCTCCTGGGCTACCGACAAGTGCCACTCATTTTTTAAGGCACTTAAGGGGAGGTTTAAGTGGAGCAGGGAGTGTAAAGAAGCTTTTCAAAGCCTGAAGACCTACTTGGCTACGCCCCGCTCCTGTCCAAACCTTTGCTCAGCAAAGCTTTAACCGCCTATTTAGTTGTGTCAGAGAAAGCCGTCAGCTCGATCATGGTCCGAGACGATGACGGGGTCCAAAGACCCGTTTACTACACAAGCCACGCATTCTAAGGTGCCGAGGAGAGATACTCGCCGCTAGAAAAGCTGGCCTTTGCTCTAATTACTTCGGTCCGAAAGTTGCGACCATACTACCAAGGCCATACCATCAAAGTCCCGACCAAGTTTCCTCTTCGGCAGGTTTTCTAGAGTCCAGAGATATCGGGCCGTATGGCCAAATGGTCGGTAGAGCTCGGCCAGTACGATGTTCATTTCATGCCAAGGACGGCCATCAAAGCTCAGGCCCTAGCAGACTTCATTGTAGAGTTTACTGACGCCGGACAGGCGACTCCGCTTGTCGAGAAGTCACCTATTGCAATGCCCGATGCACCCGGCTGCAGTGAGGATAGTCTTTCCTTGGAACCAGACTGGGAACTACATGTCGACGGATCTTCTTGTATCGACGGATCAGGCGCCAGGCTGGTCTTAACCAGCCCAAACGGTTATAAGGTCATCTATGCCCTCCGATTCAACTTCAAAGCCTCTAACAATGAGGCCGAATACGAAGCTCTCCTGACCGGACTTCGGAGTGCCCGTGATCTTGGAGTAAATCGCATCACCATCCACAGTGACTCAATGCTTGTGGTTCAGCTAGTCACCGACGGATTTCAGGCCTGAGCAGATTCCATGGCGACATATTTGCAAGAAGTGAAACAACTACTCGGGCAATTTAAGTCTTATTCTTTCAACCAAATCCCCTGGTCAGAGAACGTGGAGGCCGACGCCCTTGCCCGATTAGCCTCCGGCTTGGGCGGAAGTGATTTAACATCGGTCCCCATTGAGAGACTGGCCGAGCCGAGCATCGTTAAGGAAGTCGTAAGTATAGCCGAAGAACCCAAGACTACCTGGATGGACCCGATCATTCGATACTTGACCACAGCCGAATTACCCGACGACCGAAAAGAAGCACGTCGGGTACATAACGGCTCGGCCCGGTATTCGATGATCAGTGAAAAATTATATTGGCGAGGCTACACCACACCATGCTTGAGATGCTTGGATCCCAAAGAGGCCGAGTACCTAATGAGAGAGATCCACGAAGGCCTATGCGAAAACCACTCCGGAGGACGCTCTTTGGCCCAAAAGTGTCTCCGGCAGGGCTACTACTGGCCAACCATGCAGCAGGACTGCGGGGATTTTGCTCGAAAGTGCCACAAATGCCAGCAATTCGCCAGATTTCCCGGGTCTCACGCCGAGCCTCTCACTTCAATGACCTCGACATGGCCATTCTCAAAGTGGGCCATCGACTTGATCGGACCTCTCCCGCCGGCCCGATCATAATTCAAATACTGCATCGTGGCCATTGATTATATTGCAAAATGGATCGAGGTTGAACCCTGTACCAAAATGACCGAAGCTAAGTGCACCAACTTCGTGTGAAAGAATATTATTTGCCGGTTCGGGATCCCGCACACGATTGTGACCGACAACGCCAAACAGTTTGAATCTTCAGGTCTTCTTCGTCTATGCGAGAAGCTCGGTATTAGGAAGGTCTTCTCCTCCCCGAGCTATCCTCAGAGCAATGGCCAAGTGGAGGCCGCGAACAAGACAATCAAAGACAACCTGAAGAAAAAACTCGAGAGGCTCAAAGGTGCGTGGATTGACGAACTCCCACAAGTGCTTTGGGCATACCGGACAACTGTCCAGACGGCGACGGGCGAAACACCGTTCTCCCTCATATACGGGGCAGAGGTTATCATTCCAGTCGAAGTAGGATTGCCAAGTTTTCGAATTGAACAATACGAGCAAACCCTGAACGCGGAGTTGATAATGACCGAACTCGATCTACTCGAAGAAAAAAAGAACCGAGCAGCAATTCGCAATGCAGCCAGAACCAGGCGGTAGCTCGGTATTACAAAAAGAGGGTCCAGCCCAGAAGTTTTAAGGTTGGAGACTTGGTGCTGAAGAAGGTCACGGTTCAACAGCCCGGCCTCGGGTCCTTTGGTTCAAAGTGAGAAGGTCCGTTTAGGGTCGAAGACATCGTACGACCAAACACGTACAGATTATCTGACATGGAAGGAAATCAGCTCGGGCATCCTTGGAATGCCGAGCTTCTAAAATAATTCTTTCGCTAAACTCAGAGCCAGAAACCTTTTTTGACCTCTGGCCAGAATTCTTTTGTAACTAGACCTACTTGATAGGATTGAAAAATTACATGTACATATCACATTAATGGAATACAACTTTCCCACACCCACTCGAGCAATGTGTTTAAAGGAAATGTGGATCCAAAACAGTACGCCGTAACTCTAGCTCGGAAGACAAGACAATAACTCCCGATAAGGGAGAGTCATCCTGATTAATTGGGCTGGGGGGCTGGTCGGTATACCAACCTGAGGTCTGTCGCCGTACAAACATCCCAATAAGTTGCTTGGCACAATAGCGTACCCGACGAGTCCTACACTTGTGAAGCTTCTTAAAAACTCAAACAAGTCTAGGGGGGCAACAGGATAAGGGTAATCACGCGCCGTTGTGCTCTGCTCGACCGAGAATCGGAAACTTGAACCTCGCCCGGACTAACTGAGCGAGCAAGGATAATTACTCGGATCAACTGAGAAAACAAGGGATACCACCTCTGCTCAAAAACCTGAACCTCGCTCGAACTAACAGAGCGGACAAGCAAAACTAGTCGGATAACTGGATGCTATCGAGACAGATCTTGGTCCCAACCAGGAATCCTCCCCGAGGAGCATCTAAAGCTAAAACTATTAACCCGAAGACACTCGCGCTTGGAAAATAATGTGAAAAATAATGTAAAGCAAAACTGCATACAACAATCCATGAAGAGCAAAACGGAAAGTTAGTTTTTATTTATCGGGAAGGTACAAAGAACCGGGCACCTCTTAAGCCCGGACCCAAAAAAAAAACAACAATCAGAACAATCAGTCAGCCTGGGTCTCGCCCCCAGCTGTGTCCTCGCCTCCGCCTCCGATTGTGCTCTGCCTATCCCCATCGTCATCACCATATACCACGACAACATCATCCTCTTCACCCTGCTGATGCTCGGCATCACCTTGGTCGGGCTCAATGATGACCGACCAATCGAAACCCGTTGCCTCGGGGTGCTTATCAATCAGGTGTTCGCGGAGGTCTGTCATGCCGTAGTAGTAGAGATCGGCGTATTCCGGGGATGTTTTGAACTCTTCGACGGCTCTGGCCAGGCATCACGGGAGCTCATCCACGAAATGCTGGTGCTCAGTCTGGAGGGACATCAGCTGCCCTTTTAGCCGTGCAACATCATCCCTCGCCTCCCTGGCCTGCCTCAACGCCTCCTCGGCCTCGGCCTTAGCCTTCCCGGCTTCCTCTTGGGCCTAAGAGAGACCCTCCATGGCTTGGTCAAGCCCAATGTTCTTGGCATCGAGCTCCTTGTCGGCCTCTACATTCTTGAGGAAGGTCTTCTTGTGCATCTCCTTCTCCTTATGGATGTCTTTCATCCCGAAGGAGTGCACCATATGCAGAACGGCACTCATCTACAAGAATCAAGACGTTAGTCCTCGGCAGCATGATAAAAGAGGAATCTAAACGATCGATCCGGTCGAATACTTACAGAGGCGACGGCTCGGAATACCGTATTGCAGAGACTCTGAAAGTCCTCCCCCCGGATGTTCATGAAGAAGTCGTCTTGAGAAAGGGCGTCCCCGAGGCGTTCGAGAACGATGACGCGGTAATTCGGGCGCCTTCTCTGCAAATCCTTGGACGACCCTTTGGCGGCCTCAACGGCTGGGGTGACCTCCTACGCGTCCCTAGTCGACTGTGGCGGAGGTGGCGGTACTTGGACTAATGAAGAGACCTGCCCGGTGTGAGGGGGAAGCTCAGGCCTGGGCGTCCGCTCATGCTTCCTCCCGGTGTCAACGGCCTTGCCCTTCTGCTTTCTCAGGCTCGCCATCAGAGCCCGTCTATTAGCATGGGAGCTCGACGCCGACGACATCTCTGCACAAGAAAATCTGAAGTCAAAACGAGGTCGGCAAAAGGAAAAAGAGGACAATAAAAATAAAGCCCGGAGTTGGCAGGACGGGTATGGGAGCTGAATCAATTCCTCGAGGTCTTCGTCGGCTACGGGTGGCCCCGCATCGAAGGAGCCACTGAACGAGTCCTCGGAACTGGACGATGAAGGCTCCCTCGTCGGCCACCCGGATCGGAAAGTGCTAGGTCCCGGGACGTCTGTGGCACCAGGCCGAGCAATGGTAACCTGCCCGGAACTCCGGACAGGGCGGACAGCTTGGGGATTTATTCTGCTGGACTCCCCGAACCAACCATAACCGGATAAAGTGTCCTTCCTTAAAAGGAAAGACTGTTGTCTGGTCGATTCCGGCTTTTTGAATAGTTCATCGACCGCCCTGATCACGCGGCTCGGTGCCCAGTGACTCTTGGTCCACACATGCCCCTACTCGAACTACCTCGGCACTTGTTGATTCTCAGGGACGGTCTCACCGGCTCGGGCTAGATAATTCCCCCCGATGTAGAACCACTCGAACTTCCATAACTTATCCAAGTCGGGGTTACCCAGGATGAAATCTTTCCAAAAGCTGGTGACGTAGTACCAACTGGACTGCCTAAGAAGCTTCTTCATCTTGTACACTTGCTTGAAGGCTTCCAGCGGCATCTTAGTGCCCCAGTGGTACCTCCATAAAATGTACATCCCGATCAGCGACCTGTAGCTATTCGGGTTCAGCTGAGCCGGGCACACGTTGAAATCGTTGAGTGCCCGGCGGAGGAAGGGGTAAAACGACAGATGCAGCCCAGCCTTGAAGAACTCGGCATAGAGCGTGATGCATCCCTCCGGCGCGTCTAAGGGTGAATCTCCCTTGCCGAGGACGGTGAGAATCACGTCGTCCGGGATGTCGTACTCGACGCGTAGGTTCTCTAGCCGTAACTCCGTGATGGCGCTTGTATAACCCGCCGCTGAGGTTTGCCCGGGCTGGTTACCCGATACGCTGTCACTCCTCGGACGCGGGTGACCTGGACCTCCTGCTCCTCCATCTCCGGCTGCTCCGCCTCCGCTACCTCGGCTGCCTGTTCCTCGTCGGAAACGTCAACCGTAATCACCCCGCAACTTGGACTGGGGCCCCAACATTCCGACCGGACGTGCTCGGAGCATCCTCGAGCGTTGGAAGCTCGGCCCTCTCCCTTGAAAAAACTCGGGACGAGCCAGCAATAGTCGACCCGACATAAGGGTCTTGCTCCCTGGACGGCCTAATAGGCCTTCGCCCGTCTAGCATGTGTAGAAACTCCTGCTCGGGTACCGTCTAGGAGTCAACCCTCAGGATTTGCTCGAACCGGCTGGCCCCGTCTCGTCCTGGAGACACTCCCTCAACGTCGGACTAAGTGGTAGATGAACTACTACTCTCCGACCAGGAGACCTCTACATTCTGGGAGTCGGACAGATCTCTCATTTTCACTTAACAAAAATTACCTGCTAGGGTTCTCGGAAGCTCGGGTAGATACAATCCTCGGCTATATAACTGGAGCTCGGTAGCTAAAACTCTTCGGGTGTAAAATTTCTGAAAATGAAGTGCAAATTACAGAGAGGGTGGCCCTATTTATAGCCATTTCAGGCGAAAAACTTGGGCGCAAAAAACCAGGACGCGCGATCATTACGCCTGTCAGGCGACGCAGACAGCCACGAGCTGACATGCGTCCCCCGTCTAATCCGCGAGTCTTTTCGTCTCATCCCTCTTCGAAGTGTCGTTTGGTCTTCCTCCTTTGAGCCGACCTCACCTACTCGGCGTAGTCCACCCAGCCGGACACCGATCAGGTGAACTGGGGGGCTAATGTTGAAGGTGAGCTCGGCGCCACCGCCGAGGACACTAACTTCAGTGGTCGGCTAATAAGCTCGGCAGGACTCCAATAAGCTTGCTATTGGCCCCCGATGCATCATGCTTCCTCCCGAGGTGCCTCTCAAGCATCCAAGGTTGCGGCCCAAGAAGACTGCCACCTCGGAATATACAGTAGCTCGGGTCGGACCAACCTTACTTGCAAGCAGGTTGCTACTCGCCATTATAGGCCAACACAAGGCAGATACTTTGTCGTCTGATAGAGTCCAATCCGTTGGACGATGGGCATGACACTTGTCACCTACAGCATGACACACCTCGATGTGACACCCGAGTCGTGAGCAAAACCCACCTTACACCCGATCCAAGTGGTGGCCTATAAATAGGATGCATTTATGCCATTTTAAAGAGACTTCTTCTACACACCTAGCTAGCTGCCGACCTCTGCCGAGCAAAACCTGCCTTGAGCATCGGAGAGCCCTTGTCTGTTGACTAACCTTTCTATCTTCTCCGAAGCGTCCCTCCTCTTGCAGGTGTGTACGGCCGGGCAGAGGCAAATCCAAGGAGAGGTCAGACCGTACGCAACCGCACGTGGGTGTTGATCCGACGTCCGATCACGGTAAGCATCAACAATGTATATTAAATAAATTTGGAACTTGTTGTAGAGTAAGCATTAAATATAATTTATAATGTGGTATAAGTAAGACAAAACTCTTGAGTAATGTTATGTTAAGTATACATAAATATATAAAGGAGAGTTGTATATGCATGTATGTTCTATTTTAAAAATATATATATATTTTTGGATTTCCATAGTTATGTAAGTAAGAAAAGTGTTAAGATACGACCCGAAATATAACAGATCATAACAAAAACAATGTCAACTAACTGAATGTAGGGATAATTGTTGTCCTGACTCAAAACTCAGATTTGATATGCATGTCCCAGATGAACTTCACATCATAAAATCATGTGATGAAAAACTAGAATGTCCAAGAATTTCACCCAGCTGTTTCTTACAACTAAAAATAAAAGTAATAAAAAGGTAAGAAAATCTGCTTGACTTTAGTTAACTCACATTTTCTCAAAATTATGTGGAAGTTGAAACTCTAGAGGAAATTTCTGTGTAGATGTTCTTCTTCTCGTTGCAGAAGGGCCAATCAAGTATTTTGCCTCTTCCAAGGGAGTTGGCCAGTACTCCATGCCTCTCCGATTTGTTATCCACAGGCAGGCACCGTCTTTACTTTCATCAGTAATAAGCTCAAAAGCACCTACAAAGGGAACGGAAAACTTGGAATGAACAATCAATGTAATTCAGAATGACAGCCAGAACGTCATATGTATCATATTTTTAAAAAGAAAGGAAAGAATAAAGAAAGAAGAAAACAAAAACGTACCTTTAATCACCATTTCCATAGGAAGATAGCCTCCCATTAAACCAATAAATTGGGGACCCACCTTTGAGGCCAGATCAGTTTCAACAAACTGCATACAAAACGTTAAAATTATGTTTTAATGAGAAATTCTCTTTGAACAAGAACCGTTCCCTCTCTCCTCTGTGAGCTGCATTCAATTAAAGACTTACTTCAGGGCACAACACATTAATGCGAATGCCTTGACGTTTGAAGGGAGCAAGTGATCTAGTAAACATCACAACACCACCTGAGGGGGGGAAAAATAAATAAATAAATAAACCGACACCATATATGGAACTACTCCATAACAATAAAGTTATACTTATGTTATGCATGCTTATGGTTAATCTTAACGAGGACAAAATGAAGTTCTGCTAAGGAAACTCCAAATTGGGTAGCATAGAGACAACAAACCTTTAGAGGCAGTGTAGATACTGCCAGAAAACAGAGGATAAAGACCTGCAGAGGACCCCAAATTGATGATCACACCAGGTTTCTTCGCAGCTTGCATGAATTTAATCTGTTCATGAACCTTAAATGGTTACTAAAAGACCCGAAACGCTATTTTTTGTTAGAGTTTTTCCAATTAACCAAGGTTAGTTTGATCCCTCAAGTATCTAATAAACTAACATATTCAACTAATGCAACATCATCATCAACAACAACAAAAAAGTCCTTCTTAACGAGCTGGACTGAACTAGATTTTACAGGGTGGTCAATTCCATAAATATCGAATCGTACCGCGAAACGGGTGCAATCAACAACTGCAACAAGGTTCACGTTGATAACTTTTCTCCATGAAGAAGTACCATCAGTTTGATCCTTGTGAAATGGAATTCGTTCACCAATACCCGCACTATTAATACATATATCTAGTCCACCATATGTCGCTACGTGCTTCTCAAACGCAGCAGCCAAATCCCCTGATCAGCAGAATCAAATTCAAACTCAATCTCCAAAAATAAAAATAAAAAAAATTGGCAAACAAAGATCAATTTTTGTACTTTTCTTTTTCCACTCACTTGAATTAGAAACATCGCACTTGACGTATATGGCGGATGGGAAATCCAAATCCGAATGGAATTTAGCATTTTCCTTCCGAACAAGATTGGCCACTTCGTTTCCCTTTTCGTCCGAGAAATCAACCACCGTCACGAATATTCCTTTGCCTCCAAGAGCTAGGGAGAGAGCTTTTCCTACAGATCAATTTCGCGCCTTCAATCACAAACCTCATCAACATCTCGAAAAATTGCAAGAGAAATAAATAAATAAATATCAACATCTCGAAAAATTGCAAGAGAAATAAATAAATAAATATATATACACACACACACTAGAAAATCCTCTGTTTCGTTTCCAAACGAAAATTCTGCCAAATCGATGGAAGAAACTGAGAGAAATTGGTACCAATTCCAGAGGCTCCGCCGGTGATCAGAGCCGATAATCCAGGTCTAAGCTCCATTTTTTCGGTTATGGTAAAGAAAAGCTTTGTCTTCTAACGCTTGATGATTGGAGAAGGTAAAGATCTAATCTGCAAAACACAGTTTTATTAATATTTAAGGGAAAAAATATTTTATATATCTGTTGGCGGTACAATTGGCGGGATTTGTCTTCTTTTTTTTATATTTTTTGGTACGGTCAGAGGATCGTCATCAAGGTATGGGTGCGGCCGGCCAAACCACGGGGAATATCCTCAATTTATTCGTACGTGGGAGAATTACTTGTCTTTATATATATATATATATATAGCAAATTTTGCTATTAAATAGGTAAATAATAATATATTCAATTTCTTACAAACATACAAAATTCAAAAGGGCACTGCTACACATCTCGATCGGGCTGTGGCCTGGACCTCTCAGTGGGGTGGGCCCCACCCAGTGGGTCCCATTGTGGGACTCATCAGGTGGGGCCCACCCCACTAAGAGGGCCGGGCCACAGCCCGGTGGGAAAAAAAAAGTTTTCCAATCCAAAAATACCTGTGTTACAATTTGATATCAACTCTTATAATTTCAAAACAAATAAAAAAAAATCTCTCTCAACCTTTCTTCTTTGTTTCTCTCTCCTCTCTCTCATCTTCTGTTTCTATCTCTCCTTTCTCACTCATCCTCTTCTTTTGGTTCTTCCAAAAATACTCTTTTCTTTCTCTCTCCTCTGTCCCTTTCTCTCACCTAGTTTTCTTGGCCACCTTCAACTCATTGGTTCTTTGTTGTCACCCAAGGAAGCCGTCGATCTGCGACATCTAGCTGAGATCAAAACGAGGCAAAGCAGATTCATGTGATTTTCTTCCCTGTCGTCGTCGTCGTTCGTTGAGATCATGAGTGACAAATCATCAATGTAGTGACGAAGAACCATTTCGTGGAGCAGATTTGTAGGCACGCGACGGAGAAGAACTTCGAGCTGGCCGAGATCACAATGAGTTCCGGCGTCCCAATCTGGAGATACGAACATGAACACCAAATCTGCAAATCTCATCCTCCGTCTTCGATAGAGCCATCGGTGCTCGATCTCGTCTGTCAAAGCATCGTCGTCTTTGGCCCTAATCTCTCGATCTCCTTGTTTCCTCGTGGCAAAACATATGTTGAAGACAAAGGATCGAAACCTCCTCCTCGAATGCTACCATTTCGCCAGCGTCAACTTGCTCATCCAAGGCAATGGAGGTTGTCAGACCTAACAGATCCATGCCAAGTCAAGCTCGTCGATGGTATTGGAAAATGATACGTAGCATAATTTTGAAAATTTTAAATCAAAATTTTTTTCAAATAACATGTTTGACATGCTAAGTACATAAATTAATGACAGATTTTACGTACCTTTTTTTATATATCGAAGTCTACAAAAAAAACTAAGTAAAGAAGAACGTTCTAGAAGAGCCTTAACCAATTAGTCTTCTTTGCTATTCTTTATCCACGGTCAGAACGCGGATAACCGTACGTCGTATAGTCTTTCCTCCAGCGACTCTCATTCCAACCACTTGAGAATACCTAGAGCTACGGTTCTAGAGTTAAACAATAGCACTTTGGGAGTTTCAGAGTTTCTCTCACTAGAGTACTCACTCTCTGTTTCTCAAATGATCTGAATAACAATAAAAAATAACTCCCCTTTTATAGTGGTCGAATTTGGGGTTAGTCCTTATCAGATTAAGCTTCAAAATTCAAGCTCAAGTCAATTTCTGATTGAAAAATACGTGACCTTTTTTTTTTTTGTTACCGACCGTGCCTTTGTATCATGGTCGACCGCGCCATTATGATCTAGGAGTTCGAATCGAATTTGAACTCCTCAAGCTGATCTGATTGATCCATTCTCAACCAATTGGATAAATCTTATCTTATTTGACCTGGGTATCATTTATAAAGCCTCAATTTTAATTCAAAAAACCCAATAGAAATGTTATCTATTTAAAATAGTCATATACATATAAACCCATAAAACTAAAATATTATCCAAATAATTCAACATGTTTATATGGAATTAATTCACAAAATTAATTTAACCAATAAACTAACATGAATTATTAAATCCAATCAACTCAAATTTTAGTCAATCTAATAATTAACACAAGTAACTAATATGTAGAAAAAACACACTGTATCGTTAAAGGAATTATTATGGGCTAGCAAAGAAGACCTAATAAACAAATATAGATCAAGCTCCTATAATTATAAAATAACATATTCTATATACATATTTTATAATTATTAACTTTAACGCTACTCTACTAAAAGCTTAGAGCTGTATTCTCAAACTATATAAGATTACAAAGCTCCAATAAGATAATCATCTATGATATACATAATGTGTAATATCCTAATAGGATATTTATAATCAGCTTAAGTATAAATTCTATTTTACTTTCTTGATTATTTTTATCTAATGCTCCATTATCTCACAATTGGAATACTTACTATTTATAAATAATATCATTTGGTTACACCCATGTATCCAAATGGTTGAGCGCTCTAGTCTTCCAATTACAGAATAATGCCTCTAAGAGAATATCATTAACTCTACAAAAAGAGCTATGGATTCCATATCTATAAATAACGAGTCTACATTAATCAAGAGTCGTATCTCCAACATACCAATATACGTACCAATATCAAATTAGGATGTCAACATTTAGTATATCAAAAGACACAAGTCAAGAATACCGACCCATTATTTATTTCAAGATTAAGACATAATACATATGATTTGTCTAAAGTGGATTGATTTAAACAAACAGAATTATTAATCAAATCAATTCAACTTTTTGTCTCGATCCAATATATCGTTAGCTATGACAACATACTAATGTTTTTACACGTAGAGTACCACTCCAATGACTAAAACAAGTCATCTCCTGTTAGGGATGTAGAAAACATAATAATCTTAACATAAATATAGCACCAAACTTTATTCCATCGATTGCGGATCTTATCATTTAGATTATCGCCTTTAAGATTCATGTATTTTGTATAATCTGTCTATCATATGCATGATCTTAAATGCTTAAATCGACAGTCTCAGACTTCTGTTTATTTATCATATATTCAACATAAATAAACATAAAGAAGACAACATTTAGTTTATGAATAATAAATAAACTCTTTATTGGTTAAATATCTCTAAAAACTTATTACATTATTTAATCCTTAGGGCACCATGTCTAACAGATGGAGCTATTTTTTTTTGTTGGTTTTTTTTTTTTTTGGGTAATCTGTTTGGATGATGAGAAATTAGGAAAAAGGAAAATTAATTGGTTTTTCTGAGTTCTGTAGTTCTTTTTGTTTCTTTAGTGATCAGATTTTTTTGTCACGTTTATTTGTTTTGGGTGGTAGCAACAGTGGTTGGTGTAGATATTTACACGGTAATACAGTATTGTTAGTAATACTGTATTTCTAGTCTACTGGCGATACGACAAATTGGTTGGTGAAATTTTATATTAACATTGTAACACAGTATTAAAAGATTAATGTTGTATTTCTCAGTGGTCAGTAGTTCGATAAAGTCTCTGATGAAATATAGTAATTACATTGTAATATGGTATTACAAGGTTAGTACTTTATTTCCTTGTTACTAGCGGTCTAATGAAGTTTCCAGTGAAATATAGTGTTTACACTATAATATGGTATTACAATGTTAAATATTATATTTTTTAGCCATCTGTGGTCCAGCAAAATCGTCGATGAAATATAGTATTTACACTATAATACGATATTACAAGGTTAATGCTGTATTTTTTGACAGCCAGTGGTCCGGTGAGATCGTTGGTGAATTTTTGAATTTACACGATAAATACAGTATTTTTCAGTAAATATTGTATTTCTCGACTGCTGGTGGTACGACAAGGTGTTGGAAACAAAGTGCGCAACGAAATTTTATAAAAAAATTTCATCAGAGTAATTTCCAAAATACAAGTTTGACATGTTATATGTATAAATTAAACAGATCTTACTAACCTCAGTGTGCCGAAGAACCTTCGCGATCCGTGTAGAGGAGTAACGTTCCAGAAGAGCCTCAACCAACTGGTCTTCTTTGCTATTCTCTATCCACAACCGGAGTGAGTGTGGGCTCACACGTACAGCTCTTCCACCGGTGACTCTCATTCCAACCAACAGAGAGAACCCAAAGCTAGTGTTCGTGATTTGTAAACAAAAAGCTCTCAGGGAGTTTTTTAGATGCTCACTAGAAAAGTATCACTCTTAATCTCTCAAATTGATCTGAGTAAATCATGAGACTCACTCCCTTTTTATACCTATTGGTCTTGGGGTCAGTCCATATCTGATTAGGTCTCAAAAACTCGAAACAGAATCAAGTTCGGATCAATATCTGATAAGATCCGCGTGAAAACGCGTAATCTTATCTACCGCTGATCGGCAGGCCGAACACGTCATCCAGCAGGCCGAACTCTTGAGAAAAAATCTCTGCGAATCTTTTATTTTCCACCCGAGATTCTAAAGGATAAAGTCTCAGTTTTGATTCAAATAACCCAATAGAGAAGTTATCTGATCAAAACAAACTTTATCAAGATAATCTCTAAGAAAATAAATCAATTCACAATAATTCTACAGGTTTATCTTGTTCTAATTTTGTCCAAAATTAAAACAACCGATAAACAGACAAGAATTATCTGATCGCAATAATTCAACAAGTTTATCTTGAACTAATTTCTTACAAAATTAATTCAACCGATAAACAGACATGAATTATTTGATTCTTACAAATTTTAAACCAATCTGATAAATCCGACATAAGTCACCAATTATTGGAAAAGCACGCCGTGTCGTTATAGGACTTTACGAGCTAGCAAAGGGGACCAAAATGGACATATAAAGTTCAAGCTCATGATAATTATGAAACTCAATATCCCAGATATACATTTCACAATTATCAACTCCAACGCTACTCCACTAAAAGCTTGGAGCTGCACTCTCGAACTTTATAGAATTACGAAGCTCGTGTAGCTAAGTCTCCATGACATATCATAGTGCATCGTATCCCCATATGATAATCCATAATCGGCTTAAGGACAAGTTCTGTCTTACCTTCCCGATTATTTTTATCTTACGTTCCATTGTCTCACCATTAGAAAACTTACCATCCAAAGATAATATACCATTCGGTTACACCTATGTATCCAAATGGTTGAGCATTCCAGTTTTTCAATTTCAGGACAATGCATATAAGAGGATATCATTACTCCTAAAGAGGAGCTATAGATTCCATATCTATGAATAACAAGTCTACGCTATCAAGAGTCATGCCTCCAATGTACCGGCATGCATACCACTATAGAGATGTGGGAGTCACCCATTGGTACATCAAAAGACACAAGTCGAGATAACGGGCCCACTATTCATCTCAGGATTAAGATACAATACAAATGACTGTCTAAAGTGAATCGATTTGCCAAGACAGAATTATTAATATAAATCAATTCACTTTATGTCCCGATCCAACACGTCGTCACCTATGACAACGTGCCAATGTTTCTATTCACGGAGTCCAACTCCGATGGTCAAGACAAACCATCTCCCAAAAGGGATATAGACAACATAACAATATTTACATGAATAAAGCGCCCAACTTTATTCCCTCAATTGCGGATCATATGTTTTAGACCATCACCTTAAGAATCGTGTCTACCGCATAATCATCCCATCATATGCCCAATTCTTAAGGTTTAGACTGACAGTCTCAGACTACTGTTTGCTTATCATACATTCAACAAATATGAACGTAAAGAGGATAAGATTTGGTATATATAAATGAATAAATTATTTATTGATAAAAATGTCTCCAAAAACATATTACATTTTTACTCCTTAGGGCATACATGTCTAACACAAGGTCGTTGGTGAATTTTTGTATTTATTTGATAAATACGGTTTTTGTTGGTAAATATTGTATTTTCTAGTTGTCAACGGTACGACGAAGTCGCTGGTAAATCTTTGTATTAGCCTGGTAATACAATATTTCACTTGAAATACTGTATTTTCTAGTTGCCGATGGTTCAACAAAATCACTTGTGAATTCTTATATTTACGTGGTAATATGTATTTCAAGTAAAATATTATATTTTCTTATTGTTAGTGGTCCAAGAAAGTCACTAGTGAATTTTTATATGTACACAATAATATAGTATTTTAAGTAAAATACTGTATTTTTAGATAGCCGACACTTTGACGAAGTCATCAATGAATTTTTGTATTACACATTAAATACGGTAGTTCCTAGTAAATATTGTATTTCTTGGCCGCCAGCGGTCCAATGAAGTCATCCATAAATTAGTATTTACACAGTAATACTTATTTAAGTAAAATACTATATTTTTTGGCCGTTAGAGGTCCGACGAAGTTGCAGGTGAATTTTTGTACTTACATAGTAAATATGATATTTTTCAGTAAATATTATATTTTTCAGCCGTCGGTGGTCCGACGAAGTCATCAGTGAATTTTCGTATTTACACAGTAAATATAGTGTTTCTCTGTAAATATTGTATCTACACGACTAGCAGCGGTGCCAATGAGGAAAGATGGTGAAAGATATCGATGATAAAGAGGTAGGGGTATTTTAGGGTTTTTGTTCTCAATTTCTTATAAGTTATTATTCAATTTCTCATGATATGTTGTATATTACATATTTTGAAACTATATGATATTATTTATTAAGGTTTAGTCTAAATATATTATTTTGCTCTTTCTCTCATATATATATATTATATAAGAAATAGTATATGAACCTAACAAAGACAACAATTCGCTCCTTGCCAAAAACAATGATAAATAAATAGGGTTACTTACCTTTTTATACCATATATTTTAGGTTTATTCAAATAATATACCATTGGTTTTTTTATCTCGTCAAATTTATACATTCAGATTAGATTTAATAAATAAATTTATACCTTTGCTTAATTAATCTTTAAGTTTGACTTAAGAAATTCTCTAAAAGACCCTTAAATTATAAAAGAAGATAACTTTAAAAACTTAAAAAAAAAACTTTATACTAAGGTTTTCGCTATAAAAAATGTATAGAATACCTTCAAAAATAGTTGTTTTGTGTGTTTTTATTTTTGTTTTTTTTTGAAAGTTTTAATTTTTTATCTTTTACTTAAGGATAATTTGGTCATTTTGTTGAGGTGTTGAGATCCCGGGCCGGAGCCTGGCGGGCACCTCTAACGTATTGCCGAGGAGGCTGCCCGGCTCGACCCCGAGTGTTCCCAGCCGAGTTACATCCCAGCTGAGTTTCCAGGGAGGTCGGGAGCCCTCACGCGGATTTGCCTCCCGCGGGGGGAGCGTGTCCCCAAGGGTTGAACCTGTGACCTCTTGTATAAGAGGCCTTAAGGTATCCCTCAGGTATCAAAAGGATAACTAACATCCTAAGTTAAAAGTTGTAAATTTATAGTTTGTGGTGAGTCTCAGGTCAAATAAAGTCACCAATAGTATTTGGTATAATCATGTCGAAAGCTGATCAATATAATAGAAGATGTCAAATAGTAGTTTGTTTGGCGACAATAAACATAGACATAGTGTTGCATCGCTATAGAATTGTGATTGCACTCTCGTTCCCTAACTCTCTTTTACCATTGCAATTTCATACTGTGTTGATCGTAGGAGATCACTTGCGTACAAACTTGATTATCTTGTTATACATTGCTCTTAAACATACTGTGATTTTGAAACTTGCTGATATATTCAAAATTGGCACCACTACTTGAAAGTTGTATTAAATATTACATAAACATCTCTAGCACCTTTGCTTTTTTTCCCCCTTCCTATGGTTGTGCATACAGCATTAACAACTAGAAAAAAAATGCTGCATACTTGAATGAAGTACCTTTATTAATCTTATATAAATTTAGAATTGCGAATCTATTACACTATATTTTAGGAAGGAGAGATGGAGGGAGGGACAGGGATGGAGAAAGAGAGATAGAAGGAGACGTAAAATTCTTTGTTTGATTGGAGGGAGAAAAAAAATGAGAGGAAAAATGGAGGGATACGGTTTCCTCCATGGCCCACTAAATTGAATCTTTTTATCAATAAAAAGATCTAAGTAATCCATAACTTTAATTTTTAAAATAAACTATTTCACGCTCTAAATAAATAATTAATAAATAATAATAAATATACTACATAGTAATTTCATAAAAAACTATTATTTATAATCTTAACTCTCCATCCATCGTACTAAACAATACAAACAATTACTGCAATTTTTTTTATCCTTTTTAGTTGTCCTCTCTCCTGCCAAACGGAGTGTTAAGATTACAATACTATTCACCGGCATTTATAAGAAGAAAGATGAACAAAGTGGTAATGAAGACACAAAGAAATTGGAAATTTGATCATTTTTGCTTGATTATGTAGAAATAGAATTTAGAATGATTGTTACGGTTATTATTAAACATACTTTGTCCTTTGCTAATTGGAAAGAAGTGAAAAAGATGGATACCATTATCATTTATCGACACAACCTCTAGCACCGTAAATTCCATTTTTTTAATTTTTTTTTCAAGGGGGCGTAAAGTCCAATGTGAGTCTTCGACAAAAAATCATTATCAACATTTATTTGGGCCGTACATAGGATGCCTTTAATGGTACAACCTCGCCTGCCTGACACGCCATTGCTGACGCTTTTCAACGACTTTACAAGTCATCGAAGATAATGACACTTATCGGTTTCATTGAACCATTTTTTAGATGAGAACAAATTACGAACCATTGGATCATGTTGGGATGGCTTCCAATGAAGGATGTATTGGTACATTTTTAACTTAAAATGCACATGATTTAAAAAAAATCTGAAATTCGTCTCCCCGATGGGTCTGCTACTCTGCTTGAAACCAACGACGAAAACTCACCCACCGGCCATCGGAAGGAGAAGCAACGGACTCCGACATAAATCGATGGCAGTGGCCTCGGAACGTCACGAGCTTCCGGCCGATCACGAAGGCGAGCGCAACCTCATGGTGGAGGGAACATTGACCAAAAGCGAAGAATGGGAGAAAAGAAGATTGAGAAACGTTACACAGCAAAGGGACAAAATCTCGGCTAGAAAAGGTCTCCAAAAAAGCTAAAATTATGGAACCGATCGATGTAAAAGAGCGAAAAAGAAAAGAAGAATAAAAAAGCCAAGCTTTTATCGACCCATCTGAAGAAACAAACAAAAAAAAATGAAGTAAACGAATCAGATTCCATTTATTTAAGATAAAAGATCTTTCATTGCTAGAACAAGCCATGTCATTTTACATTAGTAATCATCTTCTTAACGATCAGCTTATTCACCGATAATAGATCTTATTAGAAACAAACAAAAGTGAAATAAAAAACAAGAATGCGAGGGGCTCTCTCTGGCACGAAAGGGCGTCGTCGTTGTCGAGAAGGTGGTGGTGGGCGTTTGCGATCCGGGGTCATCGGCTTTGTTCTCGATCTGTGGTTGGGCTGCTTGACCTCGCCGGAGAAACAATAGAGATCGTAGATCACGGATCTCTGTAGCCGCGAATCCCGATCTCATCGTCTGGGAAAGAAGGCCGTCGAGGCGAGATGTGCCGGCACCGTCGTCGGAGAAGGCTCCCGAAGGTCGGGGAGATTGGAGTGTTTTGCTTCTGTTTTTTTTTTTTTAATTTTTGATTTTTTGAGTATGTTGTAATTACCCACAACCAAGAGTATTTACTAACTTATAAGCTCATTTTGTAATATCCATGGTGTCTCCATTCAATGGTCCATATTGTGCACTCCACCGGCGGAGAATAATAGCATTCTCCACCGTGGCCTTACCCTTTTTAGATTTGGCAGCTTGTTCGATGCGGGGGAAGCCATTCAACGTATTTAACAATTATGTGTACTCTTTAGAGGTGGATGTGTCCCATTGTTTAATGGGGTCCTTTTCTAATAGGTATTTTTAATAATATATTTTTTAAATTATTAAATCTAGTTAAAATTATATAATATATTTGCAAATATGAGACATATACTAATTGGTTTTTTTAAAAAACTTGTCATAGAAATTTTGTTACTTATAGGCTTTTTTTTACAAATACATTGAATTTGGTAGGAATTTAATATGCAGTGATTAGTAAAAGTTATATTATTGAAAAAGTGATTGAAATGAATATGATTCCATGTAAATATGCATTGTCATGTTTTGTTACATACAAAGAAAATTTTCCTACGTTCCCCAAAATATTATTTTTTGTGTTTGTTTGTGCACAATAATATAATATATTTCTTTTTATGACGTCAAAAAATTTCAAATACAAGATGATTGTAATCTCAAAGCTTTTTACAAATATTATGAAAAAAAATAAAAATAAAAGCCTCTTATTTATGAAATAATGATATAATATTTATTACTTAATAATTAATAATTTTAATTTAATTAATATTAACAATTTTATTATCAATAATGTTAATATTATTAATTTTATTATTATTATTATTATCATCATCATCATCTTAAATTTTTATTATTATTAATGTTTATTGTAAAAACTATAATTATAAATAAAATATAATCAATATTACTATTATCATAATTATTTTTTTATGTTTTTAATTATTATTTAACAATATTATTCAATATGAATACCAATACTATTATTATTACTTATTAATATTAATATTAGTATAATTATTGCTAATATTAGTATTACTATTATATTAATATTAATATTGTTACTGCTATTTAATAATATTATTTATATTATTGTTATTTAATTTTAATACTAATATTAGTATTCCTCTTAGAAAATACTAATATTAGTATTAAATTATTATCATCATCATCATCGATGTCGTCATAGTCGTCAGGGAAGGGAAAGGAAAGGAAGGGGATTCCTATGGTCTTAAGAATATTGGGAATTTGAATATGACATTTTTAGGTGAAATTTAGATTATCAAAAAATGAGATAAGCGAATACAGTTTTTTAAGAATCCAAAAATTACGTCTTATGCCAAACATAAAAATCTTGCAATTTTTCATCTCCCCCCTATGAATTACGCATACCAAAATGCCGTCTTATAGCTATCAGTTATGCAAATCCTCCCTCAAATGATTTGTTGTAAAATGGCATAAACAAAAAAGCTAACTTAGCAATAGTTGTAGGATTAGCAATGATAGGTTTCCAAACTCTCTAATTTTTGACACTTGGGTTTCTATTTTAAAATTTAGCCATTTAGGTCCCAAACTCTAAATATATTAATACTTTAATTTCTTTTTTAAGAATTTAGATAATCAAATCCCTAAATTCTTAATTTGTTAGCACCATTGGCTCATATCTCTTTTTTTTTTTTTGGCTGTTAAATGACAGAAAAAATGTCAATATTTAGAGACTTTTTTTGTTGTTGAAGTCCTTAATTTCAATTTTAAGAATTTAGATAATAAAATTCCTAAATTCTTAATTTGTTAGCACCGTTAGTTCATATCTTTTTTTTTTCGGTGTTAAATGATATAAAAGATGTCAATATTCAGAGGCTTTTTTTTATTGTTGAAGTCCCGCAAGCGTATATGTATATTATTATTATTATTATTATTAGAGAAAGATCCTAAAAGATCTCCTTTTTCTATAAAAATAACTTTTTATTTTTTTCAAAAAATATATATAAATGCCCTAGTAATGTTAACTGTATATGATAATTAAAGACAACTAAGTGATTGATTACAAACCAAAAAACCATTCTATATTTTAGGTAAATTAGTTCTAAATTACAATGGCGTAATTGAAGAATGGTAATACAACAATTAGTTGTCAGATTACATAATTTTATTTTCTAAAGATCTTTATTATAATTGAAGACAATTTACAACCAACTGACCTACAATTAAATAGATGTCCAGTTTCCTCAATAATATTTTGAATTTATTTTTTGCTATTTATAATCAATCTCTTTGTTTTCATTAATTACTTTATATTATGGTTTTGAAACATTATTTATAGAACAAAATAATGTTATACGTAATAAAAAGGAGAGCTTTTGGCATCTCTTTTTAATACACACGTGTTTAAGACCTAAGGAACAAAAAAAGCCTCTAAATATTGACATCTCTTATTTTATTTAACAACAAAAAGAAAATGGAGACTGTCAATACCAACAAATTAAGTGTTGAGGAACATACTCGATTTTGTAAGTTAGAACTAAAACCCAATAAGTAAGAGTTTTATAATGCAGTATACTTTTACTTTACATTAAGTAAAAGATTTATAATGTAGACAATTGAAACTACTAGTTCTCATCGTTTTTCTTAGTTATACGTAGAATAATTTCTCATCCCTCAAGAGGGGGGAAAGTTTTCAGTTTGAATATACACTAACAACATTTGACTTATATGATGAATATCCATGATGATTAACAATCAAAATAGCAATCACAATGACGATTGATAAACCCATGACATGCTCCATGAGTTGCATTCTCCCAAGACATGCATTGCTTATTACAGCTTGACGATGAAAACCATGAACAAGTCCCCATCCATGTTTGGCTTCTATTTTGCCTACACTCTGTAATTGACACTACACCCGCAAATCATGTCAAGAAAACGTCTAAAAAATGAGAATTTTATAAAATATACCAAACAGCTTTTGGATTTTTTTCTATAAATAACCTCGGAGGAATAGCTTTGTTGGTATAAAACATTTTTCACGTGTAAAAACAAGAGAACAATGTTACATGCTTATGCTTATTCTGGAATAATTTGAGGGTTTAAAATTGCGCGTGGGAATGAATCTATTAATGTTATAGTACTACTCACCCATATTTACAAGAAGAAAGAGAGATTAAGTGATATGAAGAAGCGAAGAAAATTGGAAATTTTAATCATTTTTTTCTTGCTTATGTAGAATTAGAATGATCGGCACGGTTAACATTTGAACATGCTTTGGCCTTTCCTAATTGCTGAGAAGTGAAAGAGATGGATATCCAATAACCTCTTCCACCATATATGTCCAATTCGACGGTTTTTGAATCTTATATCGTCGTCGTCATTATAATTACTATTATTATAAAAAGCATTACCATAAGGTATTATTGGTGCTAAACACCATCCATTAATAGAAGGTGGATCCCACAATATAAGGCCTATAAATGTGGCTCATTTTTTATAAATAATATTGTTTAACACCGGCAGTGACGCTTGTGTATTTTTCTATAATAAACTACCATAGATTAGGATGCTTTCAATAGTAGAACCTTGCCTACCTGACACGCCACAGCTGACGCTTCAAAGACTTTGGAAGTCATCCGTGATATCATTCATGTTATTGAAATGTTTTTTGGATTGCCGCCTTTTTGGGACGTGTGAAGAAGACATTCATTAACAAATGTGATTACTTCTAGAGTGGATGTATCCCATTGTTTATTAGCTTTTTTTTTTTTTTTTAAATTGACAATTTACGTATTGGGAGAAATAACTACAATACATCGAATGAAGAGCCATCATAGTATGCAAATTGTCCACTCAAATGAATTATTGTACATACCTTATCATAGAAAGCTACGGAATAAAAATCATAGTGTCATAAACAAGAAGGCTTAGCCCAACTTGAGACAAATTAAATCGGCTCACCAAGGCTTAGCCTAACGGTAATTCCAAACCAATATATATAATTATGAGGTTTGTAATACAAATTTTTCCCAACCTTAAGTTTGAAAGGGGGAAAAATCACCTAGACAGGTTAAGGTGGGATTTTATTAACAGGACTTGAAAGTTCTCTGACTTCTTAATTATTAGTATCTGAAAAAGTCAAAAGTTACATAACAATACCCATTTACACGGTATAATATACAAGTTACAACTTGATTTATAAATCAAAGGAGAATTTGAGAAGAGCTAACAAGATACTTTAAGGTTTGTTCTTCTAAAAGCACAGTAATATAAACATCAGAAAGACTACAGATTCGAAATTGCAGATGGTCTTTGTGAATACTGTTTAAGTGTACCCCAAATGGTGCTCCAGGAGTTGTCAACTTGCCAGCATAAAAGCATCAATAGAGAGACCATATGTATATCCCACCTTGAAATTGTTGAGAAAGCGGAAATGTTATTTTCGGGTGGTTGTAGTAGAATTTCGTATCATACTCAGTCAAGAGGACACACAACACGGCGGCTATGACATCTTTCACTCCTAAAGGCCCAAAAGACAGAGATCGTTTGTGCAACATAGAAGCCTCGCAGCAAAGAGATTCCCCCGAAGAGAGCCCTCCGAGATGGGCTTCAAAAATAGTTTCTTGAGAGTTCAGGCACAATTCTGATAATATCAATTAGTCTCCCAGGCCCTTCATTATGTCGCACAGCTTGAATGCGAAAACGTCTACATGAGGATTGTAAAGAGAAGTGTCAAAGTTTTCTGCGCGAACCTATGATCAAGCCAAATGCGAGGAGCCTCGAAGAGGACAAACTTGCAGAATGTATCATTCTAATGCGCCACTATCAAAATCAACCAGAATGCTTTTCCTGCCCCAAAAAAAAAAAAAAAACTATCTCCTCTTAATATGCAAAAAAATTTTTACATAATGCTCAAATTTCTCAAAGATAGTCCTGGCTTCTAATACCAATTGAAGACAAACGCAAGACTATGCAGACTGTGACTGTGCCATTGATACAATATCCTTCACCATCCCACATTTTATAATCCCTGAGACCACATTAAATCACAGGACAATTACTCTCAAAAATATCAATGCTAATGGAGAAGTCCGGTCCACAAGTTCATCTCTGCAATGCAGTTCCAGAAAATATAAGCATCCTTGAAGCACTCTTACAAAATCCAAATGTATCCCATTATCTTCACTGCAAATTTCAAAATTATAAGTCCATACATGGATTGCACATCCTCACAACAATCTACTAATTCGAATGCAAGTCTTCAACTTTTATGGTGTGTTTACTTGTCGTGAACGGGAAAGACAAAGGGAGGAATATTTTATTTCTCATCTATTCACGTGTTTACTTAAAATAGAATGGGAAAAGCTAATTCGACGACGACCCGCCGCCACATGATGTGGGGAAAAGTTACACATGGTCTTTTTTCACTTTCCATTGAAACAAACAACAAAATTACTAGTACTAACCTTATTGAAATGAAAGGGAATTGGATTGTTTCCAATTTTACTTCCTATTGCTTTTCTTTCATAGCCAACAACTTTCCCTTTCCATTACATTTCATTGCAATTAATAAACACAGTTAATATTCTAAAACAATGCTAGCAACTGGTGCATTTGACCACACCAAAAACACAATTTAAGAACCAATATACAAGATATAATATACATATTTACGTGCTTCAGTAACACTACAGTCTAGATCAAAAAAATTAAATTATCACTGATGAAAAAGCATAAAAAACTACTTGGATGCCCCCTCTGCTAGTCAAATGTTATAGAAATGTACATTTTGAACTCTCAACTTTTTTCTCATTACAGCCAAAACACCCAAATGTGCATTAAAAAAATAACATATTTGCAAGGATGGAACGTCAAAGAGCAATTTTCACATCAAACTTAAATTCTAAAACAGTATTTCCAATTGTCACATAAGGAAAAGTACATTTGTTTCTTAAATTAGTTATTCAGTCCGGATCACTTTCTCAGCTCTCGTATGCTACCGTAATAATAAAAAAAATCACTACAGTGTAAAGTTTATGTAAAGACAGTTCTAACCAGCGGTTCTAACCACCCTGTTAAACACCTTATAATTTCTCTAATTTCCCTAACCAGAGAGGCATGAGCAAATCCACGAAAGCAAAAATTTAAACTTCTAGCAAAGATTTAACTTCACAATTAAATCTATTTCCCCTTCTTTTTTCGAACTAACAATTTCCCCAATTTTACAAGAGCAAAATTAAGTAAATCAATAAAGATATCAGATTTATGAGATGTCCCCTTTGGACATGATTCAGAAGGCCTACCTCAGAAATTTTAAAAATTGAATTGGACTTCTACTCAGTGGAAAGCTCAGAGGGGAAGCCGAGAAAAGAAAGCTTCGCTTGTGCTTCATATATTTTGTACTGCAATTTTTCTATTGTTATTGATATCTTATATTATGAACGTAAAGTATCTCTTTCAAGTTAAATTTTAATATATTCATTTTCTTAATTACTAGACGTATGCTTATCATTGTATAGTAATTTTTTTTTACAAGTACATTTACAATTTACTTGAGGGATTTGAGAGTAAACGGTCGTTTATAATATTTAACGACCGTTTTTGTTTACTTCTCTTTTGAAACATATATTATCAATGATGTATTGAATGTATTTCTTTTTTCGAAACATATATTGAATGTGTTGGTTTAAGGTTTATTAATTTGGCAGCTTATTTATGATTAACTAATCAATTATTGATTAACCTAATTCACTTAATAATTTATCAATTTATCAATAATAAACTATTAATAAGGCAAAAAAAAAAAAAAACTGATTCATCAATCGTTAAATATGGTTTATCATTGATCTATTGCTATGAAAAAAGGGTGTTTCAATAATTTTTTAAAAAGTGGTCATTTACGGTAAAAAAAAATAAAAAATAAAAAGTTTAGCCCTCAAAAAAGATGGCCCAAACCTATGATGAGGACTTTTGCCCACTTCCGCAAGCGCATGGGGTCAAGTTTTAGTATATGATTGATGAGTTAGGGGTTGTTGTCTCCCACGAGAATTGAAATCTAAAAACTAGTTAATTACCGCAACTACAATGACCAAGTTTTATTTAGGCAATTGGACTTCAAAGCAAACTAAATTAAAGGAAAAAAAAACTAATAAGACTAATCAACAAAAACCATAAAGAAAAAAAAATAATTTACAATATGGACAATCTATGTGATGATGTGTTGTAACGTCCCGAAATTTATTTAATGTTAATGTAATGAAAAAGGTGGATTAGTGTGCCATAATTAACGTTTTAACATTAATTAGATTATTGGGTTGGATTTTGAATTTTTGATTGTTTTGTTAAATTAATGAACTCGAAGGATTTCTTATTGTTTTAAAATGATGTTTTGAGTTTTAAAACACAATAATTTGTAAAATGTTAAAAAAATACTCCGTTTTGTAAAACCGTGGGCGGCACATGGTTTTCGCACAGTAAAACCGCCCACCGATTTTCTCTATTTATTTCCTTCCTTCCTCTCTCTCCTCACTCTCCGGTTCTCTCCCTCTCTCTTCTCTCCTTCACCGTGAGTCTCCCTCTCTCTCAAATTCTCTCTCAAAATTTTTGAAAACAAATTCGAATCCAAGCTTCGGGATAGCAAGGAGGAGGCTCGGGGACGTGATTCGGCAACCGAGAACACGGATTGAAGCTTTGATTCGAGGTTAGATTCGAAATTTCTAAACTTTTTACAAAATTTTCAATTTTGTGTGTTTTTGAAATCTAAGTTTGTTTAAGCTTAGAAAACCTTGGATTTGTGTTAAATGAACTTAGAACAACTAGAATCTAAGCTTAGATTGAAGAAAAACGGATTGGATTCAAGATTTTTCATTTTTCCTCTCATTTTCTCATTTTCAGATTTTTGAGGATTTTGAGTTTAAATGTTGTTTAAATGATTCCAAACATGTTCTAGAATGTTTTTCTATCAACTATAATTGTTTTTCATGCCTGGGATTTGAGAAAAACAGGTTGGAATCCAGATTTGGGTTTTGGGGAATCGAAACCCGTGGCTGGAAATTTCTGGGTTTTCCCAGTTCGGCAGGCCGAAGTTTGTGTTCGGCAGGCCGGAGTGATGATCGGCAGGCCGGTGTTCTTCCGACCGGCAGGCCGAATCTGGGGAAATGTTCGGCAGGCCGAACCTTGCTTCCGGCAGGCCGAACTGTGCAGTTCGGCAGGCCGAAGCAGGGCGTCCGGCAGGCCGACCGAGGCATGGAAAATTTTGTGATTTTTACCCGTTTTCACTGTTTTGAACCCTGATTTAAACCCCAACCTTATAGGATGATTTTAATGATACAAATGGCACACTAGGACATCATGAAATGATTTAGTAACATAGAATGTCTCGAACTAGATATTGATCGACTTAGTTTGTATCTAGGATCGTTCGTGGTTCCGTGGAGCTAACGTATAGCGGACCGGGATTTCAGCGTGGGGCACCGGCACGAGTATTGAGGTAGGACTTCTATCCTATTTCTTTGGTAGCCTGATTTTGAAATGATTTGGCTTTGAAAATGATTTCTATCAAAATATTTTCAACGGTTGTTTGAAAATGGTTTTATCGGTTATATTTTAATATACCGTGATATGAAATGAATTTCATAATAAATGTAATTGACAACACTCGGTAATTGGGTTTTGAATGATAATGATAATAAACACATGGGCATGATGCCATATCAGAGATCGGGTCGTGTAGCGATCGACCTTGGGGGCAGGTCCCGAAACCCAGCTGGGCCACTACGGTGGTGATTTCATGGTTTGCCTAGGTAAAAGTAAATTGGTGTTTTGATTTGACGAGTGGACTGTTCTGTGACAGAACGGTTCTATTCAAATTATTTATTTATTTAAGTTTCCTTTGAATAGCTTCTAACGATACTATGTTTATTTGCATTAAACGATTTTATAAAACATAGTCCTACTGAGCCTTTCGCTCACGTTTTATCTGTTTTAAATTTCCCCTAGGTGGTTTCCCCTTTAGGTTTGGAGAAGATTCTTCGGACCGAACTCAGAAGCAATAGGAGAATTTATTTATATTCTGTATTTATTTAATCAAGGCATGTAAGACTTAACTTTATTTGTACTTGGACTGTAATTGTATTTATGATATTGTCAGATCCATGTGTGTGCACAAGTTGTGGGTTGTGGAACCCATATTCGCGGTTTTTATTCAATTATTATTATTTGTTAAATATTTATAAATTCGTTTATCAAATGTGGTGGAAAATCTCTTTATTTCTTACTTAATTTGATTCTCAAACTCTCGATTTTTAATTAAATTCTCTTTTAATTAATCTAAATATTCCGCCACGTCACCTCCCGTACTCCGGGGCGTGACAGAATGGTATCAGAGCTCAAGGTTATGAACCTTGGGAATTGTGCACACATAGGTTTGACAATGAAATACCTCTGACAGTCCAAATTTTGTTTTCAGAAGTGAGAGAATGGCACCTAGACGTCGTTCGACTGCTGACGCTGAGTTCGGAAATGATGAGAGCATGATGAGGTCTATGTTTGTGGCTTTCCGGCAGATGGCAGCCAGGGCTAGACCGGAAGACTCCAGTGTTGGTAGTCGGCATGCTTTCTTTAAGGAATTCTGGCGGGCGTCTATTCTGACTTTTGATGGCAATGGGGATCCGCAGTTAGCAGAGTATTGGTTGGATTCGATCTTGAAGCATCTGGATACCCTTGGTGTGCCTGAGGAGTATCGTGTGGAGTTTGCGGCGTATAAGCTCGAGGGTGGCGCTAACACCTGGTGGAAACAGACGAAGCGTCTGGAGCGCGGTGGCGATATCGGTTGGGACAAGTTCGAGGAGCTGTTCTATGATCGGTATTTTCCGCAGGGATATAGAGACCAGAAGGCAGCTGAGTTTTATAGATTGCAGTAGGGTGATCTATCAGTCCGGGGGTATGAGGCAAAGTTTAACGAGTTGGCTAGGTTTGCTCCATCAGCTGTGGCATCGGAGCGCGAGAAATGCATCAAGTTTGAGGAGGGACTCAAGGCTCCTATTCGGCGGTAGTTGGTTGCTCTACGGCTTAGGAGTTTCGGAGAGCTTGTGTCGTCGGCGATCTCCGTGGAGAATGATTATGTGCAGTATTGTGAGGATCAAGCCAAGGCTTCAGGAGGACCGCAGAGGAGTGGCAGGAAGAGCATTAGTAGTCGTCCAGCTCCGGGGAAAGGCAAGCAAGGCGGTGCGACCAGTGGCAGCAGCAATTTGTCTGGCAGCGGGCGCAGCAATCCCTACAGCTTTCATTGTCATTTCTGTCAGCAACCCAGACACATCAAGAGGAATTGCCCGATCAGGAGTGCTCATCTTGGATCTCAGACTAGGGAGGATGCCAGTCGTCAGTCTCAATCTCAGCCTCAGACCCTACCTCCGCCTCTGCAATACCCGCAGTTGCAGTATCCTCAGTTCTCTCCTCAGTAATTCTCATATCCAGCACAAGGGCAGCAGCCGCAGTATTTTCAGCGCAGTGTTCCTCAGTATAGAGCGCCGAGTACAGGTAGTGTGCAGTCGTCTCCATCTCAGCAGCATCGGCCGAGTAATCCAGGACCCAGTAATGTCGGTAGAGGAAAAGGAAAGACGCCAGTGCAGGTTCATGCAATGGCATCTGGAGGGTCAGATTCTCAGACTGGTAACGCGGTTGTCGATGGTATGATTTTGGTTTCTAGATCCTTAGCTCGTGTTTTATTTGATACCGGTGCCTCTCATTCTCTCATTTCGAGTTCTTTTGTACATGCCTTGGGATTAGAAGTAGAAGAGTTTAATGAACCCCTAGTTATAACTTCTCCCTTGGGGCGGGTGTGTGTAAATTGTATGTGTAAATCTTGTAAAATAAAGATTGGGGATGAGATTTTGAAAAGTGATTTGATTGTACTCCCCATGAGCTCCTATGATGTGATTTTAGGGATGGACTGGTTGTCCAGATATAGTGCAGTTGTGGACTGCCAACTTAGAAAAGTGACCCTAGTGTCTGATAGGGGGACGGTAATCACTTACCAGGGTGGTGGTGATTGGTTAATGAGTGAGCGCCTTATAAAGTCGTGTCTAGGAGGGCGAAGGAATCTAGATTGTTTTGCTTTTCTTGCCAATCTAGATCACGAGCCCTATGTTTCGAAAGGTAGTGCAGTGATTCCGGTGGTTGATGAGTTCGAGGATGTTTTCCCCGACGAGTTGCCAGGATTACCACCGCATCGGGAGATTGAGTTTGGTATTGAGTTGTTTCCAGGGACATCACCAATTTCTATGGCACCTTATCGGATGGCGCCAGCAGAAATGAAGGAATTGAGGAAGCAACTTCAGGAGCTTGCTGATAAAGGGTATATTCGAAATAGCACATCTCCATGGGGAGCACCAGTTTTGTTCGCTAAGAAGCACGATGGGACTCTCAGGTTATGTGTGGATTATCGGCAGCTGAATCATGTTACGGTGAAGAACAAGTATCCTTTGCCTAGGATTGATGAGCTATTTGATCAGTTGGGAGGTTCGCGATACTTCTCGAAGATTGATTTACGTTCGGGTTATCATCAGCTCAGGATCAAGGAAGAGGATATTCCCAAGACAGCTTTTAGGACTCGGTATGGGCACTTCGAGTTTCTGGTCATGTCGTTTGGGTTGACAAATGCTCCAGTAGCTTTTATGGATCTGATGAACAGGATATTTAGGCCGTATCTGGATCAGTTTGTGATCGTGTTCATCGATGATATTCTTGTGTATTCTAAGACTTGGGAGGAGCATGAGCAGCATCTTCGGATCGTGCTTCAGACTCTGCAGGAGCACCAGTTGTATGCTAAGAGAGAAAAATGTGAGTTCTGGTTGACTGAGGTCAAATTTCTGGGTCATATCATCTCGGAGCATGGTATTTCAGTGGATCCGTCCAAGATTGAAGCTATATTGGAATGGGAACGACCAAGGAATGTAGCGGAGATTCGCAGCTTCTTAGGTCTTGCTGGATATTACAGGAAATTTGTAAAGGACTTTTCGAAGATTGCAGCTCCGTTGACGAGATTGATCAAGAAAAATGTCAGGTTTGAGTGGGATGAAGATTGTGAGTCTGCTTTTCAGGAATTGAAGAACCGGTTGACTTCAGCTCCAGTGTTGATTATTCCTAGCAGTAATGAGCCGTATGAGGTTTATGCGGATGCTTCAGGGCGTGGACTTGGATGCGTGTTGATGCAGCATGGACGTGTGGTTGCGTACGGATTAAGACAGCTACGACCTCACGAGCGAAATTATCCTACTCACGATTTAGAGCTTGCAGCGGTGGTCTACGCGCTGAAGATTTGGAGGTGTTATTTGTATGGAGCATCGTTTCAGGTCTTCTCCGATCACAAGAGTTTGAGATATTTGTTCACTCAGAGGGATCTCAATTTGAGGCAGCGCATATGGGTAGAGTACATGGAGGATTATGATTTCGCGTTGTAGTATCATCCCGGGAAAGCTAATGTGGTCGCGGACGCGCTTAGCAGGAAGTCTTCAGGGATTCTCGCTTGTTTGATCTTTGAGGACTGGAGCAGGGATGCGACAGTGAGTGAGTATCGGCTACAGTATCATGAAGACGGTGATCGAGTTTCGTTATATCATGTGGAAGCGACTCCAGCTCTTGTTCAGATGGTGAAGCAAAGTCAGTGGCAGGATCGGCATTTGCAGGGGATTTGGTCGCGGATTCAGAACGGGGAGCAGTTCGAGGAATGGAGCGTGCATGCAGATGGATCGTTGTACTTTCGGGAGCGTCTTGCAGTTCCAGTTATCACCGAGGTGACGAAAGCCGTTCTAGACGAAGCTCATAGGTCTCAGTTTGCTATTCATCCGGGGAGCACCAAGATGTATCGTGATTTGAAGAGGCAGTATTGGTGGAGAGGCATGAAGAAAGATGTTCGCGAGTACGTGGCCAAGTGTTCGACGTGTCTTCAGGTGAAAGCTGAGCATCAGAAGCCTGCAGGTTAGCTTCAGCCTCTTCCTATTCCAGGGTGGAAATGGGAACATGTGACGGTGGATTTCCTCACAGGTTTGCCGAGGACGGAGCAGCGGCACGATGCAGTTTGGGTTGTGGTCGATAGGTTGACGAAATCGGCGCATTTCATTCCGTTTAGGTCGACGTGTTCTAGAAAGATTCTCGGGGAGTTGTATATGCAGAACATTGTGAGGTTGCATGGAGTTCCTTTGTCCATCACCTCTGATCGAGACACCAGGTTTAATGCTAAGTACTGGAGGAGTTTTCAGGAAGCTTTGGGTACAGATTTGAACTTCAGTACGGCGTTTCATCCTCAGACTGATGGGCAGTCTGAGCGGGTTATTCAGGTTCTCGAGGATATGTTGCGTGCTTGTGCGTTGGACTTCGGCGGGAATTGGAAGCAATGTTTGCATTTGGCGGAGTTCGCATACAACAACAGTTATCAGGCGAGTATCGGCATGGCACCATTTGAGGCGTTGTATGGGCGACCGTGTCGGTCACCTGTGTGTTGGGCCGAGCCGGAGGATAGAGTTATTCTTGGGCCAGATGAGATTCGTGACAGCAACGAGAAATTCGCGGTGATCCGGGATCGATTGAGAGCAGCTCAGAGTCGGCAGAAGAGCTACGCAGATAGGAGACGTAGACCCTTAGAGTTCGCGGTTGGATATTTTGTTCTCTTGAGGGTATCGCCTCGTAAGGGAACTATGCGGTTCGGAGTGAGTGGGAAGCTCGCGCCGAGGTATATTGGGCCGTTCGAGATCACTCAGCGTGTTGGTGTGGTCGCTTATCGGCTTAATCTTCCGCCCGAACTTTCTTACGTTCATGATGTATTTCATGTGTCGATGCTTAGGAAGTGTCCACCTGAGCAGGGTAAGATAGTATCGTTTCGCGATGTGCAGGTTCAGGAGGATACGACGTACGAAGAAGTGCCGATTCAGATTATCGACCGAAAAGTGATTAGCTTGCGTCGTCGTGAGATACCGTTGGTAAAGGTCGTGTGGCAGCATCACGGGGTTGATGAAGCCACTTGGGAATTAGAGTCAAGTATGCGGGAATTATGTCCGCATTTGTTTTGTTTTTGAGATGAGTTGTAAATTTCGAGGACGAAATTTCTTTTAGGGGTGGAGAGTTGTAACGTCCCGAAATTTATTTAATGTTAATGTAATGAAAATGGTGGATTAGTGTGCAATAATTAACGTTTTAACATTAATTAGATTATTGGGTTGGATTTTGAATTTTTGATTGTTTTGTTAAATTAATGAACTCGAAGGATTTCTTATTGTTTTAAAATGATGTTTTGAGTTTTAAAACACAACAATTTGTAAAATGTTAAAAAAATACTCCGTTTTGTAAAACCGTGGGCGGCACATGGTTTTCGCACAGTAAAACCGTCCACCGATTTTCTCTATTTATTTCCTTCCTTCCCCTCTCTCTCCTCACTCTCCGGTTCTCTCCCTCTCTCTTCTCTCCTTCACCGTGAGTCTCCCTCTCTCTCAAATTCTCTCTCAAAATTTTTGAAAACAAATTCGAATCCAAGCTTCGGGATAGCAAGGAGGAAGCTCGGGGACGTGATTCGGCAACCGAGAACGCGGATTGAAGCTTCGATTCGAGGTTAGATTCGAAATTTCTAAACTTTTTACAAAATTTTCAATTTTGTGTGTTTTTGAAATCTAAGTTTGTTTAAGCTTAGAAAACCTTGGATTTGTGTTAAATGAACTTAGAACAACTAGAATCTAAGCTTAGATTGAAGAAAAACGGATTGGATTCAAGATTTTTCATTTTTCCTCTCATTTTCTCATTTTTGGATTTTTGAGGATTTTGAGTTTAAATGTTGTTTAAATGATTCCAAACATGTTCTAGAATGTTTTTCTATCAACTATAATTGTTTTTCATGCCTGGGATTTGAGAAAAACAGGTTGGAATCCAGATTTGGGTTTTGGGGAATCGAAACCCGTGGCTGGAAATTTCTGGGTTTTCCCAGTTCGGCCTGTGTTTGGCAGGCCGGAGTGATGATCGGCAGGCCAGTGTTCTTCCGACCGGCAGGCCGAATCTGGGGAAATGCTCGGCAGGCCAAACCTTGCTTCCGGCAGGCCGAACTGTGCAGTTCGGCAGGCCGAAGCAGGGCGTCCGGCAGGCCGACCGAGGCATGGAAAAATTTGTGATTTTTACCCGTTTTCATTGTTTTGAACCCTGATTTAAACCCCAACCTTATAGGATGATTTTAATGATACAAATGGCACACTAGGACATCATGAAATGATTTAGTAACATAGAATGTCTCGAACTAGATATTGATCGACTTAGTTTGTATCTAGGATCGTTCGTGGTTCCGTGGAGCTAACGTATAGCGGACCGGGATTTCGGCGTGGGGCACCGGCACGAGTATTGAGGTAGGACTTCTATCCTATTTCTTTGGTAGCCTGGTTTTGAAATGATTTGGCTTTGAAAATGATTTCTATCAAAATATTTTCAACGGTTGTTTGAAAATGGTTTTATCGGTTATATTTTAATATACCGTGATATGAAATGAATTTCATAATAAATGTAATTGACAACACTCGGTAATTGGGTTTTGAATGATAATGATAATAAACACATGGGCATGATGCCATATCAGAGATCGGGTCGTGTAGCGATCGACCTTGGGGGCAGGTCCCGAAACCCAGCTGGGCCACTACGGTGGTGATTTCATGGTTTGCCTAGGTAAAAGTAAATTGGTGTTTTGATTTGACGAGTGGACTGTTCTGTGACAGAACGGTTCTATTCAAATTATTTATTTATTTAAGTTTCCTTTGAATAGCTTCTAACGATACTATGTTTATTTGCATTAAACGATTTTATAAAACATAGTCCTATTGAGCCTTTCGCTCACGTTTTATCTGTTTTAAATTTCCCCTAGGTGGTTTCCCCTTTAGGTTTGGAGAAGATTCTTCAGACCGAACTCAGGAGCAATAGGAGAATTTATTTATATTCTGTATTTATTTAATCAAGGCATGTAAGACTTAACTTTATTTGTACTTGGACTGTAATTGTATTTATGATATTGTCAGATCCATGTGTGTGCATAAGTTGTGGGTTGTGGAACCCATATTCGCGGTTTTATTCAATTATTATTATTTGTTAAATATTTATAAATTCGTTTATCAAATGTGGTGGAAAATCTCTTCAATTTTTATTTAATTTGATTCTCAAACTCTCGATTTTTAATTAAATTCTCTTTTAATTAATCTAAATATTCCGCCACGTCACCTCCCGTACTCCGGGGCGTGACATGTGTCTAGGGACTTGATTAGCTTAATTCTTCCTATGCCCTTCCTATTTTATGATTATTAACTTCATTCCATCCAATTCGTTAATCTAGAGTCCTAAGTTCACCACATTACCTCTCTCAAGCGTTAAATGAGATTATATGTGTAAATATACAAGTCAATATCTCTCTTTAACTTGTTTACCTAGCCTTAAGTTGATTATCAAGGCATGATTGCCTCTTGGCCTAAAAAAAAACCAAGATTTTCAAGTAGATTATCTAAGTGTTATTGGCCCTCCCGAATCTCAACAACAATAAAGACTATGTTTCCCAAGCAATGATAAATGAGTCAATCTCTCCTAAGCATTGAAATTCATAAATCATTCATTGTCTAAATAAACTAGAAGCATTAAGCATAGAAAAACATAAATAAATTGAGATGGAAATTACATCAACAATTAACAAAATAATTTAAACATAATTCAAATCAAACTATATCAAGCCATAGAATAGAAAATCTAAGCAAACATAAACAAATCCATTACTAATCTTTTCATGAAATCCATAAAAATAAATATGTTTAACACACAAATTCATATACAAATTTTAATCGAGATTAGGGTAAAGAGAAAGGAAGAAGAAATTTTTTTGTGGAGATAAACTTCAACTCTTGAATCCTCCAAGAAACCTACCAAAATCCTCCAAAAATCCTCATTTTAAGCTCTTCTCTTATTGGGATTTTAGCTCCTCCACACCTTGCACAAAACCCTAGATGGGAATTTATATGCCTCCAAAAACTTGGAGAATTCTACCTCAAATCAGCCTCAAAATCAGCACACAATTTGGCTCAAAAGCGACACACAGGAGGGCAAGGGAAAGAGCATGCGGCCACGTACTACGCAATGTGCAGCCGCGAGCACTCAATTTGTGCAGTAGTGTGCTTCATGTTTTCAAAAAACCTGGGCTGAATTTCACACGGTCACAAGCTCTGATGGCACGGTTGTGCATGCTCTCAGTCTTAGTGCAAGGGGCGAGCTCCTTTGCAGCTGTGGGGAGTGAAATGGAGCTAATTCAAGATTCAAAAATACTCTTCTTAACCTATAAAATAAAATAAAATAATTAAAGCTAAAAATAAGTAAAAAAAACAAATAAAAAAAATAAACTAAAGCAGAATAAAATGTAACAAAAAGACACAATTAATTAAATTTTATTAAAACTAAAATAAATGTAAAAAGACAAATAAAAGCTATTAATTCACCCAAAAACTAACAAAATATATTAGTTAGGATTACTAATAAATTCATTCTATCAACTAATCATTTGCGAAATTTTCTCTTTACTTAATAACATGATTGATCAATTCATATATTTTATGAACCATTAATTATTTTTAGATTTTTTAGGAGTTTCGTTTAAAATTTAGCATATGAACAATGAATTTTCATATTTTATGTCACTCTTTTTTTCATATTTTATGCCACTCTTTACTGACATATAAATAACTATAAAATTTATTTTTATAGATATTAATATTTTCATCCCTTACTTGACATCAGAAGACAAAAAAGTAAATCTTGCATGTGACATGGTCCTATCATCATCATCATCCTCAGTGTTTTGCTCCGCATCATATATATTTCACCCTTTTTGAGTTTTAAGCAATACATTATTTCAAGGTCCCTTAAAAAAATTATGGAAAACAATGATTGCCTTTGGTATTGTTCTTGAAACATTTTTTCCCGTTTTCAAAAGCACAAAAAATGAGAATGTTTTCAAAACATTGTTTGGTTAAAAATTTATGAAAAGTAAAAATGAACGTTGTTTTTAAAATTTTTAAAATTTGCTTAGATTTTGAAAAAAAAAAAAAAAATCATTTTTTCGATTTTTTCCTTCCTTCCTTCTCTACCCAACTAGTGCCCTTTATCTCAAGACCCGCCAACCCGGAGTACGGCGACCTATGGCCCAATGATGACCCCGCAACTCCATTGCCCGTGAACCCAGTCCCCCACTAGCCGATGAGGGCGTTCCCTATTGCGTAGATGGGTATCATTTGCCATTGCAACCCACGGCCTAGCTAACGACAGATCTTGCCCTCCCCCATCTTTGACCAGTCTTGCCCTCCCTATTCTCCAGCGATGGTAGCCCCTCCCCCATCTGCGGCGTCGTAGCCCTTCCCCCATGGAGTTCCTCTTTCAGCCCACGCTGGTGTTGCAGCCTTCTAGCCTCAAATCGTCGTTGACCCTCCCTCGTTGAGCTGATTCCGACATTGCCTCCCTCTTAGCCCATGCCGGTGCGACAACGAAGGAAGAGAGAGATTCCTCATCTTGTTGCTATAATTTTTGGAACCAATAAATTAACTTTTTAGCTGTTATTTGGTATTTATTAATCATTATAACATTAATAATCAGTTTTTTAAGGTTAAATTTGGTTTTGTTTTGATTAATAATTTTTTATTAAACATGTTTTGTTTTTTTTTTAGAAACACACTACAGTATACAACTAAATACAATTTTAAAAACAATTTTAACATATTTTTAAAACATTTTCATTTTTAGATTTTTTTAAACAAATATTAAAATAAAACACTACCAAACAAGGCTACTCTGTTTAGTACTCTTTTTAAATAAGTGAAAAATGATTATATTTTGAAAAATAAAAATTTGTTGAAAATTATGCTGAGAGTATTTTGAAATATTTGCCTCAAAAGTATATAAAAACATTTTTAAATACTCTTAAAATAATACCAAACAAGTCTATATTATCCAATAATTGTACTCCTTTCTATTTTTTGGCATAAACAATCATTATGACAGATGGTATTTCCAATCCTCCTACCAATTTGTAGCCTTCTTCTTATCAATAATTTGTATTGAATCGTTCACTTATTTATTTCATTTCTCTCCCTTGGTAGTCTTTTTTACAGAGTTTCAACAATCTTTTTTTCTTATTAAAGTTGTCTCAATTTACTAGTAATTTAATCAATAAAAGGAATTAAAACACAGGTTTGGGCTATAATCTCAAGAATTTGTGAAAGATGAATTTATGTAAATGTACTTCTATTCTAAGAAATTAGAGAAGACACGAACACCATGGTGCTAATAAATCAGACACGGCGTTAACTATCAGAGTTATTAAATAGGCTACGCAGGTCCATTATACGACACAATACAAGATTTAGTCGGCATGACACAACATATCAATTCTAAAGCCGTGCATAGGTCGTTTGTATAGGGCTTAAGTGTTAAGTACGTTAGGCCAAGCACGGCCTAATATAGGGAATAGGATTGCTCGACACAACCCACAAACTTAAACAATAACACACTAAGCATCACATATTTGACACGTAAATTATATGCATTTTAACTCTCATTTTTTTCTTTAATTTGCTAAGAATCTACAACACTAAATACATGAAAATTGTGTTATTCATTCACTAAATTTGTATAATTTCATGGAACATTTAAATTAACAGTAAATACACACATGCCAAATTATCAATTCTATATTCTTTTTTTTGGGAAAAACTCAATTGGGTTCCACAAGTGGAGCTCTACTAAATTCAATACATTAGATTAGATCCCACGAAGGATGGGTCCCCGAAAATAGAGACCACTCATATGCTAAAATGGAACCCCTTAGTAGGGCTTCTTCTTCTTTTTTTTGTTTTTGTGTATTTGAATTTTTTTTAATTCAAAATAGTACCTTCAAATTAAAAAAAGAAAATAATGAAAAACTTGTATTAGAATTATGGCAGTTAATTCAACTGGCCAATATGGGTTTAAATGGACGAACACAATTAAACACATAGACTAACACAACATAATACACGAGAGCAAATTTTTATAAACATCGTCCATAATACATAAGAGCAAATTTTTATAAACATCGTCTTTTGAGACTTACTTTTAATACATGTCATACATGTTTGAGTATAATACAACATAAATATGTAACATAAAAGATAGTGTGATATAACTTTTTTAAATGTAACATGAATGATAGTGTGATATCTTTTTTAAGTGGAACATGAATAAACACATTTTTTAAAAGTATGACATAAGATGTAATTTTTTTCATGCATGAGATGTGTGAAGTAATAGATCGTACCAAATTGATAAACAACGGCATATGACAGACATGGCATCAATGACGAACGTGGTAGAGGATGAGGGGGGTGCTTGAGCCCCCTTTAATTTTTTTTTTTTAAACCTTTATGTGCAAACACATGCATATAATATTGCATTAGATTAAACTATAAATAGCCCCTTAAAAATTTTAAAATTTGATCTTATCTCTTAAAACTAAGTGTTTGAAAGGGTGGTAGGAACCGTTGGTTAAAACTACTTTTACTGTAGCATGTGAGAGCTTTACACTGTAGTAATTTTTTTTAATTGTTACTATAACATGTGAGAGCTTTACACTGTTCATAACGAGTTTGTGGTGAAAACTGTATGGTGAAAACCGTTGCCAAATAGCCAGCAAATATCATTCTTTCACACTTTTTGTAGAAGGTTAATTTATCAAAAAGCCTCGATATACTTTACGTACGTACTAGCTTGTTTCCTTGTATAGCTGCTTGGACAAGATGAATACCGGCTTTTTTGTTGGTATACATTTTTAAGTCTAATAATTCACTCTAAACTATTGACAATAATAAGTAATGATATTCCAATTTGCTAGTAACCCAAAGGATTTTATGTTATAGAGCTTATTTTACTTGATAATCAATATTTATATTAATGATATCCGTTTTAATGAGCAGTGTCTGATTACATAAAAAATAGTTATGAAACACTGCTATGAATATTAATTCTAATTGCAAAGAGGGTATATTTTGATATGAATATTGTAAAAAAATTGACTATACAATTGAACGTGAGATAAATTGAGAAATGGTAATTAACTTGTGTCGAGAAAAATATCTTTAATAGCTTTGATATAAGGTAATTATGCAACATTTTCATGATATTAGAAAATTGTTGGCGACGATTGTATTAAATTAATAATTGTTGATTTTAATTAAATTTTTGAAAAAGTTTGCAATCTAATTTTTCTCTTAGTTATTAGCCCCCAGGAAAAAATTATGGCTTGGGCAACGTACGGCATGACACATATAAAAATAAGGAAAATTATAGTAGTATAAATAGCTATAGAAACAACACTTAAAAAAATTTATAAGTAGCAGATTATGATAAATGACTTATTTATGAAGTATACTTATAAAGTAAATTATGCTTTGTAGATGAATAATTCACCGTAAATGTACAACTTATCAAAAAAAGTTTGAAATATAATATTCATTAAAAAAAATTTGTAAAAAAAAAAAACTAATTAGCTACTTCTAGTAATAAATAATGGGTATTGACAACTCTAGAAACGATAAATCTCTTATAAAAATTGAGTATATTATTACACAAGGCAGGATACTATTTGTTTTAAAATCTGATGATGGTGATGAAGATGATGATGGCGATGTCTTGTGTGCGCTACTGTATTGTGCATTACAAATCGACAATCCTAGGGTTCCTAGGGTTCTAAGCCTAAGAACAGTATTAAATTCAACAAACGGCTAAAAATGTAATTTTAATAAAACAAAATAGTGAAAGAGCGAATAAAATATGTTATTAATCCTTTCGTTGACCACGAGCACATAAAGAATAAAAAAAAAATAACAAAAATAAAACAAAGGTAAATCGAATTACAAAAATATGTAACTTTATTTAATAAATTGATAACCATAGTGTATTAATTAAAAAGTGATTATGAAAAATGTAATGAAGAAATAATAAAATGGTAAATACCGATTTGTTTTTTTCCTTTAAAGCAAAACCTATAAAACGAGCTTTGAGATTTGAAAGCCTTCCTACTTTCACAAGTTTTAGAGTTAGGTCAAGCTTTGAAAGCTTTGGAGAAGTGGGTTTTGCATAAACCCAAGGACAGAGGTAAATGTTTTCTTTCTTTTTTTTTTCTCCTTTTGTTATAAAACTGAGATTCCTTTTTTCTTGACTATTTCTTTTCCTGTTTTGTGATGATACTTGGTGGTGATGTCTCTTCTTAATTTTGAACTATTTTGGGAAAGCTCCAAATTTTTCATGATAAATAAGGTTTGTTGACTCAAATTGAAGATCTAGATCTTCCACGGTGGAGTGAAGCCAATGGGTGATGCTTTAGAGAACTCAAATGCAAAAACTTCACCTCATCAATTTTGGGAGAAATAAGAGGGCAAATCACTAACCTTAACTTGAACAAATTTAATCCCCCGGGTTGAGCCACTTTTTTTATGCAAAATTTAAGCTAAAAGAACAACCAAAGAAACTATTTTGTTCCTCAACTTTGAAAATAACAGAAATATGTAACCCAACCTTTCACAAAATATTGAGTTTTAAAAAACGAGTTCAACAAATTCAACTAAATAAATAAAAAACGAGTTGATCGTCTATTATGTGCTCAAGAGAGGTTATATTTTTTAATTATTTTTTAACATTTTTAACTGTTATAACACGTGTTCACATCATGCAACATTGGTGTTTGGTACGATTGTTAGAGCAATTTGTTAGAACTATAAATAAGAGCTTTGTATTGTTTTTAACTGAAAAATTAGTTAAAACCAGCTTAGACAAATAATAATGGTAATGATAATAATAATAATAATAAAAAATCCAAAGCAAGTTACAAACAATCTCCCAAAAAAAAAAAAAAAAAAAATTTGCAAGCAATCTCGATCCTAAACGTTTTCTGTTTCCTTAGTCCCCACCAAGCAAGTTTCCTGCTTCAATTTTTCTTCTCACTTATTATTTATTGTCGCGTGCCCTTATTTGTCGTTTGTGCTATTGGTTGTTGCGTTTATCCGAGATGAGAGGCAAAATCCCAATTGCTCGAAAACGCAAATCATAAGCACTGTTGTCTCTATCCAGCCCGTCTCTCCCTGTATGTATTTATGTATATTGTATAAATGACTCTTCCATTTAAATTAAACACCATCCGGGAGGGGCCAAACCCAAATACGCCAACGACAGAAAAGAAAACGAGAGAAAAAGCTTTCTCGCTAACCAAACACCCTTCCAAATCAAAATTCTCATCGCCCAAACTCTTCTTCCATCTCCCAATTCAATCCCTTCCTGTTGATGGAGGTTCGACCTCCTAGGCCTTCCGTCTAGAGAAGTTCCGGCACATCCTCAAAAGCACAGTGTTTCGGCAGCGCCCTCTAGGGTTTACGTCGAGCTCTGCAGAATTCTCCGATTGATTGTCGTCGTCGTCGTCGGGGCCGATCATGTTTCCGTGGAACATCGGGAAGTCAGCCGAGGCGATGTTCTCGCGGTGGGCCGTGAAGAGGGTGTGCAAGTTCTTTCTGAAGAAAAAGTTGGGGCAGTTCTTGTTGGGCGACATTGATATTGATCAGCTTGATGTTCAGCTTACTGAGGGCACGATTCAGCTCAATGATCTCGCACTTAATGTTGATTTTCTCAATAAGAAGGTAATTATGGTAGCTAGTTTTATTTGAGTGGAAAAAAGTGATCACTTTTTGAATTAGCTAAAGATTGTTGGTACGAGAGATGGGGAGATGTTTAATTTTGAATTTTTTTGTTATTTAACCCAGTTATTTATTTATTTATTGATAAAATTCATATTGTCTGAACGTTTTATCGGCTTATTGATACGCGTGAATTTGACTCCTTTCATTTGTAAATTCCTTTAGGATGGTTCTTCATGAGCTTGAATTTTGATAAATTGCTTGGTAGAAGTCCTATGCTCGAGGTGACTCGCAATTTTTTATTTCTCGAGCAAAGACTCCTGATATGAATATATACCTAACTCAATACCATTACTTATATTTGTGTACTATGACTCAGTATATATGGAATTGTTGCGCATACTCTCTCATTAGAGGGTCTGGGGTCTATTGTAATTTGAGTTCTTGTGTTGTGTCTAGAGGGCTAATCCAATTTTTTTCTCTCGTTTTCTAGTTTGGCATCTCAATTAATATTTGTTATATCATAATCACGTGGTTGCTTTCTTCAGCTTGGTGCAGTAACATCAGTGCTAGTTAAAGAAGGATCAATTGGCTCTCTTTTAGTGAAAATGCCTTGGAAGGGTAGAGGTTGTATCGTTGAAGTGAATGAACTTGAGCTTGTGCTCATCCCAAGCAAAGAGAATTGTTCACCTTCTGTATCTCAAACTCATCACTCTAGTCAGGATCAAGCACCACCTGATGACTTGGGCAAGCTTGATCATGACATGGTGGACGATGCTGCAAAATCTACTTCTGGGGACATCCATGAAGGTGTCAAGACAGTTGCAAAGATGGTGAAGTGGTTCCTTACAAGTTTCAATGTAAAGATAAAAAAGGTGATAATTGCATTTGATCCGCATTCAGAGGAGGAGGGAAACAAATCAGAGTTGCATAGAAGCTTGGTACTTCGGATTTCAGAAATAGAATGTGGAACTTGTGTTTCTGAAGACGCTAATCCAAATCCTGAAGCAAAAGGTGAGAGCTTTCTTGGGATAAGTCGGCTAACAAACTTCGTCCAGTTTCAAGGAGCGGTACTTGAACTTCTTGACTTAGACGATGGCGACAATATGACATGCTTTCCGGGTATGTCATCAAGTGTTACAACTCCAGTCATGACTGGGAAAGGAGGTGGATTTTCTGGGAACTTGAAATTAAGTATGCCTTGGAAAAATGGGTCCTTAGACATCCGGAGAGTGGATTCAGATGTTTTCATTGATCCTATAGAAATGCGTCTTCAGCCCAGTACAATTAAGTGGCTTTTACATTCGTGGGAAGCTTTAAAGAGTTTGGAGAACGATGGAAGTGACCATATGCTTCACAAGGAAATTGATTCCAATCACCTTGATCCAGCATCTCACTGCCTTTCATCTAGACCTGTTTCAACTGCAATTTCAACAAGCAATGCATTTCCTACCTCTGGTGGCTTTTCAAAAAAACCATCTTTTACAACAGTGCAAGACTCGTGTAATGAAACTCTACCCTCTGGACCACATTTTATTTCGGATTGGGTGCCTTTATCAATCAATAAAAATAAGAATGTTGGTTTTGAAGAAGGGCTTGATTTTGGGGCAAGGTTGGTATTCATTTTGTGCTGTCAACTATCTTGATTTTATCTTCAGTCTGTTTCTATTTTATGTTTCCCTATTGAGCAGTACTTCTGGTCTGTCTTTGTGCAGCGTGGACCAGTTTTTTGAGTGTTTGGATGGGATGAGGAGTTCTCAATCGGTATTGGGGAGCAGCGGGATGTGGAACTGGACATGTTCTGTTTTCAGTGCTATTACTGCCGCATCAAGCCTTGCTTCTGGATCTTTACATATGCCATCTGGTACGTGCATTTTTTTTTATGTCAATTATAAACTGCAATTTTCTATGGTGTACTTTGCATCGGATGCATTGTATGACAGTCCCGAACAATTTTCTATAGTTAGTTTAGGTGTTGAGGTGTATTGCACTGGTGAGGCGAGGCGTAATGCTTGAACTAAAAGCAATAAAATATGTAAGTCTGTAAAACACGAAATTCCCAAAATCATAAGTTATCTCATAGATAGCCTTGCATTCTTTTGAAAGCAACAGTCCTGAATAGGTTAATGATCTCATGGCATTTCTGGGGTACTTAGTGTGCCAAATTCTTGTGAATATATGGATATTAGTTTTTCAATTTATGTAGGCTTCTCTACAATTGCGCTTAAAGCAAATAGATAACTTCTTGTGGCTTCATATTTAAACGTCGGTTGTTTTACTTTGAACCTTAAGTTGATTTTCCCTTTCAAAGAATGCCAGAAATTCTGGTAAAAAGTAATTGTGCATATCTGGGGAATGGGGATTACTATCAAATGCTAAATCTGGGCTAATTGATAGTAATCACAGCATCATAGCGTTTTCTGTACAAGCAAGCTTTGATTTGTGACACATTTTTTTAGCTTGACCAAGAATCATAGATCCCTTCCTTTAAAAAAAAAAAGTATCATAGATCCCTGAGCGTCAGTCGAAAATGCCATGCTACTATTGACTTATGTGTTATTTCTTTTTAAATACTTTTTCAGTAACTTATATTCTCATGTTAATTAGTGGAACAGCAGCATGTTGAAACCAATCTTAAGGCAAATTTTGCTGGAGTTTCTGTTTTCTTGTCCTTTCAAGATGAGGACCAGAACTTTATGTTTCACGCTGATGGTGATAAGACCAGTGCTAGCTTATGTGTTCCTTACCTAGGTGCAGAATGCCAAGACATTTTTCTCATTGTGCAGGTAATAGCTCTGACAGGGTAGTTTGTTATTTCCTTTTGTATTTGTTTTGGCATTTATAACTTGCCGGTTCTGCTTGATATCCCACTACACTAACTTAAAACATTTGATAAGGTCAACAGGTATGTCCTCAAGAAATGAGATATGAAGGAACTATAAACTTCATAGAGATTGCTAATTACTTGAGCTACAAAGGTGATGGCATAGATTTGGGAGTGCAGGGGTTCCATGAAGAAATTAACAGCCAAAATATTTATATTCGGCAACTGCAAGGTGATATTCAGGGTGCTCTTCCACCACTTGCCTCATTGCATGAGGACTCGTACGGGTCAACTGATTTCATTGCAGAAGATTTTCCATTTGGAAAGAAAAAGAATGTTGTCAAAGTCACAGTACTTAAAACTTCAGGGGTCACTCATTGGCAGTTCTCTGTGAAATCAAGTTCATCTGATGGGAGTTCAATAAAGCCAGTAGCATCCTTTGAGGTAGAACTATCACCATTTATTTTCTGGGTGGACTTCTCCCTGATAAGTATGCTGTTAGAACTGATAAAGTCGGTCTTAAAATCTGTTGAGAAAAGAGATGTATTTCCTTTGAAATTGTCTGATGGAAAGCAAAGATCATCTCATGAGGATGTCAAAAGAGGTTCTCGTTCATGTCTTACGACCTTGTCATCAACAGAAAGTCTGCAAGGTAATATATTGATCAATAATGCGAGGGTGATCCTATGTTTTCCTTTTAAGACTGATAGAGATGTTAAAAGCTTTGCTTCCTGGAATCAATTCGTTGTTCTTGATTTTCGTTTACCATCAAGTGGTGGTGGGAGAATAGTTCGGGAGAGTGGTCCAACTATAGATGCAACAACACCAAGGAGGTATTCTTCATCAGCCACACGTTCTTTACATTTGAAGTTTAGCAATATTGACGTTTCCTTGGTCAGTCCTGCAAGTAAAGATAATACTGGAATCAACTCTGGTAGCATGCATAAGCAAAAATTTTATGCACAGAATGTATTGTCTGTCTCAAACAGAACAGGTTGTTTTTCAGTCGTCAGTATGCTTTTGCAGGACAGTAATGTGACTGGACCTTGGATTGCAAAAAAGGCTAAGTTCATAGCTACTTTTGAGGAATCCAAGAGCAGTGATAATTTTGTCTGGAAAGATTATGAGTTTGCTTCGGTATCTACTGTGAATGATGTGGAAGATCTAATATCTGAAACTCGACAGGAGATAATGCTGAGTTCTACAACATTCATACGCATTTGTTTCTGTGGTACTACAATAAAATTGACCAGTCCTCAATATAAGACCTTATATGCTCATATAGATCAGATTATAAATGGGTTATCAACTGTGGATTTTGAAGAATCCGTTGCCAAGGAAGCTTCTTCCATGTCTCAGACATCTGTTCTTGTGGACTGCAGCTCATTAGAAATTTTGATAAGCCCTGACATAAAGGAGAATATCAAAGGCTCAATGCAGAGTGAACTTCCTGGATCATGGCATCGCCTAAAACTGCAACTTCAAAAGTTTACGTTGATGTCTGTCTCAAATATTGGAGGTATTAGAGGTGCCAGCTTCTTTTGGCTTGCTCATGCTGAAGGCACATTGTGGGGTTCCATAACAGGTGTTCCTGATGAAGAATTTGTTCTGATCTCGTGTAATAACTCTGCAATGAAACGTGGTGATGGAGGAGGTTCAAATGCATTGTCATCTAGGTTGGGTGGTTCTGATTTTGTGCACCTGTGGGATCCTGAAAGTAACCATGATTTTACGTCTATAACTCTCAGATGTGGCACAGTTGTTGCAGTTGGAGGTCGTTTGGATTGGTTGGATGCAATCTTCTCTTTTTTCAATGTGCCTTCTACTGAAACTGAAAAGGCAGCTAACGAGTCTATGCAAAAAGGTGACTTGGATGTGCCTAATGGAGCTTCTTTTGTTCTAAATTTTGTTGATATTGGCCTGAGTTATGAGCCATATGTAAATAATGTGATTGTCAAGACTGATGTTTATTCTGAATCTAGTCATCTTGTCAATGAAGAGAGGGGTGAGGAAAATGTTGCTTGCCTGTTGGCTGCATCTTCCTTGAACCTCTCAAATTCAACTTTGGCAGATTCAACAGAAAATGAATATAAAATTAGACTTCAAGACCTTGGATTACTTATTTGTGTAGTATCAGAGTCTGAGAATGTTGGTGGCACTTACAATGCAGACCATCTTCATAAAAGTGGCTATGTTAAAGTTGCTCAAGAGGCATTGGTTGAAGCAATTTTGAGGACCAATTGTAAGAGTGGACTACTGTGGGAGTTTGAATGTTCTAAATCTCACATCTACCTAGAAACTTGTCATGACACGACTTCTGGTTTGATTCGTTTGGCTGATCAACTTCAACAGCTATTTGCCCCCGACATGGAGGAGTCTGTTGTGCACTTGCAGAATAGATGGGATAGAGTTCAGGAGGAACAGGAGGGGGGAAGTTTAAATGAGGCAGCTAGACTATGCACCAGCGAATCACCATCCACATCTGAAATCTATTCAAGTCTGGCCATACAGAGTGATCCTGGGTTGGTTGGCTTAATGGATGAGATATGTGAAGATGCATTTCAAATAGATAAGAAGCAGATCTACCAATATGATTCATCTGGATCAAAACTTCATTTTCCAGTTGATGAACAACTTATTGGAGAACTCGGCACCTTAAGTGTTGCCACTCCTGAAGTTTTCTCTTATGGTCTGTGTGTTGATGGTTCAGTGCCCCAAGTAGGATTGGAGAGTAGTCAAACTTCTTCCTCAGGACAAAGTAGCTTTCCGGAGTTGATTGAACGCTATTGTTTTCCTGAGTTCCAGCCATTTACAGAATTATCTGTTGGCAGACAATCAACATATGACCGTCCTAATGATAACTCCACTGATGTCGGTGGTGGAGATTTCAGAAGAGGAAATAGCGGATGGTATGGGGATGCCTCCTTAAGAATTGTTGAAGATCACATTTCAGAGGTGAGAAATGGGTGCAGCGTGCAGAAATGTGAGGAAACTAAGCTTCCTCATATTGAAAGTACAGAAGCCAGTGATTCCATAAAGGCCACAGGACGTGTACTTCTGAAAAACATTGACGTCAGATGGAGAATGTATGCTGGTTTTGATTGGCAAGATTGTAGAAAAAATGGTCAGCAATGTGCAGATTACGGTGGAAGGGATACGACAAGGTGTCTAGAGCTCACACTTTCTGGGATTGAAATTCAATTTGAGATTTTTCCAATTGGTGGAATTCATGTGTCTAGGCTTTCTCTTTCAGTTCAAGATTTTCATCTTTATGATACGAGCAGAGATGCTCCTTGGAAACTGGTAAAAATCTTATCTTTGTTCAAGTATTTTACCTTTGTGCCTTGTACAATAAGATTTAAAAGGTTTTTATTTTTGAATCACAAGGTATTAGGATATTATGATTCAAAGGATCGTCCTCGGGAATCATCTTCAAAAGCATTCAAACTGGATTTGGAAGCTGTCAGACCAGATCCTCTAATACCTCTTGAAGAATATCGGTAAATATTATGCTATTTAAGTTGAACCATATCACATATGTTAAAACGTGCCCCAGGGTAGGGTTATGAAGTCCCTTCTTTGTACAGAACTATTATGTGCAGCTGTAGTAATTTTCCTTTCATATGTATGTTTAGTGTTGCAACAGTGTTTTCCAAAGATCTTGAGGTTATTTTAAAAATTTTGACCGAGAATATGATTTTGTTGCAATGGTGTTTCCCAATTGTCTTGAGGTTCTGTAAATAATAATAATCAAATTGATGGCTTTTGTCTTTTAGAGAATTTTTCATAAAGGGATCTTTCTGTTGTAACAATGTTAATCGGGCCTGAGCCTGTATTTGTTTCTACCTTCAGATTGCGTCTGGCATTTTTGCCAATGCGATTGCATCTTCATCAGTCCCAACTTGATTTTCTCGTCAGCTTTTTTGGTGCTAAAAGCTCACCAGTTGACAAGTCTTCATGTTGTCATCAAGATTCAGACAGTTCAAAATTGACACCGATCAAGGTTAATAATATTGCAGGGCATAATATTGTTGAGGAGGCATTTCTCCCTTACTTTCAGGTAATTTGCATTTTAATTTATAAATTGATCTCCTTCCCTCTTTTTTGTGGCTTTAAGCATATTAAGCATATTGAGCCTTGTAGAAATCCTGTCCATATTAACTGAAGTCTCGGAGTTAGTGAGTTGTAGAAATCCTGTCCTTATTAAGCCTTGAAACTGAGCTCTCTTTTCCGGTCCAAATTGAGTTGGTGTTTGTTTGCATCAAGGGGCTCTCGTCATTTGATTCTATTTGTTTTCTTCTGTGTTGTATCTGTTGTGTCTGATGGGATTTCTTACAGATTTGCACCTCTGATTGAATTAGGTGGAAATAGATTAGGCTAGAGCAATTGCCTACTTGTGTTCGTTAAATTTTCGCAATACAATCATTTTTTTGTTTTTAACGTACAGAAACCTGTTTGGTTACTATTTTATTTATCATTTTTTTTCCAGATTTTTGATATATGGCCTATTCTTGTTCGGGTTGACTATAGTCCCCGTCGGGTTGATCTAGCAGCGTTGAGGGGTGGGAAGTATGTGGAGCTTGTTAATCTCATGCCTTGGAAGGTAAACTTTGCATAGTTCATCTGCTTGTATATAAACAATCAGCTTGTTTTGGTTTCAGTTTTTTGAGTTTAACATATTCACAGAAAAGAAAAGAACAATGGCTCAAGTTTTTAATTTCTTAGTGCTTAGTCCTTGAACTGTTTGTTTTGTTTCCCATAAGAAAGAAAGGACAAAAACTGCTTTTATGGGGAAGCCCTCGTATTCAATTTTTTAATTTGTGCTTCGTCAATGGGCTCAATCTCATTGCTTTTACCTGGACACCTGTTGCCCCCAACAAATCTCATTATTTTTAGACTTTTTCCCCCCGGAAAAATCTGTTGGCTTTAACTCAGATTTCTTCATTTTTCAGCTGGTATTTAATTCTCTCGTGGAATGTGCTTATTTTGGTGTGTGAAACAATTTTCTAAAGTCAGTCATATGAATTCGTGCAGGGGGTTGAGCTGAACCTAAAGCATGTTCATGACGTTGGTATATATGGCTGGGGCAGTGTATGTGAAACAATTATAGGGGAGTGGTTAGAAGATATTTCTCAAAACCAGGTTTAAATGACGCTTATCACACCTCTTTGAGAATTTTGGTCATCTTGCATTGTAGTCCATTTGTGTTTATATGTTTTGTAAAAATATTGGATGCAGCTGCATAAAATATTGCGAGGCCTTCCTCCCATCCGTTCAGTGGTTGCTCTTGGTGCTGGTGCTGCAAAGCTGGTTTCTTTGCCCGTCGAGAACTACCGGAAGGATAAGAGAGTACTCAAGGGGATGCAAAGAGGTACGCTGGATTTAGCAAACTCGTTCACTTGATATTTCAGGAGAATTGAGATGCTCCTTTGTTAAAGCCCGACTCTCAGTATTAATTGCATATCCTTTTTAGATAGAAGATGTATTAGCTGACACACGCACAAACATAGACCATAAAAGCAAATGCATACTTTTGAATTCATGGAAAATCTATTCTGCTTTCTTAATAGTTCAAATTTGTTGGTCAGATGCGCAGATTGTCTTGGCTGTTCAACGTTGTATAAGGACATGTTCTCAGTATTTTTAATAACCAATTTATTGATCTTTATGTCCGATACTAAAGCAACTTCCTTTCCAGGTATAACTGCTTTTCTCAGAAGTATTTCAGTTGAGGCTGTTGGACTCGGAGTACATTTGGCGGCTGGGGCTCATGATATTTTGCTCCAAGCAGAATATATGTTTACAAACGCTGCTCCTACCGTACCAAGGCCAATATCGAGTAAAGTAAAACCAAATGTTAGATCTAATCAGCCAAAGGATTCTCAACAAGGAATTCAGCAGGTGAATATTCCCCACATATTTATTGCTACTAGTAGAGTTATTGGCCTTTTCTCTTTCAAGGCATGGTAGTTTGTACAAGAACTTAGGCACTTGCAAGATACATCACTGTTTGTGGGGTTCTTTTCTTGATATTGAGCACGGTATTAATTTCTACTTGATATCTATTTCTTATTTCGGAGGTTTTATCTATTCCTCTAGGTCTATTGAAGGCAATTTACTTTTTCATATTTTTACAAGCAAGATAGATATAGAGTAACTTTTTAGGTTAGTTTCTAAAAAAATTATCTATGTTACAAGGAGGCTTGCTTTTCCCCTTAGGACCTGCAACTATTCCCCCGATTGATAGAATTTTTAGCCTATGACAATTAATACTCCAAGAATCTTCTTCGACAGAGAAATGTCTCTGTGGCTTGTCTTTCTTTTTCTTGTTTCCTTTCCTCCTCAAAGAATGTGTTAATGTTCACAATTTACAGGCTTACGAGAGTCTGAGCAATGGCCTGGAAAAATCTGCTTCTGCCCTAGTTCAGACACCTTTGAAAAGGTACCAGCGGGGAGCTGGTGCAGGCTCGGCTTTGGCAGCTGCTGTTCGAGCAGTTCCTGCTGCTGCTATGGCTCCAGCTTCTGCATGTGCTGGCGCTGTACATTATGCTCTTCTTGGATTCAGAAATAGGTTCGTTTGAATTCTTGGTTTTATTTTGTATCTCTGTACATTCCATGACTATTTCATCGTTAATCTTATCCGAATTTAAATGAACTGTTCTGGTTCATGTTTGCAGCCTTGATCCTGAGCACAAGAAAGAGTCAATGGAGAAATATTTGGGTCCCACTCAGCCATGGGAACAAAAATGATGCCATCCAAGATTGGAAGTCAGCAAGAAAATCTCTTTTTCCGACTGTAAAGGGGGGTTCTTAATGAACCCTATCTGTTGGCAAGCTAGAGCTTACGCACCATGTGAGTAGAACTGTTTCTAGCTCATCACTTCTAGCATTAATGGAATAATCTCGGATCTGGGATTAAAAAAAAATTATTTCATCTGCCCGGTCAACTTACTTTCTTATTTAATATTTGTGTTCCTGTATTTGTTTTGCTTAATATATTTACTGCCTGCAGGCGTGCAGGACCTGGACCTTTCACTCGATTCTTTCCCGTCAGAACACAATAAAAGGCGGTAAATTTTGTACAAAAATGTAGATATCAGAGTGCTCATTAAAATTATTTTCCACGCTGAAATTTGACGAGCCTTGTAGGTATAGCAGCAGATTGGCATTGATAAATTTGATTGTATATTCCCACAACCATTATTTTAAGACCCACAATCACATGTATATTGCTTCTGTTTATTGTAAAGACCTCATCATTATTTCATTGGTTTAATAAGCAGTTTTACTCGTATAAGTGGTGATCGCCGGATACTATTTTTACTTCCCAATTTTCCTCCAAGCCGTAATATTTGTTTTTTCTAACTCATTTATTTTGGAAAATATTTGGACATCGTTTGGTACGTTTTGGTCCTTAAAGGTCCTGCATGTTTTCGAGGTCTCGGAAGAAAGTTTTGTTTTCACGTCGTTCACAAGTACTAGGAATTGCACCAACATCCAATAGGGAAAACTCAGGATTCTGTGGGAAGATTAAGAAAAAAAAATTGAATTTCAAAATACCTTCTCATAAAACTCCCTTTTGAACCGCTAAATTTCTAACGTTTTCATTAGATGTGGATGTGACTAGAGTTAAGAGTAAGCTGTAGAAAGTTACTAAAAATATGTAGTTAGGTGAAATTGTCACACATTTTATAAAGTTAGTAATCGGGGATCAAAAATGAAATTAGCCTTAAACTTGCTGGCTTCGATGCTGTGTAGGCGTAGGGACTTTTGACAAAGTGCAGATTTTATTTTATTGGTCTATTTTTACTAAACAAATAACCTGGAAGGCGCTTTTGTATTGACTAGGAACTACAATGTTGTTTAAGGTCTTCACACGCATACAAAACAAACTTCATCTTTTTTGTACTACGTACTCTTCACACTCTTTTTAACTTGAAATTTTGGACTTACAGTCCACTAGTAATTTCAGTCTCCTTTGAAAGATGCTTTTGAGTTTGTCTCAAGAAAATGAAGGTAACAAAAGATAGTAATGTTCCACTTGAATGCTGTTTTACATCCATTTCTTTCTATGGAAATGATATTTTAAATAAATAAATAAATAAACAAAAGGAGGACAAACAAAGGCGGAAATGTTAGTACTTGAGGTGAGAAACATGCCATGTCCAAAACCAACATAGACTTGAAAGAAAAATTAAATACATGATACATCGACATAATGAATTGATACTGACTCATCAAACTGCAAATCTTTTTGTACAAAGCCACCACTGCCAAAACACCTTTTGCTGTCAGTCATCTTCTCAAGGGGAGGGGAGGGAAACAAACAAAATAGTAGAAAAAAGAAAAGAAGAGAAAAGAAAAGAAAAACATAAGTTTCAGCCAAGCTCTGAACATGAATATGTAATATCAGCTAATAATAAGTGAAAAGATTAGCAGGAACATAACAGTCCTTCCAAAAATGCAAATGCTGATGAAATGACCACCGTTTCTGCATTGGATCTAACTTTCCTTTAGCATCACATTGCATTCTCTAAGCATTTTAATCCTCCAAATATTAGTTCCTGTACACAAGAACACACCTTTGAGAATTAAACCAATTGTGTCCATCATTACGTAAAATATTCATATATATATATATATACATGTATATATATATGTATATGTAAACACAGAAGCAAAGAACGCATATGACCCATAAGCAAGGTCTCTAGGAGGAGGTAACAGCGTGGCCCACAGTGTGTATGCAATTAAAACTTGGATCTTACCTGGTTTTCCTTCTTAGCCTCATGAACACAGTTGTGCTTTCCTTCTTCAACCACACTTTCAAGAATCTTCTCATCACTCTTGTCTTTTCTAGACAAAATGTTTGCTTTCTTGAGCCCCAAGCGTTCCTTCCACCGGGCTAAACTCTTCGGCGGCCTACAGAACATGTCATCATAGTTGTCATCGTCATCGACAAGCAGTTCTTCCTTCAAAGTCGTCTTGCGAAGCTGGTTGGTAGTCTTATCCTTTATTGGCAACAACATTCCCTGGAATATAATCTCATCTGCGGATCTCATCGCATAGTTGTTGACAGAGAATTCAAAGTCCGAAGAAACAGGAGCTTCTCTGTATATTTTTTCATGCTTCATGGTTTGTTGAGTAGTGTCCGCAAAATCATTGGAGAAAGAGATTCTGGGATCCATGAAGGAAGTACAAAGGCCTAGCTGCTGCTCAATGTTGAACATGTTATAGCATGCTTTTTGATATGCCAACTAATGCCCACTGCTAAAAAAAAGCTTTGTATTATTTTTTTTCCCCTTGAATTGTTAGAGTTCACATGGAGATGTCTCTATTTATATTTGTGAAAAGCTTGTTTGTATTTGCATATGGAGTAGACATCTCATGTTACTTAGATTTGTCACCTTGTGATTATAAATTGTGGGTTTTACTTTTCTCTTTAATAACATATTAGTTCTTAGGCTAGCAACACCTAATATTAATATTATTATTAATTTTTGTCTTGAGAATGGCCATATTCCAGTCACTTTCACAAGAATAATAACAACTTATTACAAAAGTTTCTTGCACACAAACATATAGTCAAATGTGCCAGACATTTTTAAGGTTAAAAGGTGAAGAAATCAGTCCAGAATAGTAGCATGCGCGGCAATCACATGGCATTATTCTAGATTTGGTAGTGAAAGGTGATCCACTTGTCTTAGATTAGGCCATTTATTTTTTGATGAGATCAATTGAGACACACACACACAAAGGGTGGTGTGGATTGTTTGGGTATCAGGTTAATATGAAGACTACCGGGCATGGTGTGGCATGGATTACCATGGTTCGATTTAGTGAGGACCATTCCCCCACTAGCATTTTAATGGAGCTAAGGTGACGTGTTTCTCGTCAATGGGTAGGGCCCATTATTAAGATTTTAGCGAACATTTTTGTTAACATCTAAGACAATTTTAAAAATGTTTGAAAAAATATGCTAACGTCAGTCGTTCCTTCTAGAACTTTTGTTTTTTTTAAAAAATATCTTTTGGTGGAGGAGCTCTTTTCATGAATTGTTTTATGTTACGATACTCTCATTTTACAAAACTTAATTTTTGTTTTTATCTTTTAAATCAAATGGTTATGAACTGTTATAACCAAATAAATGACTATATAAAGACTAAAGATGTATATAATTATTAACTAGTAGTACTGTTTGAGATCTCATAAGGATTAAGGCCCATGTGAAGTTTAGCTTACTCGTCAATCAAGCAGAAAAACAAATCAAGTTTTCATTAGTCTTAAGCCATCCAATAAAACAAAACACCCCTACTTAATTGAAAAGTTAGTGGACTAAATTATAAGGCTAGGGTTAGGATTCTCTTCCCCCACTTCCTCTTAGTAACTACGACTCTTGACCTTCACATAACTTCACATGGTTTTATCCTCATCTATATTGGAACTTTTCTCTATAGCCCAATATAGGGTTGCATACATGGCATATATATATATATATATATTTTTTTTTTTTGACTGGTGTGGGAATTTTAGAAGATACCCTCTAGTCATTGCTTTAACTTCATTGTTCTAGGGGGGCAGTGTCTCCCTTTTGGTCTCCCATTTTGTTAGCAAAGTTTGTCATTTTGTACTCCAATTTAAGAACTTGGTTTTAGTCTTATCTTTGTTTTCATCCTAAATAAACTCCCTTTCAAGGCTCATTTCCCAATGTCAGATCAAGAAACAAGTGTTGTAATGAATACTTCGAATGTTGTAAAATGCTTTTTATAGAAGTAGTAGAAAGTGACTTCCTCGCTCTCCAAAATTATGCCTTTCAATGACTCTAAAGTCTCACCTAATATTCTGCTCCAGTTCAATTGTTCAATACATATTTTTTATTGCATGGTTTTGTGGTGTGACGTTCTGGTCAAGTCTTCACCATTTGGCTTTATTTTTTTTTTATTTATAAGCCTTCGCCACTGAAATTTTGCAAGTTTGATGAGTAGAAACCTGTTTGTTTATTGTAATCACACAGTTGAATAGGGAGGAAAAAGAGTTATGACTTGTTATGATACACAAAGTTGGATGTATATACTCTCTCTAATCGCCCTTTCAACCCTGAGCTTAAGAGATCGACCAACGTTATTTGATGTAATTAGAGTGGAATAAAGAGGATTAGGTTGTATTTATTTGTTCCAAGCAAAAGAAAAAGGAAAAAAAAGTATTAACTTGTTATAATTCCGTGATCCAGAAGCGATTACATATAAAAACATGCCTAGAAATCATTGAAAGTAGTTCCAATTTCCGAGATGAGAAACCAGCATTGAATTGGTAATGCCAAGGTGTAAACTAATATCCTCTAATTCCTCATCCACTTTTGTGTCCAACTAATTAGGTGAAAATCAACAAGTCAAAATTCAGGTATCATTTACTCATTCTGTCCATCTTCAATGACCTTGTAATTCTTCTTTCTTAATAGCAGTCAGTAAAAACGTTATTTACATAAAACGAGTAAATTAATGAAACAATAGTCGATGTCACAGGTCAGCCATAAGTAGTTCTCTTAGAGCATGAACATTTCAAAAATGGAAGATTTTTATGAAAGGGACAAAAAAAATTTGGAATTGGGTAAATGGCCTCTCTTTTTTTAGAATAAAAAAAACACGTTTTTCTGTACAGGTAATGCAGCGAAAAAGGAAAAAAGGGAAAGAATAGGACCATTAACAAAAGAAAAAAGAAAAAAGAAAAAAGAAAAAAGAAAAAAAGATGCCGTTATAAACAATTAAGAAAGTTTTCATGGGAAAACAATAGTATTTGCAAACATAATTAGAATCAAAATATTATAACACATGAAAATTTAATAGCATAGCAAACTTTTCCGTTATATTGCAACAAGCAAGAACTTTGCCCTTTAAGAGATGTTGGAACTGGACCAAATGAAGGCCGAAGTGTCATAGGCCAACGTGTAGAATATGAAAGGCCACCAATAATTGTTATATTCAAACTTAAGAATAATTTCGGTAGATATAAAAATTCAAAGTAGAAGTGTTTTTTTTTTTTTTTTTTACTTTATAGTGATATTCAATTTTCAGAGCAATAATTTGTCTTCCTGCATACTAATACGACTATGACAAATGACCAAAAAAAAGAAACAAAAACTAATAATGAAGCTAACGTTAGCTTGTCATGGTTATATGCATGTTACGTTTACATAAAACAAGAGTACTCTTATGGTCGCAGACATTAGAAAACCTGCCAAGCAGATTAGAAAAATGCAACAAACAAAATGAATAATAGAAATGATGATGATGAGGATGATAGCTAACAGAGTAACTGAAACAACTAGAAATATTTATTCAAAATCATCATTATGTTCCAATGAATCAGGAGACAATCTTTTCTGAGGCAAATGATTTCCAAGAGAGGGTTTAGACTTTAGCGCCCCTTGCAGTGAACATTTTAAAGAACTTGTCGCACGTTCCATATTTGCCCTCTGTAAAGGCTTGCAAGATGCAGATAAGGTGCTTCTTGCAGAATAACGATTGGAAATGACAGATTCTAATGGTTTACTATCCTGAGACAATAACATGGTTTTCGGGTTCAGATTTCGCTTTACTTTGAGATGGTTCACATTGTCTTCTTCTGTTCCCTGCATCTTTGGTCTGGCTATTGAATCCACAGGTACAAGCTTCCCATCGACTTGATTTGTGAAAACAAATGACACCTGAAACAAAAACAAAAAAAAAAAGGAGGAAGAAGAAGAAGAAGAAGAAGAAGAAGATATGAGTATCCCTCTGCATCACTAAAGCCCATTACTGGAAAATAAACATGATATCACGTTGCCAGTTCTTTATTTTCTTCCGCAAAGAATCCATAGTAGATCTGGTTAATAGAATTGAAGGTGAAACTAATGCCATATTCACTAAAGATGATATAAAATAAAATAAGTTGTTACACCTCATCACCAGCTGAAGCTTGGAAAATTGCATCCGGTACTGACGATGGAAGAAAATGATGCCCCCAACTACCCAAATCTTCTTCCAGAGGCGTCCCTACCTGAAAATTTTCTCCAAACCAAAACATCAACTTTGCTATAGCATGGTAACTAGAAACTATCAGGTCTAATGAAATGAATGTTGCCTACCTGTCTCTCTGAGCTCTTTAGCTTGTCTAAGCATCCAGAAATTTCTGCAAATCCACCAATATCAGAGGCGTCTTGACCAGACTGACAACTTTTGTTCATTAATTGGTTTATGTCTCCGGTCTCTATTTCAGGCCTATCATCGTCGCTTTGGCAACGGATGCAGTTCATCTTTTCATGAATTTCAGACCTATAGACAGTTAAAAAATGAGAGACTAAAATGGGGAAAGGAGTGGAAGAAAAGATTCAATGTTGTCAGAACATGAATTTCATAATGTAGCACCCAAGGAGCAGTTACCAACACTTTCGAAGAACTGAAAAACGTACGGGGATTCGGTAAGCTAAATTTAAGTGAAATAAGCTCAGTTTCTTTTAAAAGAATTTAGTTTTATCGTTGGTGGTTATACATAATAACGACATATTTCTCTCAAAATTCTAATATGAAAGAAGAGTTTCAGATGTTGGATTACATGATGTACAAGAAACAGACAGTGGCAGACGGAAAGAATCGATAAATTCATGTAGCTTATATGTATTAGTGCCAATGCCCAGTAATAACCTCATCATATTTGATAGTCAGAACCATGTAAAGGAGAACAGAAACAATAACTTCTTAGGCTTTACAAAACCAATACATTATGAGCACACAATTACAAGGATTATCATTCTGTAAAATAAATAATGAAGCAGATATACTCGTAAATGATACTGCAATAATGCTGAAGAAAAGCCTTACCTTGCATTCTCATGGAAGCTGAAGAGATCACGTAGATCTTCCATTGAAAGAAAATTTCCCTAAAGAAGGACTTGATCATGCTCCATGGAAAAGTAAACAACAAATGAAAACCAATTAAAGAAACACATTTTGAACCTGTGCAGTAAGATTATCTTTTTGCTCCTGTTGAATAACTTTTTGAAGCCCTTCTTTTGACATCTGACGCTGGTAAACCTATGGAATAAGGGGCTAGTTTAATAAGGTAATCTAAGACAAAACAGCATAAATTACCCCAAAAGGCAGAATTAGAAACAACATAGCTACCACATCAAACCTTTTCTTCAATCGTTCCAGTACTCAGAAATCTGTAAATGTATACTCTCTTCTTTTGCCCATCTCTCCAGACTCTTGCAGCAGCCTGTAACGGTTGAAAAGAAAGGATAATGCAAGAATAAGAAGACACAGCTGTGGGAGAGAGCATATTTATGGCTCGGATGCCTAATGCCTACTGCAAATACACATAAAATTTTGACCAAGGAATTACTTGTTTATCATTAGCAGGATTCCAATCTGGATCAAACAAAACCAGTCGATTTCCACCAATCAAATTTAGACCACAACCACCAGCCTTGCTACTTAAGAGAAACACAAATTCATCCTGCAAGATGTTCAGTTAGACTTGTTAGTTCAACCAAAAGATAAAGCTAAAAAAGAGAGGGAGAAAAAAAATGTAGCCTAAATGGAAATATGCTTAGAAACTGGAAAGCTGTATACCTTTGATGGATCATTGAAATGATTGACTAGCTTTTGTCTTTTGCTGATGGATGTGGTTCCATCAAGCCTCAAGTATGGATATCTTCTTTCACGACACAATTGAGCAAAAAGGTCCAGCGTCTGATACATCACAGTTGCGTTATTTTAGATACATGAAGGCCTAAAGATTTAGGCGAATGCTTGGTAAAAGAACTTTAAAGATTGAATGACAACGAGCTTGCAAAAGACAAATTATGCTTGTTTTCAGTGTTTTTCACTCTTGCTAAAACATGCTGATTTTCAATCAGCAGTAAGCAAATTTGGTGAGAAAAAACCCATCTTTGTTCTTATTCTTACAAACGTGTTTCCATATTATCAAGACACAACCGCAATTTGCAATAGGATTAGGCCCCCCCGCATCCCCCCCTTCCCCCCCCCACCCCAACCACCAAAAAAAAAAAAAAAAAAAAAAAAAAGGACAAAAAACACCCATGCTAAAACAGGATTTAGCTAAACTGATGAGCTGATAAGAGTCTAGCCATTTAGCTGGACCCCTTACTCCTTATCTGCATTATACGATACCTGCGTATAATTTGAAACAAGCACAATTCGGTCATCTGTCTTGTGACGTAATTGAGCCAGCAACCGAGCTAGGACGTGCATCTTTCCAGACAGTTCAACCCAAGCCCCATCCCCACCAGTCCATGATCCAGATCTAACAAATGTCGTATAGAGAATTATTGGATAACGATTGTTGCACATAGATGTATATTTAGACAGATAAAGAGAAGAAGAAGACCAGAATGATTACCTTCCAGAGAACATCTCAGGTGGGAAGAAGCGAATACAGTCCTCAAAACCTGAAGTTCCTGGACTCCCACTTCTTATGGTATCATATATGAGCTACAAGGCACAGTTATATCATTCATTAGACAAAAATAATTCTGAACCCGGCGATTTTATTAAACGGGATAGGAATATAGCAAGGATAAGAGGGTGGAAAAAAAAAAAAACTAGGGTGCAAATTGATGAAAAGCCATATGACCCGCAATTTCGCCCTGGTATTACCCTACTTTAAAATGTAAATCTGCCTTCCGAATCAAAAAGGAAAAATGAACTTTCCGCTGGTAAAGGCTTATAACAAGAAAGGATAAGAAGTAAAATGTTATACTAGCAATCAAACCAAAATATTCTAAGAGGCCCCCAAGAGGATTTAAACACAAGTAATGTCTGGAAGTTATATCCTTACAAAAGCATCACACCTTTGGGTGATTGCAAAGCTTTTTGAGTGCTGTAATATAAGCTAAAATCTTTGATTGCTTCACTTCTTCAGAAATTGCTCGTTTAACCTGTTTTAAAGCAAGAAAACAACAAGCTTGACCAGTCAGACAACATCGTCATGAGGTACCAAAAGCTGAAACTTTGTAATACCACCAAATTTATTAAGAGAATGAGAACCTACATTTTTTGATTGTATGAAGTGGTTATATAATTCTGATTGGAGAGGCGTTAACTTGCAACAAACAACTTCAACTATCTGTACAGGAGGAAAGTAGGAAATGGAAAATGAAGTTAGAGATTTTGGTTTCCACAACATGAATACAAATAACACTGTAATCGTCATAACAGAATCCAAACAAGTAGAGAAGCAGACAAGGCTGCTGACTTTTCACAAACTTTTTGAAATGAAAAGTGCCAATTGCATTTTATCCTGAGCGATCCAAACTCATTGTGCTGGAGAAACGTATACGCCAAAAATAACTCCATCTATTTTGAATTATAGAAGTAAATATAAATGCAAATTTACTTTTTTATTTTTTTTCAGAAGGTAAAATTATTGACCTGGACACTTTTCTGTTCTCAATAAATCCTGTTAGCCTTGTCAAAGGGCATAGAGAGCAAGATAGAGGTGCCGTACCTTTGGTGGTAGATGATTTGATAACAGTGCATTCGTTCTTCGCAATACAAACTGAAAAGGAAAAAGAATGTCTTGAAGTTAGTTCTGGGGAAAAACCAAAAAAAAAGTTATGATAGTTTCATAGCTTTTTTCCTGAGAATAATTGCATAGCTTTATTGTCAGTTCTATGGTCAAGTCTTCCAAAACAAAATTTTACCATGCAAGAACTTCAGGTTTCTATGAATAGTTAAGGAATCTAAGAAAAGCCTCAGGAAGAAAACAACACAGATAAAAGACTTTTCTTTTACCAAAGAGCTAATCATAATAATAACCTGATTAACTGTTGCACTTAGTTCAGCAGAGCGCTCAATACCTAGCTTCCTCTCTTCTTCAGTAGCATTGGGTTCTCGTCCACATATAATAGGCGCCTTGACGAAATAAATACATCCAAGTATAAAAACAGAATAAACGTTCCCTCAAAAAAAAAAAAAAAAAAAAAAAGAATAAACATAACCAAACAGTGTGAAAAAGAAGACAAATTCCATGGAATTTTTGTTAAGTTCAATAATGAGAAAGAGGTATTCATCCATTGCGAACAGATCAAAGGTTTCTGCATCATCTGCAATCTAGTTTGGAGCTATTAATCCTAATTTATGTTCTCCAGTTTCTAGCCAGAATTAGTAATCAGATGGCATAGAAAGCACCATTATATAGCATCGTATTTACCAAACAGCATAATAATGCCTCCTGGGGAAGACTTCTAGCAGAGTGGAAAACGTTCATACTTAAAGCTTATTGTCATTTCTTTTTCTTTCAAGAAAAATTAACCATTAATGGGGCTCATGACATGAATCATACTTGCAGTGATATTTATTCAAAATGTAATTAGGTAGATACCTCATAATATCGGCGAAAATGCGTAACCCCACCCAAAATCCCTGGATTAGTAAAATTAACCATGGCAAAGAACTCTTCTAGGTCGTTCTGCAGGGTTAAAGAAAGAGAACTACTAAATAACGGAAGAATTTGGAATCATGAGACTCAATGCACTAGTTCCTTTCACCTGCATTGGAGTTCCAGACAACAAAATCCGCCGCTTGCATGGAAGAGCAGCCAATGCCTGAAAGAGGAATTTTATAAAAGTTATTGGAAGATAAAAGAGTACAAAGTTTGATTGGATTACTGGTTGAAAAATGGAAAAACTCAAACTCCTAATTATTACCCGATTTGTTATTGTCTGGTCATTTTTCAACCTGTGAGCCTCATCGCAAATGAGAAGGTCACAAGATTCACTGTGGCTAAATTTCGATGAATACATCCGGAATGTCTCATATGAAACGATAAGTACCTGGGGAAGTAGTGATGTAAGTGCACATTCAAAGTTAAAGGGCAAGAAAGAAAAAAGTGGGGTGGACAGCCGGCAGAAAATGCATCTTTCAAAGCTAAATGAGCCAGCTTGGTCATATATCAGAGACTAGCCTGTACAGAGCTGCACGGACTGGTGAATCTGTCAATTCCAGAAACAACATCGTCTCTCGTGCTTTCACAGAGAGCAATGAGCTGAACTCTTTCTCCTACCCACTTCTTGATTTCAGCTTCCCAATTGCTTACAAGACTGGTAGGAGTGACAATGATGGCCTTTTTGACCATTGGTTTCCCATCAAACCCTTGAAGCAGGAGAGTATAAAGTAATGTGATTGACTGCAATGTCTTCCCCAAACTGCAAATGATTTAAATATCAAGAATAAACCCAGTGAAGACATGAACCCTCAAAATAATAACAAATCCAAAAGGAAAAATGCAACTGAATTTCTTTATGATAGACACTGACCCCATATCATCTGCCAGAATGCATCCAAATATATTTGCAGAACTACATAGCCCCAAAACACATTCAAACATAAACTGAACGCCTTCTCTGCATAGAAATTAAATCTCATCAATCTCGAGGATCTGTGAGTTATAACATTGTGCGTCCAATTCACCCATAGGAATGCAGCTACCAACAAGTAATCGGAGTTATAGCAGTTCAAGATAAAATGTTCTAATCACAATACATCTGTAAAAGCAAAGGAACTAGCTATTAAAATTAAAGACTGCTCACGGATCACGACATGGCATAGAATCGTGAATATTTTTCTATGGCAAGATGAGAAAGAAATTCTGGATAAAACCCATATGCTGATAATGCTACAAACCCAAATTAGTACCTTTGATGAGGTCGTAAGAAACGTACAAGCAATGGATCCACTGCAATCTGGACCATGTTAGCATCTAATTCTTCAGATTGCCACAAGACCAAAGGATCAACCCCCGGCGGCAGAGTCACAATCTCCTCCACAACATCTTTTTCGGCAGTGTTGTGTATATTCAAACGATTGGTAATTGTCACTAGAGCTGGCCTTGAGGATCCCCAGGGAACAAATCGTTTGCGGGCCCAGAGACGACGAGCAAGTTCATCATTTTGACCAGAATAGCGATCAGAGCACGGTGGTTTAAAGGGCTTCCTACAAACTGCTGATCCTTCAGTTACCGACAAAACTCGCGGAAGTAGCGACTGCCTTTTCACAACGAGGTTACCTCTGATTTAAATCACAAAGATCAAATCACTTCAAACGGGAGGTCATATTAAAAAAAAAAAAAAAATCCAACTTGAACAGAATCAGAAAAGCTCAAAATTTTGCAAACATGAGAACAATTACACAAATGATGAGCAATGAATTGCACTGAAAGAGCTTGAAAAGTACTAAAATCCAAAAGCCATAATGCTTCATTTCAATCAGAGTCATAACACCAAGAGTCTTATCATTTTCCGTGCGGCTCATCTAAATCGGTGGCACCATTTTTTCTTCCAATTTACACTACTTTTCCCACCAAATTAAACAAAAATTCGAATTAACCAAAATTTCAAGAAACTAAAGAACGGAAATTCAAAAGCAATACACGGAATTTTAGATGATACTAAAGTGAAACCCTAATCCCAAAATTACGAGGGCAAAGGCTCCATTTCTGGAAACCGATTACGCCAGAGACCGAGAAATCTACCGTACTTGACAAGAGCGTCGACGTTCTTCGACTTCCGATCTTCGTCAGTTGGAGACTTTGGGTGCGCCAAGGATGATCGCTGATTAATATCGGAAACGACTTCGACTTCGTCGTCGACGTCGAGCTCTTCTTCTTCTCCATCGTCCTCGTCGTCATCGTCTTGGCAGTCGGCAGTGAACTCCTCACCGGAATCGGAAGCTTCGGAGTCGGACAGAACTTCAACTATGTCCTCCATAAGGAACCCTCGATTCGCCTCGTTGAAATGTTGGCGTCTCTCGGTCATTGTACGAGAAAGAGTGCTTTTTCTGTTTAAATTGCTGCTTTTGGCGCTAATTACGGGCGGGACAAAGGATAAAGGCGTTAATTTGACATTGTAGTGTAGCCTGTAGCTGAGTTCTTTTATTAAATAAAAAAAAAGTTAGTCTAATTTAGGGCTGACAATATAAGTTGTGACATGATGACACGAAATAAACCTAACATAAATTTTTGTAAGTTAGTGTCAAAAAAATTAACCCTGTGTCAGTTTAGTGTCAATCCAAAACTGACCCGTCTAAAAACAGATCAAGTTCGGGTCAACTCCTTTAACCCTAAACTGACTCGAAACTGACCTGTTTATATTTATTCAGATATTTTTTATTCTATTATTATATATCATATCAGATATATTGAATAGTATAACCCTACACATCAAAACCCTACCTCTCACTTTGGAAGACAAATCAGTTCCGTTATCCTATCTTGTTATGCTGGCTCGTGGCATTTTAAGCATTTCAGTATTAACAGCTGCATTAGAATCTACATTTTGTAACAGTATCAACAGTTGCTATGATAGCTCATAATATGTTTTGGACTTGTTGGATGTTTTTAAAATTTTAAGACTGGACTTTCTAGTTATTGTAGTATGAAACTCATCTAATTTTATGTTTGTTTTTGTGTTTTATATATATTAGTGTAGGCGAGTTATAGGCGGGTTGCAGGTCAAATACGGGTCACGAGGTCAATTTTTTTTTTTTACATTGCGCATAAGGAACAGGTTGGCATGGGTCGTGTTCGTGTCCAAAACGGGTCGAGTTAGTGTTGAGAATTTTTAACCCGTTTGTGTCACGGGTCTGGTTAGTAACGACTTAATTTTTGTAAAAATTGACCCCAACCTGACACTAACCTGACCTGTTGACCCGATTTGCCACCCTTGGTCTAATTCACTTTGTTCGTTTGTTTCACAAGTTTGTATCATAATAATTTAATAGGGTATTTGACAAAGTGATTAAAACTATAGGTTAGAATTGTAAACACTGTAACATGTGAGAGTTTTATATTGTAACAACTTTTTTTTATAGTAGCATGTGAGAGTTTTATACTATTTCTAACTGAAAAGTTAGTTAGAACCAACTAATGTCAAATAAGTTATAAATTTTTTGGGTTTGAAATAAAAAGTTTAAAAATTGTGATTTAAAATTTGAATCTAAATTGACATTTGGATGTGTAATAGACTTTAAGTTTGAAATAAATAAAATCTAAAATTATGTTTTGATATGAGTTTAAAAAATAGGTTTAAATTAAATTAAAAATTATAAAAAAAAAATTAAATTATAGATTCAAGGATTCCTCGACATTTTTCACATGCCAACTTTGTGGATTGTCATTCATCAATATTTTTCCTCCTATGCACGCGCACAAAGAGGAGAAGCAAACCGGTTGTGGCCGGTTAGACAGGGAAAAGGTCCCCATCACATTACCGGAGGAAGGCTTTAATGGGATTTCATATTATAGCTGAGGGTGGTTACGTCCTTTTGCATTGACTTTGACGGAAGTTAAGGGTGTCAAAGTAATTCTCGTGGGTTATTTGAAGGATGAACAATTAAATTTTGTAGGAGAAATAATATTTTATTGTATCGAAAATTGTTATACTGGTATTGTTCCTCGTAACGGTATGGTAGAGAACGTAATTGAGCAGTTGTGTTGTAAGATGTTTGAGTTTGAAGATTGTAAGGTGATGACGACCAATGCACACTATGTTGTCATATTGAACTGAAAGTGTCATTTGTGGTTTAAATTTAGCAGGGGGCGGCTACCTATTCAATACTATGCGTGGCTCTTTGGTAACCTCTCGTTTGATCAGGGAAACCACAGTAAATTAATCTGCTAATGAAAGTTATAGATTTAGCCAAGAGGAAGAAACTGAGCTTATGCCATCAAACAAGAATATTTACATGTAAGAAGAGGCCAAGCGCTAGTTAGTAGGAATAGTACTTTCCTAGGAGAGTGTTTGGAACGGTGGTAGGAACCGTTGGTTAGAACTACTTTTACTGTAGCATATAAGAGCTTTATACTGTAGCAATTTTTTTTTTAATTGTTATTGTAGCATGTGAGAGCTCTACACTGTTCATAACTGGTTCCTACCACTCAACCAAACAGTCGGTAGGTATACCTCGTCAGCAAGCATCCACCTCACGAACATGCAGTCCCACGAAGCGCTAACTACCAATTGAATAATCAAAGAGAGATCGAAAGGAAATTTTCGACTAGTGAGTAGTACGTCAATGTGACGGAATAAGAGTAAGAGTAAGAAGCAGCAAATCCTTCCTCCTCATGCTGAAGTTGCTACCCTTTATAATAAGTCTTGCAATTCAATGGCTTGGACCGACATTCAATTCCTTCTATGGAACTAAGCCACTCGAAAGATAAGGAGAGCGTATAGTAATAATTAAGTCTCCCGAGAGCAGTCCCAATGCTGCAGCGCAACCTGAAATATTCCTTTACTGATAAGGAGTCCTTACTTAAACCATTCTTCTTTTATGTAATTGGAGCCTTTGACCTTTGACCTGTTGAGTTGAGTTTGAACTTCGAGCCCAGGTTTTTTTAAATTTTTAAAACCATATCTAATAAGCGTCTTATTAATATTTATTTAGACAAAATGTAAGGAGAATTTTCAAGGAGACAAGAGACATAAAATGATTGTAGTAATGGAAATAGAGGTGAGGTTTTAATATAATTAAGCGTCAGTAAGCTTAAAGTCCACACAAAATGCTATAAATAGAATATCAATTGATGATGAATCTAACGTTACTCAATATGGAATTTACTGAAAATGGGTGAAATGAGGGCCTATAAAAACTTTTTAAATGGTGTTGGTTCTCTCCTAAAATTTCAACAAGTTATAAGGCTTGAAGTATGAGAATCCCAGAGTAACAAACCAGCAAAGTCGTGTAGTCCGTGGGTTGCGTTGTGATATTTCGAGTTGTTAAGAATAAGTTGGAGCTGGATTGTTAAGAGCTCATCGAGATGTTTTGTGGTGCTTGCCTTGTTCTTGTATTTCTCAGCCCATTGGAGTTGTGCATCTTTTTTGTTAAAGTATGGTGACCCGAATTCAGTTTGGTTCAACTCGAAAAGCTCGCGGTGGGACAAATTGTGGTGAAAAACAAAAGTGAGATTTTTCATGATATCTGTGGTGGTAGCGGAGGGATCCCATAGCCCACCACTGATCTCACCGGGGGTGCCGTGGCCGAGCCCCCGCGGTACGGACCTTTGTTGTTGGGCCGTTTAGTTTATGTTTTTGGACCCATAAGGTTTTGCCTATACTTATATATATATGATGTATTGCGTTAGGGCTCATTAATTAGCGAATTTTGAGCCTCCCTAACGCCTCCGTTATAATCTTCACGAGTTTAGTGATTTTTTTCTCCTCTTTCCGTAGTTTTTTCTGTTTTGGATTTTTACGTAAATTTTTTGCGTATTTTTTATCTTTGTTTCTATCGCATTAATTTCATAACTTTTTTTTTTTGATGTGATGTTGATGGTCTGTCCTCCATTGTACCTTTAGAATGATTGTTTTCTCTCTTCGGTCCCTTTGTCTCCACAATTCTAAGATCTTTGACCTAAGTTGTGGATGGTTGCGATGTCTTGGTTGTAATTTTTAAGTTGTTGTTAATGTTTGACATTGTCATTGTCATTGTCATTGTAATTTAGCTGTTTATCCTACAAAAGGTAATGTTCAGATTTTTCTATTTTTTATTTTGGTGATTAGCTAATTTGTTAATTTTTTCGTAATGATTTTTTTTTTCCTTTTTAAGTGGAGGGTTGGAGAGAGAAAAAATCAGTTGGTTTGGACTTCGATCAACGGGAAAACCCCTTCCAATAACCGAACCATTCACTTTAAATCGTTTTTCCGACCAAATCAGTCGATCTCTCTATTTGAACTGATTTTTTTTTTTCTTTCAATTTTTTCTGACAGTTTGACGATTCATTTATGCTTTGTCAATTTTTCCCAACAACCCTGCAAGACAATTGCGCTCAAGGACTAGAGATGTTATACCAATTCACACATTTTATTATCGCTAAACCATGTTGTACATATGCAATGTTGGAGTGATAATGACATGATTTCTAATTTTCTATGGAAAATTGAAGACTACGGACATTTTAAGGAATAAAGAGAGAGATGTTAAATTTTTTGAAACTTTTTGAAATAAATATTAGATTTTAAAAATATTTGTGATAAATATTATTGTCAGTGAAAAGAAAATTTACTCTGTAAAAATATTCTTAACTTAATAAAAATATTACCATGAGTTAAAACAAGTTTTTACCAATAAATTTTCTTTTTACTATCATTTACTACAAATATAAAGATATTTACCATGAGTTAACACAAATTTTTTACCGATAAATTTTCTTTTTACTATCATTTATTATAAATATTTTTAAAACCTGACGTTTACTTCAACTAGTTTTAAAAAAGTACATTTATTACATTTTTTAACTTTTTAATAACAAAACTAAACTTTCTTTGGAATTTTAAGCCCTTGATTGTCGGTGTATATGTGTGTGTGTGTTTTGTTTTTTTAAGGGGGGGCTACAATAGTTTTCTTTCTTTGAAATTTATGCTTTATTTGAGAAATCAGTTAAAACTAAAATGTCTCAACTGTTACAGTGTAAAATCTTACATATTACGACAAAAATAAAAATTTACTACAATGTAAAGCTTTTATATACTATAATTTTTAAGTTTTAACTACAAATTTTAACATTGTTTCTAAACATACTCTTAAAAGGTTGTAATTGGTCAAGTGAATTAAAAAAGTAGCAAATGAACAGTCAACTCTATTTTTCACTTTCCTCTCTTCCCTTTTTTTTGCCAGGTATTATTTCTTACATTGCACAATAAAGAAGAAAAATAGGTAACTATGGAGGTGTTTGGTCAAGAATGATTCACACTATAAATTCAGTTATAAATAGTATAAAATTTTTACATATTATAATAAAAATAATTCTCATTAATGATTCTCTAGCCAAACACCTTACAAATGATAGTTAATTAAAACATTGATAAAAAGGTTTTCTTTTTTTTAATTTATAATGATCCCATAGTCGCTAAAGTAATTCAGGTTGCCGGTTAAAAAACATCTATGCCCTTGGATGCCATTGACAAACACTCACCGTTAGATCTCATGTAAATTATAAACAATGTCACGTCATTCATTTATACGGTCTGGATGGTAGCGTGGAATGAGTGGCAAGGGCATTTGTAGACTTGCCCATAAATTAATAAAATAATTTGTATAAAATATTTGTAGGCACAAAAACGACTTATATTTAAAAAATAATAGATTCTTTAAAAATATGTATGAGAGTACGTGAAAGAATTATAATATAATGGATTTGATGCTAGGCTGGCTTCAAAACTGGTTTTATAATTAGGAGGTGATGATTTTGAGTTTGGGTTGTTTTTCTTGCTCATATGTCCCATTATAGTTTGAGATTGGATCTCAATAAAGTAAATCCAAACACCTACTTAGTCTTAAAGTTGGGTTCAAAACTGTTGAATTCTCCAAACAAACAAGGCCTTATTACAGGTGAGTTGGATTTAAGGAGACTTATTATTAATCTATTTGAGCAGTTTAAATTACATTTTTTAGTCAAATTTTATAAGAAAAAAATATAACTGTTTGACCAAAATACTACAAATTTTTATTATGCAATAAGACGACAACTTATCCTCATGTAATGACACTATCATCCTAATAATCAAAGTATTAAAATTGTAAGTTTATAATAACAAAATCGGATCATATAAAAAGATGAGTGATATTTGTGTATTATATCCAAATGTACAGTCAATATCATAAATATCGCAATTGTATGAAATTGTTGCTTATAAAACATGCGTTATCGGTACATTATAAATAGGGGGTGTATCTACTGTATATCATTGTCCTTTTGTTGTTTTTAAATTACACATTTTTGAATCGTCAAGATTTAATTTAATGGTGTGAAAATAATTTATATAGGGGTAATGAGTACAGAACTTACTTATTCAAGTGGTTACCCTCTTTTTAGTGTAATTATTACACTTGTGATTCGACAAGACAGATTTTGCAGAGCCTACAAAATTGAATTCAAAGCATAGTGGGCGAACAAGTAAATAAATTGAGCTCAAGCTTTAAAAAATGAATATTTTCATAAATCTTTTGGACGTACGTATCTTAATTTATTTTGCTGCTTGATTCTTTTTAAAACCATTCAAAATATGCCTAAATTATAAAAAATATATTGGCCTTTTTTAGTATTATTTTTAAAATTTTTAAAAATATTTTTACATATTTTTTAAGATAAAAATTTCAAAAACACTCTTAATATAATTCCTCAAAAAATTTTATTTTTTAAAATAAAATTATTTTTATCTATTTTAAAAATATTACTAAACGGACTAATTATTATGTCTTTTCTATCTAATTTTGTCTATATTCCTAATGAAATCGCTGACATAAAGTACCATTAAACAGTAAAAAATGTAACAATTTTTTTATTATCTGAATAATTAAATATTAAAAATTTAATAAAAATGTTTTTTTTTAATTTTTGTTCTGATATTTATTTCTCTCTTCCTCCCCATTGGTTTTCTCTCTTTCTCTCTCTCCTCCTTTTTTCTCTCTCTCTATTGCAAACAACCCAACAAACTATCAAAAAAAAAAAAAAAGGGCTAACGAAAGCAAAAAAATTATATGACAGAATAAAGTATTATTAGGATTATTTTCTCTTGCTCTCTCTCTCTTGATCTCGGCAACGAGGCTTGGGGGTCGACGACAGGTGGGCTGGGTTAGGGGGGATGAGTGACATTGTGGATGAGGTGAGACGGGTTGCGTTAGGGGCAAGGTTATGAGACGGAGAAGGTGGCTGGTGGGTGTGGCGGCGTGCGACGTGGGGTGGGGAAAATAGATGGGATGGGGCGACGGGGTGGGGTGTGACAAGGGAGGGTGGGGCTGGGCTGGTGGGGTGTGACGGGGTTGGAGAGAGGGTTGGGGAACAATTGCACGAAGAGGGGCTGTTGAAGGAGTTCTTTGTTTCTGTTGGGCTTTTTTTTATGCTTTTGTTGGGGCTTATGGTAGAGAGAGAAAAGAGAGTGAGAGAATAGAGAGAGAGAAATAAAAATCAAAACAAAAATAAAAAAATATTTTTTATTAATTTTTTAATTTTTAATTAATCATATAATTAAATAAAAATTTGATACATTTTTTAATGTTTAATGGTATGCCACGTTAATAATTTCGTTAGGGATATAGATAGAATTGGTCAGAACGGGTAAAATGATATGTTTTCTATTTTTGAGGGGTATTTTGAACAGTTTTAAAAAATCAAAGGCGAAGTAAATTAGGGTACATAGGTCAAGGGGATTTATGAAAATAATTCATTTAAAATTCACCACTTTTTTGTTCAAATGTCAATTGAGAAAATTCTTCTTCCTATGCCTTCAGAGCAAAAAAATGAATAAATTGAGATCCAAATAGCATAAGTAAATCTTTCGATAACATTATGTTTTTGTAAGATTTGTTATTAAACACTAAGGGTTTATTTGGTATGTTAATGTGGTTTGAACTAGTGGTTTTGAATCTACTATATGATTTAAATGGTGGTTTTGAACTGACATTTAGATTGTAAGATTTGAACAGTGAATAAAACATCACATATTATACAAGTTAGATAGGAATATTAACTCAAACAGCTGTACATATTATCTCATTTACACTCCTGAGAAATAATGAGGTTACAATTTAACCCTTCGTTGATGAATTGATTTAAACCAATTAATAATTGCTAAAGAGGAAGAACATAGGAGAAATTGAGCAAAGTCAAAACCCTAGAGATTCTCATATAGATTGTCCATTTGGTGAAATTGCCTCATTTGTTTATTGTTTTGTTAATTGCTTTAATTAACTGTGTTTATTTAATTTTCTTTCAATTCTCACAATTAATTCAATTTCAATTAGCCTAGATAAAATTAAGTGTGAAAATCTATAGTAATTAGTTTAAAATACTAAAGATTTAATCATCGTGGGATAATACTCAAACTTTTTGGTGACTTTATTACTTTTACGATGCGTTCAACTTGGTTCAAGCGTAATAAGTTTTTGGTGCCATTGCCAGGATTGGGATTTTTAGATTTTTGTTAATATTATTGTCACGACCTTATTTACGGAGCCGTTACTTAACTTAACATAACTGTAAACTTAAACATTTAATCATAAAATATTGAAATTTTGATATAACTTTTTTTTTTCTCTCAAATGAATTCTTATTATAGAATTCTTAACATAAAACCTAAAAGGAAATTTTAACCATTTCTCAAAACTTAATTTCGTAATTCTAACATAATAATTAATTTTACAAACGTGATGATAACGTAACAATAATTATTACATTAAACATAATCATATTAAATTTCTTGAAACTTTTCCTTTAAACATAAGGATAATTATTAACATAGTTTAAAACATACTTAAAAGCTCTAACGACTTCTATTGCAAGTTAAGTTGAGACATTGCTCAATATTTCACTTTAAACCATTTCAAATAGTTTCTTAAAACTCAATAAGAAACTTAAATTGAATCACAGCTTAAAACTTAGCTTTATCATTATATAAAACATTTCGTAAAATATATTTTAAAACTTTAAAATTATTTTTAAAAACTTTGATTTCCTTAAAACTTCGACTTTCTTGAACTTTGAAAACACTATATCAAATAATAGGAAAACCTTTTCTTTGAGTAACAGAAGCATACTGTAATAGTATCCATACCCAGATCTCCACCATTCGCTCGTCGCTCACCACTGTCCATCAATGTCGCTAACAAGTTTTCTTACCTACAACATGAACATACTTAAATGAGCTTTTGCTCAGCAAGTAGAAAGTCAGTATCGCAAAATATAATTAAAAATATGCATGAACATTTTATACTGGCTTATCAACTTGTTTTATGCTTAATTATTTTAACTATAGCTCATTTTGTTTCTTAACTTTCTTTATCTTATAAACTGTAGTATTTGTACTAGCATTATTAATCATGAGATCACAAACATGATGCTTCTCTTGTGGAAGCCTTGAGACCATCGAACATCGATGTCATACTTTAACTTTATTTGCGTATCTCACATCAAGAAAGTCATAACTTTTACTTTGCTTGTGAACCTCACATCAAATAGGCTAATACGACACTTCCTTTTTATCTTTATTTTATCTTTTTTTTAACTTTAGTGAGCATATCAAATGCAAACTCATTTGCGAATCATAACTTGTATTCTAAAACTTATTGCATAACAAATGCAACATAAAACTTATAACTTAAGCTATAAAACTTTATGCATTAACAAAATACAAACATACTTTAAACTAATTATTGCAAATACATTGCCAATCAATACTGCATTTATCACTTAACATGATTATACCAACACATGACATAGCACACCATAACATAATAATTCAAACTATCATAACATAACAGCACATCATAACATACATAGTGTGACAAACCACTGATCATACATTTTCGTAAATTTGTATGAAAACATTTAAAATATTTTATTTAAAAATCGTTCATTCTATAGGGGAGATTTATACTTACTTGGACTCCGAGCTAAGTAGATCCAGTTATATCTCGCTGTATCTACAGTCTATGAAGCATTCTCTACAGTGCTCCTCAAGTGACCGTGAATAGCTATGAACGCTTCCTGGAGATCATACATTGCTGGAAACATCATTATGGACTCCGTTACTACAATTTGAGTTGTCTCGATCCACGTGCAGTTGATATTGGATGATTTGCATTGAAGTGGAATTAGTTCGAATGAAGGACACCATCGTAAAACGAGTCAGGAGGTGGTCTTGAATCGTCGATTAAAGGTCTGGATCACAAAAACCTGATGTTGCCATTGACCGACCGTTGACCAGCGTTGACCGGCCATTGACCGATGTTAACCGGCATCGATCGAGCTCTGTTGGCTGCCAGGCTTATCCCTTACCCCCTTAATTTGACCATTTTGAGTCTAATGGTAGTGTCAATTTCACCTAATTTGGCTTCTAACTACCCAGATTGTGAAGTCCGTTGTCGGTAAAAATGGAGGAGCTCTGATCTTTTTTCTTTGGCGATTATGGACCAAAATTGGTCAAGGGCTTTTGCTATGCACTCGTTTTTGAGCATTTTCCCTAAGGTGAAGCTGCTCAACATGGTCGAAAAAGTCAAAATCATGGTGGCATATGGCGAGGAGTGACGGTGGCTTCATTTTTCAACGAATGGCGGCAATTTCAAACAATTGAGGCATGGGTTTTCTTCCTCTACACCCTTTGAATGATTTGGTGCCATCAATTTGGCACAATTTGGTTGGGAACGATGAGATCGATCTCCCATGCAGCAGTTGGTGGCGGTGCTTTCTGATCTCCATGGTGTAGCCATGGCTCACTGCAATTGATTGGGGGGAAAGATTCTGTGTGGTGGTCTGAGGCTAAAGGCACCAATCATGTGTCTCAACTCCGCCTAGAATGGTGGAGTCAACGCAGGCACGGCGGCGGCGACGAGTGAATCTTTTAATAAAGACTATTTTTCTCATTGTTTTAATTTTTATTGTTACTTTATACCTAAATTTATTAAAATACCCTTAACTTTATAATTATTTCTCAATTTTTATTGTTGAAGTATTATACCTTTGTATGCGTGTGTATTTTTTTTTTAAAACAAGTGTGATTTTGATAAGAAAAGTCGTTGTTTGTGTCGTCCTCTTACAGTGAGATATTGTGAAGTAAGACCCTTAATTTGTCTTCTTTTAAAATATTAAATAAGGACTTTCTTACGCTGGGATTGAATATTTCCAAGTGGTTTCGCTTAATAATCCTACGTATCAAGACGGTCTTGAGCTATATAACGACAGTCAACTACTTCAACACAAATCTTTCAAGCTTGCATGATAGTGATTCTGTTTTATTTATTTATTTATTTTATATTCACTTGTTCTTTTTCTAATAAATTTCGTTGTTTTGCATCACAAACAAATGATATTACATCTATTCGGAGTTAGCATCACCATATTGCAAAATCCAAATTATTAAGCCAATACATATTGAAGTACTTTGAAAAAAACAAGCATAATTAACTTCCAAAATTACGTAATATCAGCGTTGCATTATTGCCATATGTCATGTTTGCTTTAACCCTAGTATGATCAAAGGTAATAACTTGTTACCAACATAATATAGCGCTTAAAAATAATTCAACTACTATTATTTAGCAACTACCAACATCATATATAAGCGCTTAAATATAAGATGCTAAATAAAATGGAAGTTAAAGCTAATAACTTAATTTTATTAATAAATTACATTTTTTACACAATGCTAGTTGTTTCTAAAATTCTGGCTTGGGATCTCCTTAACCAACCCCAAACTTACCAGCTAGGCACCATTTTTAATTCTAAAAGAAGATGTATAAGGCTAAATATGAGTTTATCAACTAGAAATTTAATAAATATCATGCAAATAAAGAGCAATTATAACAAAAATTGTGTATATAGTTTAGCGTATGTGATAGGAATTTGGCAACGACTAAGATATAGTACGTAGTTTTCGATTAAAAAAAAAAGACATGTACTAGTTTAATATAACTACCGCACGTAGTTTTCTATTTAAAAAAAAATACTACTTGAATTGGTTTAATATAACTATTAATCTTTCTCATGTTCATGTATTACAGATGAATATATGGATTTTAGATATCACTCATTATATACATACATACATTCATACATACATACATACATACATACATACATACATATATATTAGACTTGTTGCTTCTATTACAATAATAAGAAATCAAAGATAACAACAATGACTTTTGTCTTGCCTTGGAGCCACTTGCCTAATCTTCAGCTACAAAAATGAATAAAAGAATGGAAGGTTCAGTAGTACGTACTTTCCATTATATTACATTGTATATATCCACTAAGGACATTGGTTGGAAGTTACATATTGGTTATAAAATCATAAAACTTCATTTTATAAAATCTTGGACGAATATGGCAGTTTCCACCAAATGAGAGTCCTATATTATATTAATAGGCTAACCAACTATATATTCAATCAACTAGCTAAGTAATACTTCACATTAAACGTTAGCTTATTGTCCACACACACACACACACACATAGAGAGAGAGAGTTATTATTTTCAGTCAACAAAATAGTAGATGTACCCCTCAGCTCCTGATCATCAATATCCTCAAGAGAAACATGCAGGAGATGGGCGTCCAAGCCCTGGAAGAATCCCAAATCCAAGTATGGCACAACCTTATGAAGCTCCATACATAACACGAGTAGTTCGGGTTCCTGCAGGCGCAGCAGGAAGGTGGTCCACCGGTCTCTGCCATTGTTGCGACGATCCCGCGAATTGTAAGTAATCAACCCAAACTCATCTCTAGCTTTACTTTCATATGAATTTTCAAAAATTTCGCTGTTGAACACAAAGGAGTACCCTAATGGCTAGTATTGAATGTTCCATGGACTTTTTTGTTCTTTTTATTTTTTTTCTTTTTTATTTATTTTTTTCATGTGTTGATTTTAAGGTATGGTCACTTGCTTTTGCCCTTGCAACACATTCGGACAGATTGCTGAGATTGTGGACAAAGATTCCTCAAGTAAGTCCATTATTTTTTTTTAATTTATTTCTGGTATTAGACTATATAGATAATGATTTGATTAGTTTTGGTTTGGTTTTGTGAGCACTATTTTATGTAATGTTTTGATTAGGTTGTGGTTCAAGAGGGGCAACATATGGGCTGCTTCTGGCTTGTACTGGCCTGGCATGCTTGTACTCATGCAGTTATCGATCAAAGCTGAGAGGGCAATATGATTTGGAAGAGTCGCCTTGCGTGGATTGCCTAGTCCACTTCTGCTGCGAGACTTGCGCGCTTTGTCAAGAGTACAGAGAGCTCAAGGAACGCGGTTTTGATCTCGGAATAGGTGCTCTTATTACTATATCTATCATATTTTGTGCACTAACTCCTTTCTTCTTTTCTTGATTAAGCAACACGTCTACATATAACTAACTAATGAAACATATAACATCAAAAAGCTCAATCAATTTACGTCGCAGTAACTTGTCATCTTTTAATTGACAGATGCAGTCTCTTATAATTAATTGAGGAGACAATATTTTATCATTTTAGTACTCTATATTTTAATGTAATATCTTGTTGGTACTTCATTATTTGAAAAATACTAAAAATGTGTCTTGTTCTTTTAAAAGCATCATTCTAATAAGTATATATTTTTTATACATAAAATGTCAAACTTTCCCTTTATTAATATATTTCAAATTAATTTTAAATATTATTCAAGAAAATAAAAACAGAAATGAAATAAAACTCATCAAACAAAACATGATTTGCGAGTTTCCTTTTCCTTTTTATTTTCTTTAATAGTTTTATGAAATTAATTTATGGTTTATTAATAAAATAATAAGTTGGAGTTTTTTTTTCCTAAAATACAGACTCAAAGTACTGAAATAATATTTTTGAAATTCGTTTAGTACTTTTTTTAATGCTACATTAAATTTTAAAGTAGCAAGATGATAAAAGTTTATATTAAAGTTGAGATTAAAATTGATATCCCTAGCATTTCCTTAATGTAATGCTTTAATCTTTTATGCACTAGAAGATAACGAGTCTATTTCAACTCAGAATTTAATGGAGAAAAAAGATATTGAGAAGTTAAGCACTAGGTGTCATTTATTAACTAAACTTCATTACCTCGTGGTGTAGTTTTAGTATTGTAATATATATATATACAGGGGTGGCAATTCATAACGGCGGGTTGTGTTCGTGTCAGGTTGAAACTCAAAAAATGTAAAAAAAGAATACACCGACATTAACCCGACCCGTGACACGAATGGGTTAGAAAATCTTGACATGAACATGACCTGTCTTGACACAGGTTAATACGAACACGAACCGCCTCAACCCGTGACCTATCTAGTATGCGACTCTTAATCAACCTGCAACTCGAAATCAACATGCAACTTGAAATCAATTTGTAACTCAAAATCAACCTGTGATATTTTATAATTTTAAATTATAATTTATGCACCAAAATTACATAAAAGTAGCATAAACACATATTTTCTCAAAATTAATTACTTCATACTACAAACGCATCAAATTTCATGTCAACTTATTGATGTTATATATACTGGGGCAAAATAGTTTTCAAAAAATAATAAAGTTTTAAGTTACGGGTCAATTTAATGCCAAGTTAGTATCAAACAGATTGACATGAACATGACCTATTTTTAGGCGAGTCAATTTTTGGTTGACATGAAAAATGACCCACAGCTTATTTTTTTGAGACTAACCTGTAAAAAATCATGTCGTGTCGTGTCATCGTGTCGTAATCCGTATTGCTAGCCCTATATACACACACCCGTATATTCGCAGTAGTACAAGTATACTGTGCAAGAACCCTGCAGCCTATGCATTGTAAGCATGCATTAGATTTTCATAAGTTGTCAAATTAGTCATATTTCAGGCTAAGTACAGATAACTAGCTGAAGCGTGTATAATTTTTCAACCACAAAAAAGATAAGTTGCCCTCACCAAGGGCATAAATTTTTCATTAAAAAAAAATATATTTTTGTCTTAATGGTGGCTCTCTTTATCTTTCTATATACAACTTTGTTTAATGTATATTTAACTTCCAATTACTAAGCTAACAAACTCCAAAAATAAAATACAAAACGAGTGCTTTGAAAACGACAATTGGGATGTAAACCATCAGCTAACCGTCAATGGCACTTTAATTATTAGCAAAAAGCATGTAACAAAAGAATAATCATCATTCACTATCAAAGGCTACGTACTTAATTTATTATTATTATTTTTTTTTTTTGGGGTTTAGGTAGACGTTCATTATCTTATATCAAATTGTTGTTGGCAACTTATAATATATATATTTTTAATTTGAGCATTAATATAATTTTGCTTATATATCATTTATCAACTTCTAATTTAGTTGGTTTTCGGTAATGAAGGTTGGGAGGCCAACTTGGGAAGACTACAACGTGGAGTTACTGCTGCTCCAATTGTGTCACCACCAATGACAAGATGAACCATTGAAACCCTAGCCCTGTGTGTTATCGTTGCATTTACCTTTTTTCTCCTCAAGTAAAAAGAATTAATGGTGTCCTCACACCCTGTTGTATTTAAGTTAAATTATGTGTGTGCATATCCTATATTCGTATTATTTACTTTGTTTGGTTGACGTACGTTTGAATTTATGTAATTTTATACACAAGAAGGAGAAATGAAGTAAAAATAAATAAATAAATTTGAAATGGTGAGATAATCATAGTGAATGGTATAGCAGCCTGCCTCTGTGCCGTTGTTTGTTAGGCAGTTCACGAGTATGGTTGCAAATAAATGATGAGTTATTGGATAATAAAGTTGGGATATATTTCCTCTATCAAAACTTGAATCCCCCAAGTGGAAATGATTCAAATAATCTCTGAAATGAAAAAAAAAAAAAAATATATATATATATAACTATATTTTTAATGAATTTTCAAGTTTTTTAAACTAGGGAATGTCCTTTGCTTAAAAGAAAAGAGCTTCTTAGAGGGGGAAAAAAGGCCTCAAGCTTCAAGAGTGTAAAATCAATATATTTTGACATTAGATTTCAATGAATACCTCAACTTTTATAATTACAAAAAAAAAAAGCTTACTGATAATTAACTAGTTTCGACAAACTATTGACTAACCTATAAGTCACCGATTACGCTACTACAAATTGGATATTAGACAACACCTATTTAATGTCATTTTATAAAAAAACTATCGTCTAATCTACTTAAAAGAGAACATTAGACTATGGTTTTCTAAACACAATTGTCTAAATCATAGAAATCATCGTATATTTTTCTTAAATGAATTTAAAAAATAGGCCAGATTTTTCCCTTTCATTATTTTTCCAAAAAAATTTTAAAGTTCTACTTCTCCTACTTAAATTTAGAACATTTAATTTTTCATTTCACTCTATCTAATTTACAAACTCAAAAGTTTTTCTCTTAAATCTCGTGTTCTCTTGCTAAGTTTTCTTTGTCTCTCTCTTCCTTACCTCCTACCTCTCTTTTTTAAGTCTATCCTCACAACACTTAACACTTCCAAAATCCCTCTATCTCTTCTAAACTCCTCACTTCCTCAACCACCACTACTAATACTCATAACCATGTCCTTGAATTGTCGGCTGTCGTGACTCTTCATCATCAGTCACTGTCACCATCGCCAACGCTATTGCCCTGTTGAGCACCAAAATTTAGGTACTTTTCTTTCTTTAAATTTAAATTGTGGTTGTTTAGATTTATAGTTTTTCTTGTATTTGATTAAGTATTTTTTTTGTTATTAGATTTTGTAGAGAAACTTTGTTTATGGATTTAGAAATAAATGTGTTATATATGACAAGGAAAATTCGTAACATATGTCTTTAAAAATTGTTTTGTGTAGATTAATGAGGTATGAATTAAGTTTAATGGAGAAGCAGACGTGAATTTGTGAATAATATTTGAAGAAATTATTCTTTGAGAAGAAATAGAGCAAATATATATATATATATACACATATATATTCTAAAAGCTTTTAACAATGGTTTATGCAGAAACAGTCATTAAAAGTACCAAAATAGACGACAGTTTCTGTAAAAAAAAACCGTTTTCACTCGCGTATTAGATGATGGTTTCTAAAGAAAACCATTGTCTAGTGTAAATAAATCACAAATTTTAGATGATGGTTAAAAACTACCGTAGAAAGTAGACCATATATTACAACACTGGATAAGATGATCATTTACCGAACTTGATGTCTAAAGATGGTTTTTAACCATCATCTAACAATCAGTCTGTACTAGTATCAATATTAAATCAATCAATGATTACTAATGTCAATTAGTGATGTGAGCACATATTAATCTTGGCAAAAAAATGCATATAGTCCAACACTACTAGCAAAATACATGTGGAAAGTTGAAGATGTAATTTTGGGGTGTTTTAGCCGGTTTTATAAAATTAGAAATAAAGTGAAATATAGTATATAATTTGATAGCTATTTATGAATATAATCCTATAATTATAGGGTGTTTGACAGAATGGTTAGAACTATTTTTATAACACGTGAGACCTTTACATTATAGCGATTTTTTTTATTATTACTGTAACTTCACACTGTTGTTTATTGTTAATGTAACTTTATATTATTTGTAACTGAGAAAGTGATTTAGACCACTTATTCCAAACGAGAGATTTTGACGAAAGGGCAAAAAAAAATTCTAATTGGTTAAATGGCCTTTTTGTTTTTGGAACAAAAAAACATGCTTTTCTATGCAGGTAAACTGTCTCAGTTTTTTTCAAAAAAAAAAGAAAATGACTGTAGCAAGATAATGAACCTCAACAGGATAAAAAAAAACTGAAACTATTTTGATGTCTAAAAAATTTTTTTTATGCCAAAAATTGTCAAAAAAAAAAGGGACCATTTACCAAAAAAAATTTTCACATGAGGCTTTTTTTTAAAATTCCTCCTTCCAAACACATCTTTGGTCTCGGATTTCCCTTCGAAGATCATAATTGTAATTTGGGAAAAGTCGACGGTGAAAATTAACAATCAATCATATTATAAGTTTGCCCAAGGGTTTTTCATTTTCTCACTGCCACCATCAGGGGTTTAAGCTCATTGTGGCTGAGAAATGGCGTCTCTAATGGTGATTCGCTGGGCGCGATCGTAGAAAATCTATTCCTTCTTCAAGGTACGTCTTCTTCGTCCTTCTCAGTTCGCCTCCATTAACGCCTACAACAACAACAACAACCACAACCTCCAAATCCTAGCCAAAACCCTAAGCACCTCCGCGATTTCCCACGAGTACCTGAACTCTCGTACGTCGTCTGATTCTAAGGCTTTTCCTCACGACGGAAATCCCCAGGGTCAGGGATATTCCCAGACTGAAATCTCAAAACCTAACTAGTGGAATTCACAGAATCAGAGCCCCAATTATCAGTTCAATTACCAGAACCAGAATCATGGATATTCTAATCGGGGGTATCCCAATCAGGGTCAGAACTTCCCGAATCGTGGATATGCTAATCCTATCCAGAATGAGAACTATCCTCAGAATGGAAACGCTCAACGGAATCCCCAAACTCAGAGCTTTCCCCAATACCAGAACCCCAATCAAACGAATACTCATAACTAGAATTATCAGCAACCGAGAAGCCCTAATCAGTGGAACAACCAGAACCAGACTTATCCTCAACGCCCGAATCCCAATTAGTGGAATCCATAAATTTAGAACCCTACTCAGTGGAATCCGCAAGTTCAAAAACCTACTCAGTGGAATCTGCAAGTTCAAAGCGCAAATCAGACCCTGAATGTTAAGCTGCCTTCGATTTCAGATTTGAGAAAGTTGTGCCAGGAGGGGAAGGTTAAGGAAGCTATTGAAATGATGGATAAAGAGGGGGTGAAGGCTGATGCGGATTGCTTTTACACTTTGTTCGAGCTTTGCGGGAAATCAAAGTCGCTGGAAAATGCAAAAAGGGTTCACGATTTCTTCTGGCAGTCGACGTGGAGAGGCGAACTTCAGCTGATCCATAAGGTGATCGAAATGCACGGGAAGTGTGGGAGCATGACCGACGCACAGAGGGTGTTTGATCGTATGGCAGACAGGAATATTGATTCTTGGAACTTAATGATAAATGGGTAAGCGGATAATGGGTTGGGAGATGATGGGTTGCAGCTGTTCGAGCAGATGAGGGAGCAAGGATTGAAACCCGGTTCAAACACTTTCCTTGCGGTGTTCTTGGCTTGTGGGAGCGCAGATGCCGTGGAAGAAGCATTCATTCATTTTGAGTCGTTGAAAACTAAGTATGGAATTTCCCCGGAATTGGACCATTACTTGGGGATACTGGGAGTGTTTGGGAAGTGCGGGCATCTGAATGAAGCAGAGTAGTACATTGCAAAACTGCCTTTTGAGCCCACGGCAGTGGTTTGGGAAGCCTTGAGGGATTATGCTCAGATTCACGGGGATATTGATCGTGAAGACCGAGCTGAGGACTTAATGGTTGCTCTTGACCCGTCCAAGGCTGTTAGTAAAAAGATCCCAACTCCACCTCCCAAAAAGCGTACTGCCATCAGCATGCTGGATGGAAAGAACAGAATAAGCGAGTTTATAAACCTCACTCTCTATAAGGACGATGAGAAGTTAAAAGCCCTGGCTGCAATGAAAGACTCCGGTTCTGTGCCCGACACGAGATACGTTCTTCATGACATTGATCAGGAAGCTAAGGAGCAGGCCTTGCTCTATCATAGCGAGCAGCTGGCAATTGCGTATGGCCTCATCAGTACTCCCGCAAGGACACCTCTTAGGATCATCAAGAACCTGCGAGTTTGCGGAGACTGCCACAATGCCATCAAGATCATGTCCAAGATTGTTGGAAGAGAGTTGATTGTCAGGGATAACAAACGATTTCATCACTTCAAGGATGGAAAATGCTCGTGGGGATTACTGGTAACCTTGTGATGTATAGTCAAAACTCCTGTTATGCACAGCCGACAAGATTTTCTTTCACGTTAGCATTTAGAGTGTGAAGCACAAAACTTTGACAGGTTTTGTGGGACCCTGTGGGGATGAGCACCGTAGCTGCTTCTTCTAGTGGGAGGGGGTGGGATATTTGAAACCATATAATATGCGATCGCGTTGTCAATTTGATGTTATTTGCTAGAATGTCAAATACCTACCCTTGCCTTGTTTTCATCTTTTCTTCTTTGAGGTGCTCAAAAGATTTATCATTTGTCATTGACATGTTTCCCTTCTGTATTTGGCAGTCATAAATTACAATAAAATTTAAGAACGGCCTATCGTGCCTCTTGAATGGTGAGAAGCGATGGTTGTGCAAGGTAACGTGTCATAGATTAGAACTGACTCTGTATTCTGCAATTTGGCTATTAGGTAAGAGAAGAAATATGCATAAATTAGATCGTGTGTTTTAGAGTTGGCTTAAATCTGAATTGGTTCAAGAAGCTTGTCAAATTTTTGAATTTTGAGGATGTCAGCTTGATCTGCTTTAAAAGGCTGTTTACCGTCACATCTTTATCTCTCCTTAAATAAATAAATAAGGGTTAATTTCATAAATGGTTTTTAAGGGTTACCTTTAGTCCTTAACACTTAAAATTTTTTTATTTTGATCTTTAATCTATTACTTTATTTTAGTTACGATACCTTCGTTAATTAGGCAAATAGTTAACAGAAAACTTTTAAAATGTCCTACTTTAATCCCTAATTTATTATTTTGTTTTACTTTTGGTCTCTCTTTTATCACTAAAAGTTATTAGGGACCAAAATTTGAAAAATTTAATGTAAAAATTTAAATATAATTTTGATGCATGCAATTAAGAAAACAACAATTTTATTATAATGTTAGTAGGATAAATTTTAATTTAGAAAAATATAGGTTGAATTTTTAATATTGATATATAAGTATTGAATAATCATGTATTTTAAATAATATGCTATGCATTATGATTTATAATTATGAATATTATAATTATATTATATACACTTGCATACATAATATAGTGACATTAAATATTTAATGTTACAATCTAAAAAAATTAAAACTCATCTAAAAACAATATGATAAGTTGTTTTTTATTTTAGCTATAATAATCAAAGTCCTTGTATTTAGTTTCTCACTTTAGTTTTTTTTAATCCTTAATTGTACCTTGCTAACAAAAGGATCAAAAGTGAAATAAATTAATAGATTAGGGATCAAAAGTGAAATAAAATAATAGATTAAGAACCAAAGTAAAACATTTTAAGAATATTTCGTTAAATATTTAACACTCAACTGACGACTAGGGACCAAAGTATACTTTTTAAAGGTAAGGACTAAATTGAGACTGGAGGTAAACTTCGAGAATAATTTGTAAAATTAACCCCAATAAATAAATGAAAGAATAAAGTTGCTATTGTCCTTAGTGACAGAGATCTTGTAAGGTAAGATGGAATCGAAACCATTATTCATGCCATGTTTAGATGGTGGTTGATTTCTTTCCGTGTGCAAAACAATTATGGTCACTTGCGAATGAAGGATTCTATAGGAAGTTGATTTGATGATCTCTTATTGCAAATAGCTGAGTCCTTTTCAGATGGACACTATCATGTGTTTTGGTGACATCTGATTTAATAGAATAGAATTAAGAATGTGAATGCGAATGGGAATGAGAATATAATAGAATGAAACTAGGTATATGGATAGAATTATTTTAATTTTATTGTTTGGTAGAATATTCGAATTATTGTGGAAGTCTCAATTCTTATGTTTGATGAATCATTAAATTAAATGGAATAACTACTATTTGAAATAAAAATAGAAACTCTTTCGCTTAGTCTTTAATAATGTTTTGAGACTAAACTAAAATGTGATGTAGTGATTGTCAAATGAGTTCATTATAAGTTCCACAAGTAGCCTATATTTTAATATGACATTGTCACTATAAGTTGCACAAGTAGCCTATATTTCAATATTGACATTGTCACTGAAGATGGTGAGAAAATACCCATGTTGGCCTTTACTGCAATTGAACATCCGTGAAAGGAAGAAAAAAAACAAAAAGCAATTCTAGTCCTAACTTAGCTTGGGGCCATGCCCTTTTGGAGAGGTTTACAATGTAAAAGCTAATTTTTTGTGATTATCAAAGAAAAAACGAAGGGTTATTAATTATTTTGGTACTTTGCGTTTTTTTTTTTTAAAAAACATAACATTGGTATCTTGTTGTTTAAAAAATCACAAAACGATACCATGTAGTTCTCAAAAAAAAAATATCTTGGTACCCTAAATTTGTATTTTTAACATAAAATTTATCTTTTTATTAATAAACCCCTATATCAATTTTATAAAAACTATAATAAAAATTCAAAACAAAAGATAATAATACTCATCAAAGAAATACATACACGTGAACTTATTCATTTTTTGGTATTATTTGTATTTATTTTCTTTTATGGTTTTAACAAAATAATTTAGGGTTCATTGATAAACAAGAAAGTTTGAAATTTTACATCACAAAATACAGGCTAAGGGTATCAAAATAATTTTTTTTTAAACTACATGATACCATTTTTATATTTTTGAAACAACAAGGTATCAATATGATGTTTTCTTAAACTATAGGATGCCAAAATGATCAAAACCCCAAAAAGAACAAGACTTGTAACCAAAGGATGAAGGGGGAAAAGGAGTGACAAGAGAGTTGCAGTAGGGTTTGGTAAAAATGAATATGATTTTTATAATAAGATAGTGAAAAGGATAATTAAAATAGGTAATGTAAAATTGAAGGGATTAATTTAAGGACAAATTTTAATTAGAGTTATTAATACCACTGACCTCTAAACTTTGGGGTCTCTACCACTTTGTCACCCTGAACTTTAAAAATCATCATTTTGCTCTTCGAATTATCAAAACTTCTCATGTTGTCCCATGAACTTTTAAAATCATCACTTTGTCCCTCTGAATTTTTAAAGCACCTCATGTTGCCCCTTGAACCTCCGATATTTTGTTCAAATAGATGCAAGTAAGTCTAAGTGATTTGCACATTGGTTACCTGTAAAGGCAAAAATGAGATTTTATCACTTTCATGTTTTGTTTTACATTTACACTCTCACTTAGGGTTTTTTTGTTTCCTTTCTGAACTCTGATTTAGGAAGGGCTTGTATGAACATTTTTTCTCATTTTTAATGTGTAACTCTCATTTAATAAGTTAATATTATTTGCCTATATCTCTTCATATTTAATACGTAACTCACATTCTTTGTTATTCAAATTCAAATGTTGGCAAACATTATAGACTTATTAAATGAGTTACTCATTAAAGATGGAAAATGTGTAGACAAAGCCTTCTTAAATACGAGTTCAAATAGATTAAAAAGGGATCTTAAGTGAGTTTAAATATGAAACAAACTTAGGAGTGATAAAATCTCATTTTGCCCTTACAAATGACTCATGTGTGAATCATGTGAGCTTAATTCTGTCTATTTGAACAGAAGTTCGAAAGTTTAGGAGGAAAAGTGAGGAGATTTAAAAGTTCATGGGGTAAAATGATGATTTTCAAACTAGTTTTGAAAGTTCATGGTGTAACATGGTGATTTTTAAAATTTAGAGATAAAATGAGGAGCTTTAAAAGTTCACGAGGTAAGTGGTAATTTTTAAAATTCAAAGACAAAGTGGGGAAACCCTAAAGTTTAAAGGGGTCATTATTAATAACCATTTCAATTAATATCAATCTTGGAACAAAATCGCCATTTTCATTTTACAAATGAGTATTCAAACATTTTTGGTGAAATGATTGACACCCATGTTTTTTCCAAACCAAACATAAGAATGACTTGATGTTAAGAATTCTCATTTCATTTCAATATTTATCCCTTCAAACCAAACGTAAAAGAAACTTAAGTTTGGTGTCTCTAAATTAGGTTAAAAGTCTCATGCTTCTAATTGAGTTTAGTTCCCAAACTTTAGAATAGAACTCCGTTAATCCTTGAAGCCCATTCTCGTAAAGAAACGGAAAGAACACCTAGTAGACACGCGCTTCCACTTTGCCTATGCTCTTTTTGTCAAATTTTTAACATCAATTGACTTTTGGGAAAACGGGGTTTTCTTTTTGATAAAAGACCATAGCTCTCGATTTAAAGCTTTAAGAGCACAGTAAATAAGGGGTGAACACCGTAATTAATCCTCCAAAGATCATAGAGTTATGAACTAGAAAACCGCAAAATTTAGAGAGAGAATCTTGCTAGGCATAAGAACAGGCATTTACGGCATAATATCAATGCACACAGTTTGCTCTCATTCTGACGGCATGCATCCTATTCTTCTGTTAAGAATTAAAAACATCACTAAGAGACATTTTAGATCGCATCATAACTCACATACATCTTACAAGGGAGAAACCAAAGTACCAAACAGAAGCACACTGCATCTACCAACTGGACCTATCTAACCCAGAGCCATCTTCATAGAGCTAGTCATCATAGTCATGAACTCATCCATGTCAACCAAGCCGTCCCCATCAGTGTCTACTGCTCTCACCATTCTCCGGCAATCGTCAAGGCTGCAGTGCTCCCCCAGCCTCCTTAGCACCTCCATAACCTCCTGTGGACTTATCTTCCCATCACCGTTGAGATCATATGTCCGAAAGGCACTCTGTATGTCCATTGTCTTAATGCCACCGTCTTTCTCGTGTGCATCCATGAATTCCTTGAAACTAATAAACCCATCCCCATCAAGATCTACTACTTGGAAAATCTTTGCCACTTCTCCAGGTACAGTTCCCTTGCCCAGTGACCTTAAAATGGCCTTGTACTCCTGCTGAGATATCTTGCCATCTTTGTTGGCGTCCAATTTATCAAATACTTGCTTCATCTCATCCTGATTAGGTGTGAAAGAAGGCTTCAATCCAGAGCTCTGCCTGTCCCCGGAGAACAATCGACTCGGTTTCAGCAACAGCTTCCTCTTTGAGATGTTATAGTGGAAGTCGAGGAAACTTCTATTCAACATATTTTCAGAGGTGTTCTTAGTCGGCAGATATAGAAACTGCAAAATCAAACTGAGATATTAAGTGTCAACAGCCTCCAATTCGAGATGGAGAGATAGGGGGAGTCTCCAGAATTTTATATGGTGTTCATGATGCATAAGAATTGAAAGGTTTTCTGATGTTCTAGTCAATGGGTTAAAGCAATCTAAGGTACATTGATTTCTCAAAACTTGTGGCGACTAAAAGGTAGCAGATTCTTAGGCGATGGTGAAGGTGTACAAGATAAGCAAGAATAATAAAGAAAAAGGTTGAAAAAGGGAAAAGATGTAGAAAATAAGAATAAATCCTTTGCAAAAGCCTAAAATCTTTTTTATTCTTTTAAATTTTTTTCCCTCTACTTTGAACTATATTTCCTACAAATTTCCCGTCTTGTAAATTTTCTCCTCTAAGGAAGTAGATTGTTAAGGGGCCATGCATTTATTGGCCATCTTTAAAGATAAAAAGGACAACAAAATAAATAAATAAATAAATAAAGGATTACAACTCACCCAAATAATAGCAAAAATAAATACCGAGTTGGATAAAATAAAAACAAAAAGGAAAGCTCCATTTAGGTCATGATGGATCCAAATCCTCCACCACTTCTATGTCCTTGCGAGCTGTAATCTTCTGAACGTATCCTGCAATGATCAACCAATGTGTAGATTGTGAAAACACCGCATGGTGTCATAAAATTGGTATTTTCACCCACTTTCTTGGTGGCTATATTGGTAGGAACATCACATTTTGCACAGAAAGCAATCCTACGAATCTACAGGGCCTAGCTCCTACGAACTATATTCAACTTCCACGTTCTCCTAACCATCCCCGGGAGAGAACTTCCTTAATAAAAAGAAACCTGCCAAGCTCATATTAACAATTTTGTTACTTTTCAGTAACAATCCACTAGCATGAGGGAAAATGTTTAATTTAGTTCATTTCTAACTTTAACAGAATGCTAATTGCTACAGAGAAGTTGTTGCTGGATGCACACCATAATCAATTATAAATTTAACCAGAAATGGACTAAGCAAGGTGATTATGCGCTTAGCTTCATTCTACAGAGATTTTTTTTTTTTAAATTCTTGTCATGGTTCTGTAATTTTGGCCATTAACTGAGCCCAGGAAAGACTACAGAAAGGACATGGTTAGCTAACTATAAAGGAATGTAAGAGAAAAGGTAATGAGATTGGAAAGTAAAGTTAAAAAATAGTTATGGGGATCATTCATTCCCCTTTTTAGTAAAGTAAAAAAATAGTTATGGGGATCAGTCATTCCCTTTTTAGTGTTTACTTATCCATCTAATAGGAAATAATCCTATTTCCTTTCTAATGTTTACTTACTCAGAAATAGGGATCTTATCAATGTAATTACTAAAATATCATTTTTACATAACTATAACCATTAAATAATAATTGAATATGGATATCTAAGTAAATATAACGTTCATTCTCTTTAATATCGAATCACTAAAGGGTATGAGAAGATTAATATTCCGTTTCCTTATTCCCTATATTGTGGGTCTTACAAAACTCTCGTTACTATTTCTATAAGTAAACTCATTATTTAGAGGAAATGAATCACTCCTTACTTTCCGTTTTAAGTAAACATGCACAAAGTGTAGACATTAGATATTTCGGTAAGTTTTAAGGAAGAGTGAGAAGAATACCAATTCCAAGACAAGGAATGCATTTACAGATAATCTCTTTCCCTCTTTTGTTATAGTAACTGACATATCCTGAACCTTGGCAGCTTCGACACTTTCCAGTCCACTCATAAACTACTTCCTTGCAATCCTACAATTAAATAAATTAAAAAAAAGAATCAGATCCAAAACCCAGTCTTTGCATGGTGTATTTTTTATCTTTTCCATTTTTGTTATCTTGAGTGCAAAAGGGAAAGGGAAACTAAAAAGACCACCCTTGAGCTAGAGGTGTTACATTTTGTTCCATCGATATGTCACTTATCATCAAGGTAATACCATTTGTTAATGCTCGCCAAAGAATTTTCACTTTTTCTTTTTCATTTTTTCCCAAAAAAAGAATAATATTAATAACTTGCCTAATCCGCTCTGGCAGTAGGGGTAAAATTTTAGTAACAAGTCTTGAACAGAACCATTTGACCCAAATAAAAACCATAAGCTCGTCTAAACACCATGACTAGAAATGATTCCGAAGAAATCCAATTCATCATTCTCTGGATTCTACAGCTAATTCCTGCGCCGAATCACTAAAAGCTAAGCTATATCAAGGAATTTTAGGGAGAAACGAAAGCCATCATTTTTCGGAAGCATCTCCCAACCATCTCCCCAGAAAGTAAACAAAAACAAAATAGGAGTCTAAACATGCGAAAGAGCAAAATCGCACCTCAACTTGGGGATCGCATCCGAGACGGCGGTCAATCTCCTCCGGCGACACCGGAGAGGAATCCGGATAGGTCATAGGGAGCGGCAGAGGATCCTCATCGTCAGTCAAGTAACTCTCTCCACTCCGCGACCACTTCTTCTCCTTCGCATTCACCTTCGTCCCGCCGCCATTACTCGCTCTCCTCGCCGCGCCGTCAGCGGCGGCGCCTCCGTCCGAGTCAATGCCAATCCGAGCGCCGACTCCGCCGGAGACATCGGCTATTGACAGATACTGGAACAATTTCGGGAATGCCGGCCACGGCGGCAGGTCGCCGGCTCCGGCCGCAGTGGCAGCGCGGCATCGGAGGCGTGGAGGTGGGAGAAGCGGGCGTGAGGACAGGGGATTGGGCTTGGAGGAGAAGAAGAGAGAGCTAGGGTTTGAAGCGAACATTCAGCGAAAAAGCTGAAAGTCTTTATATAAGTGAAGATTTGGTCTGAAGAAAAAGAAAAAGAGAAGAGACGCGGGGAAGTTATGGATATGGATTTTGGCCAGTGGAGCTCGACGGTCTTTTTTGGGAAAAAATTGAAGCGATTTTATTGGATTTTTTTTTTTTTGATGGTTTCGATTTTATTGGATTACAATGCAAAACTCCATTAGGAATTCACGTGATAATGTTCTAACTCAACATTGAAATGCAGGATTGAGCCTCCCCATGACTGAATAGAAAACAACCCATTGTATTACGATGAAACCTCTTCCTATTTTCAGATCAAAAGCTAACAACCCCACCCATCAGACACAACAAAAACATCACATATGTATACGTCGAATTTATAATTAAATATAAATAGGTTAGTATTCAATTTAATATTTGCTATTTATGAGTTTGGGCCCTCAAACCACCGTTGTTAAGGATATGTTTAGTTTCGAAGAACAAGATCAAAATAATTACAAAGTGTTTAAGAGAGATGATAGAAGAGAGAGTAATTATTTCTATAGAGTTTCTATAAATTTCTTGGTATGTCCCAATGAAGTTACCGATGCCCTTTATATAGTGTGGCTCCAATCTGATGAAAGAAGTGGGCATAATAGCACTTGTAATAGTAAGACATGTGTCGATCTGCGATACGACGTAAACATTGGACTTCTCCCCACATCTTATTTCGTGGTTTAGCACGACCTTTCTTGTAACTACCAAGTTTCGTACATCAATTTTATCAAAATTGACACTTAGCAAAATTGCAATGGTGAGGAATGTTTAGATTCACACAAAATGAAATGAATAGAAATTGTAATCGAACCACAACCATTGAGTTGATTGATGCCTCAAATTGACTTAGTAATGAGCAAGTAATGCTTTCCATATCAATCTGTCTCAAATAGAACACTACAACTAGGCTTGATTCGCTTTGCCCACAATTTGGATTTCTTATTCTAGACCTTTATTGAACGATTTGAGCCTGATCAAATCATACCCCAACAGTTAGCCCCCCACTCTTTAGTTGATATAATCGATTACATGAGTGAATTGGTTAGTCCGAGTAGATCCAAACCCCAGTTAGAAAATACATTGCATCCTTTAGATGAAACTTTGTGTTCAGACCATAATCGTTGCCCTACCTCTGGGGAATGCGAGTGTCAACCACTTATTGCATGTGGCATTGTGTGATTGGAGAATTTCAAAATATCTTTGTACCTTTGATGTCAATACTTGATTGAAGAAACATCGCCTTAGTTTGAGCGAGAAGTCAAAAAGGTATCCTAATCTCAGCCATTGGATCATTTCCCTAAGCATAAATCCTAGTCGCCCATCATCGCCTTAAGACAATATAAAAAGGGTCTCTCCCCCCTTTATTTTACTCTCATTTCTTCTTTGAAGTTTCAAGCGGTTCCTTTCAAGTTTTTTTGAGCTTTTCTTCCAATTTTCAGGCAAGATTCTTTACTTTTCCTTAATTTTCTTGCAATTTGTTTTCTATAGATATGATTTTCTTGCCATTTCACATATTTTTACACCATTTTTGCCTCACTTTCTGAGAAAATTTATAGTTCCTAGAGCTGTTTAGTTCTTGTAGGTTTAGAACTTTTAAGAACTCCTTCTGATTTCTTTGAATCTCAAATCCATTGGTTCTTTGATCTTTCTAGCCCTAGATTTCTTTAAGATTATCTTCGTCATACAAAATGTTGAAGAAGACCATCGATATTAGTTCAAGTTCGAACGAAAGCAGCGATCCCTAAGGTACCGATGACGATAGGAATGTTGATGAATGGATCCTAGAACAATCAAGGCTCAAATGGGCTTCTCGAGTTGGAAGGGCTGGAAGCAATAGAACAGTAGAAGAACGCACCATTGAAGCGAGGAAAAGAAGCATAGTTGCAGGTCGTTTTTGTCGCGCTGAACATAACAAATTACTCGAAAGGAGAGTATACAAATCGTCCACGAAGGGGGTCTCCTTTTTTTTGGATAAACCTAGAATCGATTCTTAAAAGCGAGGACCTACAAAAATTCTGAGTTAAATATGGGAATCCTGCTTCTATAGAAATTCGACTTCCCTGTCCTGATGAGCAAGCAGATACTCAGAATAATGGCTGGTTATGTGTTTATACTAATGGTTGGAGTTGAAACTTCAACTGCTAATCCTTGAGTTTATCCTTGAAGTAGCATCTCACTTCCGGACCTCAATAGCAGCTTATGCCGAATGGGATGCGACTACTCCTTGCTCTAATAGTACTTATCAAGGAAGCATGTATCGACTTTACAATAGAGGACTTCCTTCAGTGCTATTATTTAAAGCCCAATAACCAAAACAAGGGTCGGTTCTACTTTCTTTATCAACAATCAAAGGGAATCATTGTCGATTTGCTAATGCAAATAGGCAGTGGGAAGAGAAATATTTCTTTATGTCCCTCAATCGCTATTTTATCGAGCTGACCACTTGATTTTTGTTCCCTTTTCTATTTGGTCATATTGATGAGCTTTGAATCTTACTTTGCTTGATGCAATCATTCCCACAAATCCTTACAATTCTTTCCTGCTTTGTAGATTACAAGTTAAACCACCCCACGCCAATTGGAGAACGATTTTGAGAGAAGCTCAATGCCTTCATCTCTTTGGAAGGACGAACTTGGGCAGAGATATCACACCCAGATCAACTTAGGAAATCCTCCATTTGGAAAACATTCAGAGAAATTCTAATAGGTATCTGTATTCATTTTCTTGATCGAGTTTATTAGATTTTTGTTTGTTGTGGTACACTTCAGCTATTGTATGGTTCATCAAAATACATTAGCCCCCTTTTTGACAAAGAAGCTGTGTCGCAAGAGCTACAATTTCGTCAATGAAGATCACACTTCCATTGGCCAAAGAGGCCATGAAAAGAAAAGCTACTACAAAAGCCGCCCGCAAAAGAAAAGAGGAAAAAGAAGAAGGACGAGGCAAGTGAATCTGGCCCTTCGGACAACCAAAAGACCCCTCCAATGTCAATGGACACTTCAAAACTACCTTCACCTCTTCCTTTTGACATCTAGCCCCAGTGTCAAGGAAAAGAAAAAGAGTTGAACCCTCTAAAGCTGACGAAATCGTCAGTGAAGAAATTGGCAAAAAGATACTGAACATATTGCAACCATGTTACAACATCACTGAGACAACTTAAAAAATGTCATAATTATCACTTTTGAATTGAGATTCTAGTTTTTAATATCTTTCCAAAAGTCATTCATTTTACTGTGACTTAAAAAGTTCTAGGTTCAGAATTTCAAAACTAATCTTTAAAATGTCTATTTTAATGTCAAAGTAAGTGGAAAATCTTTCTAAGCGCCAAATCATAGCCTAGATCTAAACTTTTTCATAGCACATTTACAAAAATCGAAAGCTACATCTACATAAACTTACAAAAGCCATAACATACGTCTAAATAAAAATTAAAACATGTCATCATTACCAAAATAAAATCATAAACTATTTCTTAATCTTAAAAGAGAAAAAGTTAGAGATTTATACCTTTGAAGGTCAATCTATCCTTGTATGATTCCACCAAAATCTTTTCTTTAAGCTTAATTTTGGCTAGTGGTTTTAGTGAGTGGGAGAAATTTTTTTTAGAAAATATGTGGAGGAGGCCCAAGGTTTTCTTAGAGAAACAAAGGAGGAAATTTTTCTTTCTTAAAGGAAGTGGAAAGAAAAGAAGGCAAAAATGAGCTCTAGTTATGGATGAGTCTATTTATAGACAATTTCCTAAATTAGGTTTATTTTCTACTTAACATCTAAATCTACCTTAAAGGGTTTCATGGACACTTAAATAGAAAAAATTCTTAGCTTAAACCCTCCTAATGTTGGTGCCATTTTTAAGGGAAAAGAGAGAAAATATCTCATTAAATGTTCACCATACTGTACACCATACTTGTTACTATTCCTTGTCACATTTTGTCTCCTTGTCATGGCACTTTACCTACAAGATCCCTTGATATAGGAAAAGCAGATAAAATTTCATCTAATTGAGGGAAACTAACTAGTTGTCAAGAGATTTTTGGTTCTATCGGGTTTGATCCACGGTCTATAACTGAACTCTGTATCAGTCTATACTGGCATATTTTTAAGGCATAATAAAATTAAATTATTTTTTGTCTTAAAATTATTCTTAGACTACATAAACATAACTTGACCATTTATGTATTCTATCTTGGTATTGACATAGTATTTGACAGACAATGTAAATTCCAGAACTCAGATAGCATTTTTACTGAAATTGCTACTGATGTAACTCTAACTTTTAGCTAATAGGCCATTAAGGATTTATTATACATTAGAGTATTTTTCGGTACTCTACTAACATTGTACTACACTTAAAAATTCTTATAATTTAAATTTTCAAGTCATTTACGAATTGAAATTTCTTCTGCCTTAAATTGTAGTGGAAATTATCAACCGAATTACTTGATCATAGAAAGTTAATAAATTTAACTTTTTTAATTAATTCCATAAGTCCTTCGGTCACAAAGTTCATCCATGATATTTATAGAAAAGTTTCCAATAGTCTTTGGATTCCAACATAAATTTTGAGCATTCTATGACAATTAATGGTATTGAATATTACTAAAAGCTGTGCTCATAAGTTTTAAATTTGTGTTGCTTACGAACTTAATAGTGTAGTTATGCAAAAATTCTTAGTTAATTATACTTATTAATTATTTGGATTTTTCTAGACGTTACATGGGCTGTATAGGTGGCAGTGCTAGATGTCTATTACAAAAAAGGAAAGGTTAGTTGCTTCCCAAAAATTTTGCTACTATTCTCAAAAGTTATAAAAAGGAGTTGTTAGGGTTTTAAGTTCTTAAAGATTTTAAGGAGCTTTAGTGCTTTTGACGGGCAAAGAAGGTACCTTGAAGAGTAGTGAATCTCAAGACCAGTCTATCTTCTTCTTTCTTTTCTCTTTCTTTGATTACCATGTCTATGTTTACGTACTATAATATTTAGTTATGAACTATTTTTTTTTTCAGATGGGAGATATAGCCTATATTTGATATTATGTCTTTGACTAACTAAATTATTTTTAAAAGATTTTCCTATAATTTATTTCTATTAAGTTGTTTTTAATGCTTCTAATTTAATTGACCATGAATTAGATGATAATCATTAGATAATGTAACCCAGGATATCATAGAGTTCAAAAGGCTTATTGTAGCTATTTAGAATAACCATTGAACATAAAGAATTCTGAATATTTTTATTTTTATAGGGATATTGAATATTAGGAGTATTTTTGCTCCGCACTCGAGAGAGTGAGATGAATAAAGTAGGGTTCTTAGCCAATGAACTAGGAGAATTAATTAGTATTAAATTAACAAGAAAAAAACATAGTTGACTGTTAGCTGAAATCAACTTCTAGGGCTTTTGTTCATTAAGCAATTCTATTTTCCTTAAATTTTTAGTGTAGCTTTTATTTTAATTTTGTGTCTAGTCTATTTTTTAAAGTTTCTTAGTAAAATTAGGTTATTTTAGTTTCTGTATTGAGTAAGAATTTCATAACAATCCTTGAGGACGACATTTCTTATTCACCACTTTATTATCAAAACTCGATACTGTGCACTTACAGGTTACACATGACCACCCAAAATAACACTTCTGACTGAAAAAATATTCTAGAAATAATCTCTACCGTCAAGTCTTCAATACTATTCTCGTTCTTCAAATTGTTGTGTGTGGTATAACTTAGCAAATTCCACCACATCTACTCTCTTTTCAACCACTATAATGCCAAGAAACCAAAATTACTAAAAATGAGTAATTTAAGCTCTACTTTTTCTAATTTGCATTAGAGCAGTCTGAGAATAAATGAGGCCCACGGCCTCTATTTATAGAATATGTTGCAGGGTTCAAAAGTTTATCAAGAATAAGAGAAATTTTCTTTCCTCTCCTCCACACCCACAACAGTATCAGAGGACATTGAATCCTCCTCTTTTATTTTTTTTTGAATGATTTTTTTTATACTTTTATTATAATAAATTTGGTGCGTGCATGACGCCTTTTTATCAATGTTGAGCATGTTAATTTTATGCCGTCCAATGCTGATTTTATGGACCAAAAAGGGGCCATGTCGATGAGGGAAAAAAAAAAAATTTATCTCATTGTAGTTTTTCTTTACATATATTGAGTAAATATATAATTATATTGATGAAAATAAGTTAATTCGAGTATTATTGGTCTTTTGCATGCCCATAATTTCATATGAGATTTCTAATTTCTTAGGGGGTGTTTGGCAGTGATGGGAACCACTCAGTTTCTACCACAATATCAGTTATGAATAGTGTAAAACTCTCACATGCTACAGTAACAATAAAAAAATATGTTACAGTATAAAACTCTCACATGCTACAGTAAAAGTGAGTCCCACCACTGGTTCTCACCACCTTTCCAAACACCCTATTAATCAAATATCCTTTTCTTTTTTCAATTTTTTCTAACATTATCATCGATATTACGCATCGAAAATTTCCACAAATTCAGAAACTCAACATTTCTTAACATCAAATTTTCATCTTTAATTTAAAAAAAATTTCCCGACATTGCCGCTTCTAGACTACTCCGAACTTGATTGAATTGAAAAGACCTCTTTGGAGGCCGAACTTTTAATTGTGGCAAATGCACTTTAGATCTAACAAAATATTGCAGAGTGTCCCAAATTCCGGTAAAGTTGAAAGAAACGAACATTTTTCTATTGATATGTCATATTCTATCATCATCAGAAATTTTAATATCTTTTTGTACAAGATCATATTAGGTGAACGTTTGTCAATTTAAATAGCTATTTTTGTTAAGATTCCCTATAAATTGTCTAATACTGTTGGTGTTCTCTCAAGCTCAATTGAGTCTTACATGTGCCTATAGATGAACAAAAAATACGATAATCTGATCTAACCTACTTAATGAAATTTGAGATAATCTAAATCTGACGAATATGAATAAGAATTTCCATTAACCTACACAATCTAAATTTTCATTAGGTAGATTTAGGTTAAGTTTTTCAAAATCTGAGATAATCAGAATCCATCTAATAAAAAAAAAAATAAAAATATATATATATATATATAAAATATTTGTTATATAATTTAGTATTGTAATTTTAATAGAATCTTATACCTAAAAATCTTTATTCTCTTTATAAAAAAATAGTAACATAGTTTATAAAGATTTCTTCTCTTTAGTTCTAAACTTCTATTTTTAACTTTCTAATGCACACTACACATTACACGCTACACTACACAATCAATTGAGAAGAATAAAAAAAGACGACTTCACCACTTTTCATTCTAGTATACAAACCTAACACTCTTTTATTCACAACCCTACCTATCTAAGTATTTATTTGAAAAGTTATTTTGTTTTAGGCTACGTTATAGAACTTGCATTACATATATAGATAATGTTTGAGTGTAAATGCTTGTAGTTGGAGATTGACAATTTTCTAACATGTTAGTTGTGGTTGATGTTTATTGATTAAAAAAGTATACTTGTTTTCTTAGTTTTTATTATGTTTTGTTTGTTAGGTATCACTTATGTATTTAAGATTTGTTAGATATTTAATATATGATGACTTTTAGTTTTTTTCTTTGTATATTTCTTAATTTGCTAAATTGTTAGTTTGATTTTTTTCTTTATAATGCTTAATCCGATTAACCCATTCAATTCATCCGAACTTTAATTGGGTAGATTATTTTTAGAGTTTGGGTCAATGGATTAGATTTAATATCAACTCACCCGAACTTTGATTAGGTGGATTAAAAAATCCTTAAAATCTACCCAATTCACCCGACGTTCATCCCTACATATGCCTGACAAACAGAGGAGTTCAGGAATGAGGAAGGACCAAGCTAACAGTAAGATCAACTAATCAAACAATCTACTAAAGTGATAGAAAAGCTCAAAGTAGTATGAAGACAATAAATCCTCATATTCCATTATTTAGGAAGTTGCTTGGAGTTTACCACTACCCTCATAGAACAGTACTTGAAAAGCTCAGAATTTGTTGAAAAAAGCCTCCTTTCCATATAATGAATAATAATCTTCTCCTGAAAAAAAATCAAGTTCTCCAACACCACAGCATGAGAAACTTTTTTCAGAGAATTTTATAATATGCCTTCTGTCTCATTAGCAAACATGTAGCAAGTTTTGTATCTTGTTCTTACACTTCATCCATTCCTCTTATTATTAATTTTCTTTTTCGGTTTTACAAATGTGGTTCCTTTACTGCAAATAGATACATATACATCGAATTGTCATCCCTTTCTCTTCTCTCATCCTCCATCAGCTTAATCCGGTGTCATGCCCCAAGTAAAAAAAAAAAAAAAAAAATACATATACATCGAATTGTCAGCTTGCTTGTAACTTTTGAGTGCCAAAAGAGGTACTCTTTAGAAGATCACAAAATGAAGTTGAAATAACTTTGTTCAGGATTAAACTAGATAATATATGGATTGATAGTTCTTACTGAATGCTATTTCCGTTTTGCGTTTGTAGCATACCGGAGACTTGGCCGTCGAGATTGTTATTCTGAAGGAATCTGCTAAGCAAACCAGGGCACCAAATTAGTTATTTGATGTCATGAAAAGCTCTGAGAGACTTTGATTTGGTTTTGACTCACATCTCATGAAGTCTTGGGAGTTGGCCTAATGATTTAGGAATTGGTCCTTCAAGTTGGTTGTTCTCCAAATGCCTTCATAAGGAATATGAAAATGAAAAGTTTTAATTGCCTGAGAATGCAAACAGTAATGAATTGTAAAAAGAAAGATCAAGCTTCATTGGAGACATACAAAGTCTTTTAACTCCTTTAAAGACCATATTTCTGGAATGGTACCTGAGAGCTTGTTCCTCCCAAGCCAACTGTAACCACATAGTTTCCATAAACAGACAACATTAGTAAATCAATATAGAAATGATAGAGAAATCAGTGCGGAACTATGGGAAGACCAAATCTTTTTTTTATTTGTACAAAAGAAATTATCACGTGTTAAATGATGGAAATATTCATTTCGGTAGTTGAATTTTGAGCTTTTTTTGTCTGGTTAACCCCAACAATAAGGGGAAAAAAATGGTTCTTATCTTTTTTTTTTTACCATCATCCAACACCTAAAAAACCGTTGCATGGTGTGACCAGATTATATCAGTAAGGATATACGGAGCAATGAGGGGAATACATGTTACTTACATATGGTTAAGTGCAGTTAAACTTGCTATGGTTGAAGGCAAAGACCCTGACAGTCCCTTGCCAGTTAAATTCCTTCACAACGCAACAAAACCCAGATAAAAAATGCATCCAATACAAAAGAAATAACCATCTCTGAGTTAATTGGGCTTCAAAAGAAATCAATGAAAGGATTTGGTAGTCTCAGAAAAATCTAATGAACATACAGAGCAACCACTCGAGAAAATTCCCCTTGAGAGCATGTAGCTCCGGTCCATGAATTCTTGTCAGGCAAGCAAGGATCGCCACTCCAATCCGAAGGCAGCGTCAGGGAGAGAGAAAGAGAGAGAGAGAGAGAGAGAGAGAGAGAGAGAGAGAGGAATTAGGCATGGCATGGCTGCAGAGGTTTGACACTTCGAGGGGCTGTGCTTGAACATAGAATATACAAATTGACAAGGACATGCTCGACCTGGTCTTTCCATGAAGCTTTGAAAAAGTTTTTTTTTGCCCGCGCGGGCTAAAGCCCGCTTTGGTTATATAGCACTGCTGTAAAGCTTTTGCGATGATGATGGTTTTCAATGGGCTGTTATCTTTTTTCAAAAATAATATTTAAATAAATGTAACTAACTAAGAGCGCCTGTAGCTCAGCGGATAGAGCGTCTGTTTCCTAAGCAGAAAGTCGTAGGTTCGATCCCTATCTGGCGCGATTGACAAGTTGTCATGTCACCTTTATTTTTTTCTCTCAATATATTGTAGTTTTTCACTTTATTTTCCTTTGTTTACGACGTCTTCAGCTCATTTTATTTGGGGGTCATTTCATGAGATTTACTCTCAGTCTCAACTTTGTTCCTAACTTTTAAAAAATTTTAATTTGGTCTCTAATTTATAATTTCATTAGTTTCCATCTCTTTGTTAATTAGCCATAGCCATCTCTGTGAGTTTTGTTGACATCAACCCTCAAAGCTTCAACACCTAGCATGAGGCTCACAAAAGCTTGTCATTGTGGCTTTGCAGCGGCTTTGTCTTTTCTTTCTTTCTTTTTTTTATTTTTTCACTCTTCTTTTTTAAATAAAATCAGGGTAAATTACTTGACAAGTTTTCAAATTATTTAAAAAATGACTCGCTAGTCTTTTTTTTTTAGCTTAGTTGACACTGAACTAAAAAAAAGAGTGCAAAAGGATTAAATTGAATGATGGACATATATTTCCTTGTTCTTTTCGATCACGTGATTGTCATATGATTACCATTTACTTCAAAAAGATAAAAACACCCCTAATTAAATCAACTACCATTTGAAAAATTTTTAAAAAAAGAAAAAAAAAATCATAAAACATCCATCTTCTCCGACTCTAGCCAACGAAACTCAAACCACCCCCCTTCAGACCCAGTTATAAAAAAAAAAAAATCCAAAAGAGTAGACTATTATTAAAAACCTGAAATTAGACGCCTATCAGTAGTATTAAAAAAAAAAAGAAAAGAAAAGATCCACCACAATAGATTTTTCCTGTGTTTTCCTCTTTTTTTCCCCCTCAAACAAGTACATAAATCTAAAAGAGCTTGCCATCGCGACAGGCTTGGAGCACCTGCTGGAGCTGGACCCCACCTTCTCCACCGCATTGATGACCTTCCCGAACACGACGTGCTTGCCGTCGAGCCACTCAATCTTGGCCGTGCAGATGAAGAACTAAGATTTGTTGGTCCCAAGGTTGTTATTCGCCATGGAAAGAATACAAGGACCGGTGTGCTTCTTAATGAAGTTGTCTTCGGCAAACTTGATGCCATAGATCGACTCGCCTCTGGTGCCGTTGTGAATTTGCTGCCCTGGCACATGAACCCGGGGATCACACAGTGTGTCACGGCCCGGAGTACGGGAGGTGACGTGGCGGAATATTTAGATTAATTAAAAGAGAATTTAATTAAAATTAAGTGTTTAAGAATTCAATTAAGTAAGAAATAAAGAGATTTTCCACCACATTTGATAAACGAATTTATAAATATTTAGCAAATAATAATAATTGAATAAAAACCGCGAATATGGGTTCCACAACCCACAACTTGTGCACACACATGGATCTGACAATATCATAAATACAATTACAGCCCAAGTACAAATATGGTTAAGTCTTACATGCCTTGATTAATAATACAGAATATAAATAAATTCTCCTATTGCTCCTGAGTTCGGTCCGAAGAATCTTCTCCAAACCTAAAGGGGAAACCACCTAGGGGAAATTTAAAACAGATAAAACGTGAGCGAAAGGCTCAGTAGGACTATGTTTTATAAAAATAGTTTAACGCAAAGGAACACAACATTATTAGAAGTTATTCAAAGGAAACTTAAATAAATAAATAGATAAACAATTTGAGTAGAACCGTCCTGACACAGAACAGTCTACTCGTCAAATCAAAACACCAATTTACTTTTACTTAGGCAAACCATGAAATCACCACCGTAGTGGCCCAGCTGGGTTTCGGGACCTGCTCCCAAGGTCGATCGCTACACGACCCGATCTCTGATATGGCATCATGCCCATGTGTTTATTATCATTATCATTCAAAACCCAATTACCGAGTGTTGTCAATTACATTTATTATGAAATTCATTTCAGTTCACGGTATATTAAAATATAACCGATAAAACCATTTTCAAACAACCGTTGAAAACATTTTGGATAGAAATCCTTTTCAAAGCCAAATCATTTCAAAACCAGGCTACCAAAGAAATAGGATAGAAGTCCTACCTCAATACTCGTGCCGGTGCCCCACACCGTAATCCCGGTCCGCTATACGTTAGCTCCACGGAACCACGAACAATCCTAGATACCAACTAAGTCAATCAATATCTAGTTTGAGACATTCTATGTTACTAAATCATTTCATGATGTCCTAGTGTGCCATTTGTATCATTAAAATCATCCTATAAGGTTGGGGTTTAAATCTGGGTTCAAAACAGTGAAAACGGGTAAAAATCACAAAATTTTCCATGCCTTGGTCGGCCTGCCGGACGCCCTGCTTCGGCCTGCCGAACTGCACAGTTCGGCCTGCCGGAAACAAGGTTCGGCCTGCCGAAAACAAGGTTCGGCCTGCCGGTCGAAAGAACACTGGCCTGCCGATCATCACTCCGGTCTGCCGAACATGAACTTCGGCCCGCCGAACTGGGAAAACCCAGAAATCCCAGCCACGGGTTTCTCGATCCCCAAAATCCAAATCCGGATTCCAACCTGTTTTTCTCAAATCCCAGGCATGAAAAATAATCATAGTTGATAGAAAAACATTCTAGAACATGTTTGGAATCATTTAAACAACATTTAAACTCGAAATCCTCAAAAATCCGAAAATGAGAAAAAGAGGAGAAAAATGAAAAATCTTGAATCCAATCCGTTTTTCTTCAATCTAAGCTTAGATTCTAGTTGTTCTAAGTTCATTTAACACAAATCCACGGTTTTCTAAGCTTAAACAAACTTAGATTTCAAAAACACACAAAATTAGAAATTTTGTAAAAAGTTTAGAAATTTCGAATCTAACCTCGAATCGAAGCTTCAATCCGCGATCTCGGTTGCCGAATCACGTCCCCGAGCTTCCTCCTTGCTATCCCGAAGCTTGGATTCGAAATGGAGTTCAAAATTTGAGAGAGAATTGAGAGAGAAAGAGAGCTGCCGAGAGAGAGAGAGAGGAGAGAGAGAATGTCACGGGAGAGTGAGGAGAGAGAGAGGAAGGAAGGAAATAAATAGAGAAAATCGGTGGGCGGTTTTACTGTACGAAAACCATGTGCCGCCCACGGTTTTGCAAAATGGAGTATTTTTAACATTTTACAAATTGTTGTGTTTTAAAACTCAAAACATCATTTTAAAACAATAAGAAATCCTTCGAATTCATTAATTTAACAAAACAACCAAAAATTCAAAAAAATCCAACCAAATAGTCTAATAAATGTTAAAACTTTAATTATGGCACACTAATTCATCATTTATATTACACTTAACATTAAATAAATTTCGAAACGTTACACAGTGATAGTCCAAAAAATAGAAAATCTTCATATAGATCTCCAAAGTTATTTTTCAAAAAAAAAATTATGAAAATTTTCATTTCTTTTTTTGTCTTTTTCTTCTAAAACTCTAGATTAGTTCAAGTAATTTTCTTTTTTGTTTCTTCAAGTGAATGCAAATGTTTTCGACTTTGGCACTTTTTTTTCTTTTGTTGTCTTCATAGATCTATTGCCATGGCCACATAGATCCGTTGCGAGGTGATGCAAAACCTCAGGCGGCGAAGTCCGTTGTGATGGGTTGGGTCGCACCGAAGGAGGCATGACCTGGGGGGCAGTGGCAGGTCAGACGGTGAGGTTGAGAGAGAAGAGCGGTGAGGTTTGGTGAGAAAAAGAAGAAGGATGAGGAGGAGGAGGAGGAGGAGGAAGACATGGAGGAGGAAAAGGAGGAGGAGGTGGTGGTGTAGAGTTTTTTTTATCTAATTTTGATTTGATTTTGGTTTTGATTTTTTTTTGTTTTTTGTTTTTTGTTTTTTATGTTTTAAAATTTTTTGTTTTTATTTTTTTTTTATTAAAAATGTAATAAACAATTGTATTTTACCAAAACATCTTTGAAAATTAGTCATGTAAAGTGCACGTAGACAATATATTAACGTCCGTCAATCAATTCAGTCCTTTTGCACTATTTTTTTGAGTTTAAAATTAGCTACGCTTACAAAAAGAAATAGAGACTATCGAGTCACCTTTTAAATAGTTCAGAGACTTGCCGATTAATTTACCCATAGAATTAAGCTCCTCATTGTGTTTAAGACTTACTCATTGTTGTTTGTGACCATTGATGAAGCCATAAAATTTGTTCAATGGAGGCTTGGGTGGGGCTTCAGTTAAGTAAAAATTTTAAATTGAACTAATAATGGAATAACAACTTAAAATCCTATAACATTTTTTCTAGTAATTGTTTTTATTTTGTTTATTTGTTAGTCTATAGATATATTTTTTATTTCTTCCTTTAAATATATAAACTTAAGTAGTATTATATGATTATTTAAATATAGTTCAAGAGTATAGCTCTAAGCTTTTGGTTGAATAGTTTTAGAGTTAATAATTATAAAATATACATGTCTGGAATATGTTATTTTGTAATTGTAGGAGCTTGATCTATATATATCCATTTGGTCTCCTTTGCTAGCTCATAATATTTCCTATAATGATATAGTGCCTTTTTTTTACAGATCAATAACTTATGTTATTAATCAAATTGGCTAAAATTCAATTGATTGGATTTAATAATTCATGTTAGTTTATTGGTTGTATTAATTTTATTAATTAATTCAAAATAAACATGTTGAATTATTCAAAAGAGATTTTATTTGTATAAGATTATCTGTATATGATTATTTTAATCAATTATCTTCTTATTAAGTTATTTGAATTAAACTAAGGCTCTATGAAGGATTCCTGAGTAAAATAAAATAGTAATTATCCAATCGGTTTAAATCAAGTCGATCGAATAACTATTAGAAACTAGAAAAATGCGTCTTAGGGGTTAGCTGCGACCAGGTGGTCGACAGCCCCTGGCAGTATGCCGATCCACGTCAAACGCTTTTTATAACTAAAAGTTGATCCAAACTCAAATTTTGAAGCCTAATCTTATGAGGATTAGTCCCAATTCGACCTCTATGTGAAGAAAACAATTTTCTATTATTTTTTAGATCACCTGAGAGATTAAGAGAAGAGCATTTTGTTGGGAAGACTTTGAAACTCCCATAAGGCTAGCTATTGTTTAACATCTTGAACTTTAGTTCTTGGTTTTCTGAAGTGGTTGGAAGGAAAAGTTGCCTGAAGAAAGACTGAATGATGTGCATCCATCCGCATTCTGATTGTGGAGAAAAGAGTAGCAAGAAAGTCCAGTTGGTTGAAGCTCTTCTAGTAGAAGTTCTCTAGTAGCAGTTTGAGAAAAATAGTTCTGTCAGAAGTACAGTTTCCGGTCTACTTAGAGGTACGAAGATCTTAGATTAAGGTATATACATTGCATCTCTAACTTGTTTTTAGAAAAGATTTTAATCAAAAAATTTTAAAATCCACTGCATACTTGTTTTCCAATAGACAATACGTATGAGTATAAGTATAAGACCTGATTATGCTGGGGTCCCATAAGATAGGCTCCATGGGGGTTGAGACGTTGCAGTTTATAGGTTGAATTATACTCATCAAGAGTCAATTTGTAATCCAATCTTTCATATTGGATTAAAAAATCCCAATCTGAAACCAATATATGAGACCCTTCAATCCCAATCTAATACAGAAAACATTGGATTTTTGTGGATTCACTAACTGAGTCTTTAAATTTATTAAAAACAAGAAATAAAATAAACAGTAGCACAATATAGCTTAGTTCAACAATATCCAACATATTACAATCCAATTGACACGTTTAGTTGAACTTTAAAGGTAATCCATGATTTTTTAGTTGTAATCTGTCAACCTAAACTTGAACTTAAAAGGCAGTCCATGAACTAGTTTTCAGCATAACATTGTGAACTTGAAGGTAATTCCTTTAACAAATTTAATTACATGTAATATATTTAATTCGAAGTCACGGATTACACGAATACGGAGTGTCCAAACTGTAATGCAATTTGTGCCCATCAAATTAGAGAAATCTTAATCCAACATCAATCCATATTCACAATTCAATCCCAATCAATTCATTGAACGAATTGACGTATTCCGTGAACGTCCCAAATAATTTGGCTCTAGAACTAACGTTATAAGCAAAAATTGCATTGAATAAAGATTTTAGTAGTAATAGTGGTATGAATAGTTGACATTTATCAAATTTAAGTCAAATGTGTCACTTACACCACACATAATTCAACAAATACTTACAACACTAATCGTAAAACATAATAATAAATAAAAGGTTAAATTTAATTCAATCTATAAAAATAAGATTGTCTCACTTTGACCCATACAATTCAAAAAGGCATAATTAGTGACCAAGCTTGTTAGAAACTACAACTTTGATACTTCCAACCAATAAAACTTCATTTTTAACGGTTTTAATTACACCAATTTTGTTCCAGTCCTATTTCTTTTCTTTTTTTAGTAGAGAACTGATATTTGATTCCTCATTTCTAAAATCAGATAGTACAAATAAGCTAATAAATAAAGTCATACAACACCAGTCTAAATAAAATCACCTTGACTTGAACAAACAAAATTAGCTAAATAGTGAGACATAGACTTCTCTTAATGAGGAATGTAGCAATCATGGCACTACTGGAGTGACAAATTGCTTCTTTGATGTCTTCAATAATCAAAGCTTTGGGTGCATGACAACTGAAATTATGGACGGCATTGACCACATTCACAACATTCGACTCAACGACCGAATTGCGAATGCCACCACCAACCACAAAACGAACACGTTCTCGCATCGCCAAGCATTCCCCAACACGCGAACTAAACATCCCCGAAAAACGCATTGCTGCCTAGAACACACCTTTCTTCATCCCGGACGTAGATTCTAATGCCTGTAATGTTAAGATGATCTTTCATAGACGCATTCACATTTACTTTAACCACATCCCGCCTTGGTGCAAGCCATCTCTTAGGCACTAGAGACACCCGAGCCCCTCTACACGCACTAATCTTTGCACGAGACGTAAACTCACCCAGGAGCTGACCTACCCATTCCAAGGAAAATGGAACCTCTGTATCTTTACTAATTAAAATCCGAGTTGTTTAAGTCCGTCCAGATATCCCACAGAAGCATGCAAAAAATATCGATGTCTTCCTTTTTAGCCTTAGCCACAAAGAAAGAGCATAAAGAAGGCATTGGGCCACCGGAGAAGTGTTTAAAGGGATCCCGTGTCGCACTAGACGGCCAAAGTTGTTGGGCTCTTTGACACTGCCAAAAAGTATGGGAAGTGTCTTCAATTAGTTCAAAACAGAAAGGGTAGGGGCCGCCTACCTTAACCCCTCGTCGATCTAGTTGGGAGAAGTTGGGAAGAGCCTCGTGACAAACATGCCATACATGGATCATAACTTTGTATGGAACATAAGCATTCCATAGATGCTTCCATCAAACAACCAAACCATGTTAGCTTCACTTCTATTCTCCATCACAACATGATAACCAGATTTTACTAGGCCATGTGATAGGAAGAAATATCTCTTCCCCGCAGGATGCTTCTCTAAATATATGATGAATTATGAGAAATGCGAGCTCCGATGAAATCATCGTTAGGAAAATACTTCGCTTTTAGGATCCTTGCCATGAGAGAAGACGGCGTTGTAAGACACTACCAACCTTGTTTCATCACAAGAGCCCGGAACTCATTCCACCCTCACACTTCCTTTTAGACAACTTCTTCCAACTAACCCAATGAATCTTCTTAGTATCATCACCATCATCTAGCCACTGTGGATTGGAGATCGTCGCATAACGTAGAAGAACGATGAATCTCTTCTAACAATTGACTCTCTTATTAAACAAGTTGCCTTGATGACACTCTTTGATACTCTATCTGTTCCCCGTCTTTGTATGTAAATTGTATAAATTGCTCTTTCCTTTAAAACCGCCAAAACTAAAAAAACTCCCCACAGGGACCAAACCAAAAACCAAAGCCAAAACACTCCAACGCCAGAAAAGAAAACTGGAGGAAAAACTTTCTCGGTTACCAAACACCCCAAAATCAAAGTTCTCATCGACCAAGCTCTCCGTCCATCTCTCAATTCAATCCAGTCTTTATTTCTTAGACTGATAAATTTGAATTCAACTTAAAATTTTAAAAAAAATGTTAAAACAATCTTAGCCGTTAGATTTAATATTAATTTATTCTTCACCACTGATAATATCTCCTTGAAAACCTTATGGTCTCTGTCAAGACCTCATCCCCTTGGCAAAGCCACCAGCCCACGCCCGGAGAGAAGGGCCAAATTGAGCTCTACCTTGCGCCACCGACGGCCATGCAAGTGCCCTACGAATGCGAGTGTTCCGCCTGATTTTAACAGGGACTATTATTGTTAATTCAGGGAGATTATTGCAAGTAATATTAAGTTCAAAAATTTATGAACCTCTTCGAAATGATTTTCTTGCATTGCAGAAGCCGAGGAAGACTTGAAGAAAGCATTACGTTGAAGGTGTTCGAAGTCAATGGTGACCCTCTCGGTCTTGCCCTTTTGTAATTGTGGCTCGTTGTGCTAATCAAGAACTAAATAGTCTTAAACGTGGTAAACTTTGTGGTTAAATGGTGTACTAGTTGTTGAGCAGTATTTATGCTTATCGGGGTTTTTGTGAAGCAGGGTAGATGTTAAAATGCTGATAATTTTGTAGAAGGTTGTTTGATCTTAGAATTTTGCTTTGGGTCCTACTTAATGATGAGTAAAAAAAGAGAGAAAATTCAATGGAGTTCTTGTTTTCAGCTTCCTGTCAACTGAGATGCTCTTTAAAAAAAAAAAAAAAACCCAGCAAATACTGTGACATTTGAAAATGAAACATAGTGCTCGAAAACATCTATATGGAAATCATGAGAGATTTAAAGAGAGAGAGAGAGAGAGAATTGAAGGGCCTACTAATTGATATATAAACTCATTATCTTTGCAGGGAACTCCTTGAATCTATGCAAGCTGGAACATTGGAACCAGAAGTTGCATTTCTCAATGCATCTCTTGTACTATCCAATCCATACAAACTTATTTCTTCCCTTCAATTCCGGTTATTCTCTTTTTTTAGAGTTCAACAACCTTACTCTTAATACTACGTGAAACAGATTCCGGATGTTTTCCTCGTGCTACCAGCTGCATATAAAAACCGTGTCCAAGTCGAGGGCGCCATTGACAACACGCATACTTTCTTCCGAGCTTATTCATATTGCTCCGAATCTAAGCATGTAAAGCTTTTGGCCTATTAACCATCCTCGTTTACTATTGAATTTTACTTATGGGTTCCCTTAGATGACGTCTAACTCTTAATGACAGATTACAGAATCCTTAAAAAGATGCTGCATTTTCGAGAGCTCAGCTTATGTGCTCTTGCGGCTCGTTTTGGTGCTTCTTCCAATGAGGTGAGATTATTGTATCATCGTCTAAAAGATCAGTGCCTTTTACTGCTGTAGGATATTTTGAGAAACAGTAAGCACCAGTTTTATCCATTAGTTCCCGTTATTAGTTTTTCCAGTGCCAACATTGCCTGCAAGATTAGATCTGTCTTAAATTGTAAATTGGATTTGCAGTCTTAGATGAATTGCAGTGTGAGAATGTTTTAACTGATTTTGCTTGAGAAGTTAAGACTTCTACTAAGGTATTTAGTACTTGATTAGAACCATTGGTTAAAATTATAAATATTGTAGCATATAAAAGCTTTATTATAGCAATTTTTTTCGCTTTTATGGTAATATATGAAAATTTTATGCTGTTCTTAATTAAGAAGTTGTAATGTAACGTTTTTCATTTTGTTACACTTGAATTGGCTGATCCAATACACATTTTGGAGAAGCTGTAGAATCATTTCTCAAGCTTTTAGTTTTCTTTTAATTTTGATCATGCAAAAATATGAAATTCTTTCATTTCCATTTATTTCTTAAAAAAAAAAAAAGGGGAAAGAAACCGTTGCCACGTGGTATACACGGCAAAAGTAAAATGTTGTCTGACCCTCGTAGGCGTATAAAGACACAATAATGTAAAATACGACATAAACGAGGGCAAAATTAATGAATTTTAAAAGAATTCCTAAAAGATGTATTAATTAAAGCCAGTACCATTTCTTCTATACGAAGTAAGTGCAGCGTATAATCCACGCCAACCGGTGATGGCCGGTGGTGGCTTTGTCATCCTTAACAACCGAGAATGAATATAAATATAAATAAAAACAAAAATTGAGTTATTTTTTTTTCCGTAAAAATTGAGTTGTTTTACCGACAAAGGGTAGAAGTAAACAAGGTGAACATGATTGTTTTTTTAGGAAGGTAAACATGATTTTATTCCATCGGAATAGTTCAAAAACCTTGTTTTATATATTTTTTTCAATAAATTTGTGAACATATAATAATTAATTTATTTAGAATGTTTGACAAATACGTTAAAATTAACCTTTTAATTACCAAATAGTATAAGCCTTTATATATTACAATAAAAATAAAAAATTATTACAGTATAAAACGTTTATATGTTACATTATTTTAAACTAAAAAATTAGTTCTAACTATACTTGTCAAATATCGTAGAAATAAATGTCACATATTCTATATTCTACATATTATAAAGAGGATTAATCCTTAATTAAAAAAAACTTGAAAGCAAACCGAAATTAGCAAACTCTATAAACAAACCCATTGCGTATAAAAAAAAAAAAAGGATATGGATTGCCTTTTGTTTGTTTTGTATTTGCAATACAAATTCGCTTCCTAAAAAAAAGGAAAAATGGGATTCATCTTGATGAAAAAAATGTATTACAAAAGCAAAACGTAATAAACAAAAAAAAAAAAAAGGGACTAGCCGGTGAGACCGTTCCGTAGGTTCCGTGTAAAGGCGGAAACGAACTCGTCTGATCTTCATAACAACTAAGAATTTTCAAAACATTTTTGGCTCTAAATCAATCAATCAATCAATCAGCTATTTCTACATTCTTCTTCTTCCTCCTTAGCCATGGGAACCTCACAGAGCCGGGAAGATCACATCTCTGACTCCGACGACTACGATGAAGAAGAAGAAGATCAGGAAGAAGAACAAGAAGAAGAGCAATACGACGACGTTGCAAAGCAGCACCATTCCTTTTCCACACCCAAACCCAAAACCGCGACCGCCATTGACGACGTCGACGCCAAGCTCAAAGCCCTAAAGCTCAAGTACGCCTCTCCTTCTCCTTCGTCATCCTCGCAGAGCCCTAATTTGAAGAAAGCCGTGAAGCTCTACCTTCACATCGGGGGGAATACCCCCCAGGCGAAGTGGATCGTCTCAGAGAAGCTCGCGTCGTACGAATTTCGCAAGACCTCCGACGCCGACGATGATGAGGATGGGGATGGGGATGGGGATGAGGAGGAATCGGACGGCAGGGGAAAGTCCTGGTGGGTCCTGAAGGTCGGGTCGAAGGTCCGGTGTAGGGTTTCCACCGAGATGCAATTGAAGATGTTTGGCGACCAACGGCGGGTGGATTTCGTTTGCACAGGCGTCTGGGCGCTGAAATTCTACACCGATGAGCAGTACCGGAGATTCGTGACGGAATTTCAGGATTGTTTGTTTGAGAATGTGTACGGAGTTCCGGCGACGGAGGACAACAAGGTGAAGGTTTGCGGGAAGGAGTTTATAGGGTGGGTTAAGCCGGAGTTGGCGGACGATTCGACGTGGGAAGACGCGGACGATGAGCTGAACAAGAGCCCTGAGCCGCCGTCGGCGACTCGGTCGAGCCAGGACCTTTTGGAGGAGTTCGAGGAGGCTGCGAACGGCGGTGTGCAGAGCCTGACTCTTGGAGCTTTGGATAATAGTTTCCTGGTAAGTGACAATGGCGTTCAGGTCTATAGGAATTTCAGAAATGGGATTCACGGGAAGGGCGTCTGCGTGAAATTCGACGGCGGGAATTCTGGAGGCGCTTCGAGTTTGGGGAATTCAACTTCGAGCAAAGGAATGCTTATGAGGGCAGAGACTAACATGATGCTCATGAGTCCGTTTAAGGAAGGGAAGCCTCACTCCGCGGGGGTTCAACAGCTTGATATCGAGACGGGAAAGATTGTCACTGAATGGAAGTTTGAGAAGGATGGAACGGAGATCACAATGAGGGATATCACCAATGACACGAAAGGCTCGCAATTGGACCCTTCGGAGTCAACCTTCTTGGGGTTAGATGATAATAGACTTTGTCAGTGGGATATGCGTGACCGGAGAGGGATCGTTCAAAACATCGCTGCTGTGAATTCGCCAGTGTTGCATTGGAGCCAGGGGCATCAGTTTTCGCGCGGGACGAATTTTCAGTGCTTTGCCAGCACCGGTGATGGGTCTATTGTGGTGGGGTCTATTGATGGGAAGATAAGGTTGTATTCAAAGTCGTCGATGAGGCAGGCAAAGACTGCTTTTCCAGGGCTTGGTTCTCCAATTACTCATGTGGATGTAACTTATGATGGGAAGTGGATTTTGGGCACTACTGGCACCTATTTGATCCTCATTTGCACTCTGTTTACCGACAAGGATGGGAGGACAAAGACTGGGTTTAGTGGTCGAATGGGGAACAGAATACCAGCTCCGAGATTGCTGAAGCTGACTCCTCTGGATTCACATTTGGCAGGCATAGACAACAAATTTCATGGTGGCCATTTCTCATGGGTAAGCATACTATCTTATCCTCCCTGTCTAATCATTATTAATTGTTAGTTGAAGAGCTTAGTTGATTCATTCGCCTTTGGTTTCTGATGCGTGTTCTTTGCAATTAGTTTGAATTGTTATCTATTATCTGTTTCTTGAACGAGACTCATTTGGTGCACATGTCTTCTTGCATATTATGCGGTTTGTTGTAGTTTGCATTAGGCATTGTAGGAATGTAGTTGTTACTCGAGAAAAGCATTTTGCAGTCAGAACTTCATGTTTTTATGGCGATACCTCGTTTTTCAGTGATTGATTATTAGTTGGTATTGTGTCACAGCAATTGCTTAGCTCATTTAAACTATATATATGTTCTATGTTAACTAAAATGATTGGTACAATGAGTATAACGCTCCCCGGTAGTTAGAACCATCGTTCCCGTTGTCAAATCTTCTTCAGGTTTGCAAAACTTTCCATTTTCCCACCTATTCATTTACTTTAGTCGCATAGGTTTTTATTTTCACCAGAATTCATCCCAACATGAAGTCTTCAGACTGAAATAAGCTTTATTAGGAACCCAAACGTACTGGTCTTGCATTGGGAGTCCTTAGCTCCCAGTGAGGGATGTGTGATAGCTTCTCAGAGGCCTCAAAGGACCTGTAGGCCTTGGGTTATGTTCCTTATAAAGGCTTGAGCAGCTCAAATAGGGGCCCAATCCAAGCTGTCAGTAAGGGACGCAACCAACAATGTCAACAAAATGTTTTGGTCTCTTCATATTTTTGAAAGACACTATCAAACTTGTCGGGCAATCCCAAATTAACCCAAAACTCTCTCCCCCTGTTCTTTCTTCTTATTTATCTATTTTTACTTTTTTTGGGTACATTTATTTTTACTCATGCTCCCTTATTTGTTCCCAGTTGGCTGTAGATTGATTTTGGCATTTTTCATGTGTATGACTACTCTTTTGCAAGTCATGTCCATGTCTGTGTTAGGAAACTGGCACTAGAACTTGATATATGCTGATTGCTAGCCGTAGTAATAGCGTTCTGCTGTTGTGTTGTGAGTTTGAAATGTTAAGAGTATGTGCCCCTGATTTGAAGCTACAACTACAAATGCATATTTCTTGTTTGTCAACCATTGTGGCTTAGAATTGGGAATAATTTCTTTAACTAAGGTGGAGCACTGGAGTTCCCTTTACTCAATCTTTTCCTTAATAAGAATTTTGTAAGACTGTGTCCCCGCGTTCAGCAAGAAAGCTATGTGCTCCACGCAATAGAAACTTAATTTGGTTTAACTTCGCGGTTATAGGTTACCGAGAATGGCAAACAAGAGCGCCACCTGGTCGCAACAGTTGGCAAGTTCAGCGTTATATGGGACTTCCAGCACGTCAAGAACAGCGCTCATGGATGCTATTGAAACCAGCAAGGCCTTAAGAGCTGTTACTGTTATAAGATTGTGTTGAAGGATGAGTCCATCGTAGAGAGCCGTTTCATGCATGACAAGTTTGCCGTCAGTGATTCTCCTGAAGCTCCGCTTGTGGTTGCAACCCCTATGAAAGTCAGCTCAATCAGCCTTTCCGGCAAAAGATGAATATGTCTTGATTGCTATGTTTCTATAATTTCATTTCAAAAGTTGGATTTCAAGCTTTATCATGTGTAATTAATTAGATAGGTTCCCCTCTTTCCCTCTGCCTTCTGTTCTGTTTTACTTGTTTTCACGCTTGTAAATCACAGTAGGATACATTGGTGATGAGTTTAACGTGTGTTAAACGATGGTTCTGTTGATAGAGTGATTTCTTTTGTATATTTTCCCCCAGTTTCGGTGGTCTTTTACCGTGTAAAATGATAAGAAATTGCCATTTCTAAGCGATTCTTAGCCTGCCCACCTGGAAAACACCAGGAAGACCAAAATAAATAAATAAATAAATAAAAATCTTCAGAGCTTAAAATTTGTATCAAAGTTATGCATTTCTTTTCTAGTCAACTACTGTTTTTGACTATTAAATTAAGCACTTTGCTCTTTCTGGAACTTATAGTTAACAAATATAATGCCTAATTCGTATTTGATTACAAGTTTATTTCTAGACCGCAAAGAGTAGATAGATCACTTACATGCCAAAATCAACACTCTTGCTGAGCCAAAAAGATGTACAGACTCAGTATGAATTTAAAATCTGAAAATAATTTTGAAAGCATCCAGAATACATGTAAACTAAAAATATAACGTATAAGATACTAATAACCCGATATTCTTTTTTCTTCTTGGTAGAACACCTACTTTAAGGTATGTCTATTTAGGGATTTATATGCAGTCGCTGTAGCAAATCCTACCGTCACGTTTAGTTAATAGGTTTGAACTACATTCAAATTATTTTGTTACAGTATTTTCTTTCGTAGGAATTTAAATATATATTCAAACCTAAGAACTAAATCGGGTATAAAATCAACGACTTCATATTTATTTTTTAAATGGGAAAATAACACTTATTTGACATGGCACTTTATAACAAAGTTTATAAAGTAACTATAGTAATTTTGGTCTTGTTATACATATATACACAGATTTGTACGTAAATGACGTATTCAGTCTTTTTGGGTTAAAAATATGCAAATGTTATAAAAACTAAAAGTTATGAAACTAAGACAGGAAGAAGAAGAAGAAGAAATAGGGAGAGAAAGGAGCTGCAATACTTCTTGTTCTTCTGAAGTACAAATTCACCCATCCGTTAAAACCTGAATCGACGGATTCGTATGTATAATAAAACTCGTATTTATAATAAACTCTGGTACAATGCAATACGATTTACAATAAATACAGTTACTATTACTATTTGCATAGTAGTTCACTATCCATTACATAGTAGCTTACTATGTATTTGCACAATGAAAGCAGCGTTGGTCTGCCATTGATTTAGACTTTTGTCAACAATAATTCTCCTTGGATGTCTACTGTTCATGATGCCTCATTAAAAACCTCTGCTAGAAAAAACTCAATTAGATAAAAACCATAACGACGAGAAAAAGAATACATAATTCTTATATATATATTTTCTATGTTGCCTCGCTAAACCCACAAGGCCAAAACTATAATAAGAGAAAATGAGTACAACAAGCGTAAACTCTTCCTGAAGTTAACATTGTTGTACTTTATAGATCTCTTAGATGACGCATCCCAACATCGTCTCTGATATTTAAAAGTTGATATGAGAAGTGCCTTTGTAAAAAGATATGCATCATTGTCACTTAAAAGAATGTATTGCACATCGATGTCTTTGTTCTTTCCAACCTCTCAGGTAAACGAGAAGAATCTTGGTGTTTTATTCTCTCTTGATATATCATTTCTTTATCTGAGTGACATATATATCATTGTCTTCAAACAATATTGTTGGATCCTTGTTTATTGGTAATCTACAAACTTCTTGGATATGTTGAGACATGGATCTTTGCCACACACATTCTCAACTTGCTTTGCGGAGTACAATAACTTCAATATGATTTGATGAAGTAGCAACTAATGCTAGCTTTTGTGAAAGCCAAGAAATAGTAATACCTACACATGTGAGCACATACGTCTTGTCTAAGATCTGGCTTTATGTGGATCAGATAGATAACATGCGTAACCAATTAAACATTGTTTTGATCCCTTGAGGGAAAACAAACCCAAGTCAATTGTTCCTTGAAGATTACAAAACATGTGTTTAATTCCATTCCAATGTCTCTATATAGAAGCTGAGCTAAATATCGCTAATAAGTTAATAGCTAAGGTAATATATGGCTTTGTACAATTAGCAAGATACATAAAATCTCCAATTGTACTTAGGTATGGTACTTAGGGACTCACAAGCTCTTCATTATCTTCACATGGGTGGAATAGATCCATTTCCACTTTGAATGGTTTATTCATCATTGAGGTACTTAAAGGATTCACTTTATCTATGTCAAAGAGTTTTAGGACCTTTTTAAGGTCTTTCATTTCAAATTCCTCCTTTAAGTGTTTCATTAGATCCTGATGGTGTTTAAATCATTAGCATGACAATGATAATCATGTAGCCCGATGTTGTTTTCTTAATGAAAATGCATGAGAATATAAGATTATTCACACATCCTTTCTTTAACAAATATTCGCTTAAACTATTGTACCACATAAAATCTATGGCTTTGTACAATTAGCCATAATGGATCTATCATGTAGCTGAGCTAAATATCACTAATAAGTTAATAGCTAAGGCAATATATGGCTTTGTACAATTAGCAAGATACATAAAATCTCCAATTGTACTTAGGTATGGTACTTAGGGACTTACAACCTCTTCATTATCTTCACATGGGTGGAATAGATCCATTTCCACTTTGAATGGTTTATTCATCATTGAGGTACTTAAAGGATTCACTTTATCTATGTCAAAGAGTTTTAGGACCTTTTTAAGGTCTTTCATTTCAAATTCCTCCTTTAAGTGTTTCATTAGATCCTCATGGTGTTTAAATCATTAGCATGACAATGATAATCATGTAGCCCGATGTTGTTTTCTTAATGAAAATGCATGAGAATATAAGATTATTCACACATCCTTTCTTTAACAAATATTCGCTTAAACTATTGTACCACATAAAATCTATGGCTTTGTACAATTAGCCATAATGGATCTATCATGTAGCTGAGCTAAATATCGCTAATAAGTTAATAGCTAAGGTAATATATGGCTTTGTACAATTAGCAAGATACATAAAATCTCCAATTGTACTTAGGTATGGTACTTAGGGACTTACAACCTCTTCATTATCTTCACATGGGTGGAGTAGATCCATTTCCACTTTGAATGGTTTATTCATCATTGAGGTACTTAAAGGATTCACTTTATCTATGTCAAAGAGTTTTAGGACCTTTTTAAGGTCTTTCATTTCAAATTCCTCCTTTAAGTGTTTCATTAGATCCTGATGATGTTTAAATCATTAGCATGACAATGATAATCATGTAGCCCGATGTTGTTTTCTTAATGAAAATGCATGAGAATATAAGATTATTCACACATCCTTTCTTTAACAAATATTCGCTTAAACTATTGTATCACATGCGTCTGAATTGCTTTAACTTATATAATGATCTACGTAACTTGATCGAATACATTCTTTAGGTTTTGAACTTGATGCTTCATGCTTCTTAAATCCTTCAGCGATTTTCATATACATATCCATAAGTCGCATTTCTAAAGTTTCAGAAACAACTAGGTTGATTCAGTATCTAAACGTAATTGTGTTCATTACTAGAGTACATTTCTTTTCAACCAATTCTAGGTCTTTGTGAAAACCTCATGCAATGAATCGAGTTTTGTACCTCACAATCTTTTTTTTCTCATAGCGTTTTTGTAGAAAAACCCATTTATATCACATAGGTCTGACAGCTTCAAGTGTAAAGATAATATGGCCCAAAACTTTCCACTTATTAAGCAAATTCAATTTAGCCTCATCATGTCTTTCCATTTAATCAAATCATGTCTATTTTGGCATTCAATAATAGGTCTTGGTTCGGGATCTTTGCATTCGATAGATGTGATTTATGTTAGAATTAGATTGGTAATTTTATATTGGTGTTTAAGGTTCTAAAACGTAATTGAGCGTACATTAGACTTGGCTCAAATCACTGATTAACGATATCGAGTTTCACTAATATCGAAGTAGGATTTTATATCCTTTTTTTCTTAGCTGTAATTTTAAGTTATTTGACATTAAAACATATTCATTTTATGTTTCTAAGAATTGATTTAAATATTTATTTTCTAGGGTTTTGAAAGTATGAATTTGAAGAATAATTTATAAAATAAAAGTTTGATATATCTGGATGAGATTTTCAGAGTGAGAAAAGTTTGAAAGAGTTTTCAAATGCTAATCGGCATGTGATTCTTCATTTGGTTTTTTTATTAAGCATAACCTTTAGAGTTTAGGTTGTGCAAAGAGCGACATCGGGAGCAAGTCCTAAAAACTTGTACGAGCAACTTTGATGGTGATTTCAAGCCTTGCAAAGAATAAGTATTTTGCTAAGATTTTTTGATAAATCACAAGGTACACTTCGGTAAGCTTTCCTTTTAAATTTCATTTATTTTGCATGTTTATTTAGCTAATTATGTCTCATGTAGATTTTATTATTATTTGATGTTGTACTTTACAGTGATAATCTTATTGAGCCTTTCGCTCATAATTTTATAGATTTTGTTTTATTTTTAAATCCCCCAAGAGGATTTCAATACATTGCGAATGACATGTTTTTTGGTGTAGCTTATGTAGTTCATGACTTGAGCTATATTTCTTTTGCAATTTTATGTATTTTCTATCAATACATTTTCATGCACTTTTGTTATTTATGTTATAATGTGGTTTGGATGTTTGCTTTAGTTTTCTTGTCTTTAAATTATGTATGTATAGACTTTATGGTTTGGTGGGACTCGAACAATACTAGTATGTTATTTCTATTTGATGTTATTTCAATGTTTTGAGGATGTGTTTTCTATGATATTCTAGGAAATTAATAAAGTTGGTAAATAAAATGGTTGTTTACTTCTTTTTTTTTAACTTGGCATATTCTTGAATTTCTTTTAAAATCGAAATATCATAATTGGTGTTTAAAATTTAAAATTTTATCTTAAGTAAGCCGCCACATCACGAACCCCGGTTTGAGGGCATAACAAATAATATATTAAAATATATTATTTCTTTTAATTTCTGTTATTAAAATGTGTAGCTACACAAGAAAGAACAACCCAGCCCACCATATATTAGTGGGGTGGGACAAGGTTTGAAATAGTATTGAGCATGTCGGCTCAAGTTGATGACATTGTATTAGGATAGGCCAAGATCAACCCGTTGACTTAGGCCCACACCTGCACCTCTTGGTGCTAACCTTCTTTAGTGGAGTCGTATGACATTTTTTCATCAGATAAAGAAGCAAATAGCATATTCTGGCTATGTTTAATAAACTGTATTGTATTTTATTAAATAAGATGTATTCAATTGTATTGCATTGTGATACAATACGGTGTTTGGTGCCTAACATGTTGTATAAGAGGTCAAAATTTTTTTTTTTTAAAATTTTGAGGGATCAAAAATCTATTTTAAAAAATTAGGGTAGAAATATGATTTTATCAAAATTAAAGGGTTAAAAATATAAATTTTAAGAAAAAATGGGGTCAAAAATATAATTTTTAAAAAGATAAGGGTCAAAATATATATATTTTTAAAAGTTGACGGGTTGAAATATAATTTTAGAAAAAAATAAATTTATACTAAAGGTTTAGAAAATTATATGTTCCGGCCTTATTCTGTGTTGGCCTAACCCCAACCCAATGTTGGATTCAACTCCGACAAAAATCATAGACCTAGCATAAAATAATATAATACAATATAATATAATATACTACAATACACTAAAAAATCGATCGCACATTCTGTATTAATTTCTACAATACAATGATAATACCAAAAATTATATTAGTGTATTACTATACACTACAGTACCCCAAACGTAACCTTTGGAAAAAAAATTTAAGTGAATATAAATAAATATTCCATTTATTTCAGTTATTTCACAATATGTTATTTCCTTAACAAACATTTGCAAAATATACTATTTATTACAGTTTTGTTTTCATGTGTAATCTGTAGATAGATTTTTATCCCTTTTTTTTTTGTAAGATTTTGATCATATTGATTGAACAGCTGTTAATTACTTTTTTTTTTTCCCAGATAAGCACTGCCGTTAATTATTTGGTCACATGAGAAAAGAGGGATTGATTGTATTGCTAGAGTGACTCCAACAGACTTTTTTTTTAAGATAATATTTTGCCATTTTGTTTTAAGAATATATTTTACCATGTGATTTAAGATGCCTTAGTACCCACTTTCCTCTAAAGGTCAGCAGTTCAGAATTATCAGGAATAATAATAATAATAATAATAATAATAGCAAAGGAGCGTCTGCGATTATATCCATATGTAGACTAAAAAAAAAAAACCCCATAATTCCAAAAAAAAAAAAATCACGTGCCTTCTAGAAAGATATTTTTAGTCTGCTAAACACCCTGTTGTTTTGGATAATCAGGTGTATGGAGAATATCTCTGGAAATGTGTCAGAGTTGAAATAAGTGCCCTTTTTCTGGTTAAAAATTCAAAGAAGTACCTCGTACACGTTTCTGATGACAAGGTCCTGCAGCGTACTTAACGAGTACAGACAAATTTCAATGGGTTTGGTTTTCCAATAAAAATCCCCACAATCCGACAATCGCAAATCTTCCGTAACTTCAATAGAAAAATAATAAAAAAAAGGGAATTGCTACTATGGAGCCGTTGCTTTTTCTCTACCATTAGAGAATTCTTTGGAGAACCCTTGGATCAAAATCCTTTGGTTAAGATTTTTATGCCACTTTTATATCACTTTTTGGGCTTGACATACCTGATCATATGCATCAAAGAAGTGGGTCCTAACGTTTTAATTGTTGCTGCACAACCTGCTCGAAGCGCCTCATTGGCGAATGGGCGAAATGCGATAGTTGGGCTGGCCCATGCTTGGTATGCGTGTTTGAAGAGGCTGAGTTTGCGGATGCGGGGGATCTGACCAATTGGGTACTGCCATGTGGCGTGTAAAATGGTGGGATGGGCAATAACATGGAGAAAGAGGAAAATGGTTGTTTTGGCTCCAATTTTGGTATTTTTTTACACTGTTTTGCTTTTTTTGTTCCATATTTTATTTTTGGGGGAATTTGCGCTCTGTATTTCAAATCTATAGAAAAATAATTAAACTAAATTTAATTATTCTAGACACAAAATACTTTATAAAAATTGGAAAAAAAAAGCTAAATAAGTTGAAAACACACATAACATACTAAAATATACATATTTATGCAGTTTTTGTTGAATTAGCTCAAAATAACTATGTAACCTACAAATATTTTAATTAAAGGATTCAATGACAAATAGAAGTACAAAATGATAATATTAAAGGTTTCACCATTTTGCTTTTTTATTTGTCTTTAAATAGCTATTGTATTAATTCAGCTAAAACCACATTAATGTATTCGCGAATATCTACAGTAAAAAATAAACAATAATAAAAAATTAGACATTAAATTACTTAGGGGTTACATTTAAAGGAAAACTATTGAGGGGAACAATTAGAGGAAAATATTTATGAGGGCCGCAATTAAGAAAAGTTGACCAAAAAATGTATAAGTAATCACATATTAGGAAAAAATATTTTCACAATAGTCGAAACATGTTTCAAAAAAAACAAATGGAATTAAATGCACGTTTCAATCAAAACATGCATTTTGATTTAACGTTAATGAGAAAGAGAAAGTGTTAAGACATGTACACAAATAAAGGATTTTGTTAACAAAATATATCAGCAGAACCATATAAAAAATTAATTAGAAGGTAGTATGAGAAAATAGTAGTTGGGAAGGGCTCTTAAAAATATTTGAGTAGGATATATATATGCTAAAATATTTATAAATAAAGAAGGAATGGCAATTATGTGGCAAATAATAGTTGGATGTGCCATATGAGAAAAATAAAGAGAGAAGGAGGGAATTAGACTACCATTATTGGGAATAAAAATCAATAGACTAAAATATAAAAATGTTAAGTAAATAGCCCATTTAGATTAAAATGAAATTTATTTTGGTATAAAATGACATAGAGAAAAACAAGAAATAACAATGAGATAACAAAAAAAAAAAACAAAAAGAAAGAGAAGAAGAAAAAGAAGAAAAAAGAGGAGATAAAAATTGAGTGTTTAAAAAGAGTATGTGGTTTCAAAATTGTACTTTACTTAAATATTTTTAAAGGTGTGCTATTTGTTTACATTGAAATTGTACAGTTTAGTTCAATTTCCCAAAAATAGAACATATGTATGTAGAGAAATATGTCGGAACCAAAATAACAAAGGCAAAAAAAGCTTAATAGAGTAAACTATCAATTTGGACTTGAGAACCGTAACATATGAGAGTTTTACACTATAGCTTTTTACTATAGTATGTGAAAGTTTTACATTATTTGCAGTTCAAATATTGATTTGAACTACTCTTCCAAACACTATGTAAATACAAATGAATAAGATCAAAACTTGTAGGTTATGCTTAATAAAATAATATTTTAAAGAATGTAAAATAATATGCAATAAAAAAAAAATTTCAAATATTTTGATGATATATATTTTAAAAAATCAACAAGTGATTCATAAAATATATAACATATTAGGGGAAAGCAACGAAAAAAACACACAAAAATGATAAGAAACAAAAAATGAAGCATTAAAAATACAAATGAGAAAGTAACTAGAAAAAAGGACCTAATTTTTTCTTGTAAAAAAACTATAGCTTGATTATTATTCCTAATGAACACATAAAAGTGCACATTTATAGGACTAATTATTATCATTTTATATTTATATTTTCATTAAATTATTTAATTACAACATTTGTATGTTAAGTAATTATTTTGAGTCAATTTGGTAAATATAGCAAAAATATGCATTTTTAGTGCGCTTTGTGTATTTTAAATTATTTTAGCTTTAAAAAATATTTATGTAATTTTTGTAAATATTGTGTGCATAAAAAATTAATTTTAGTTTAATTATTTATCTGTAGATTTGAAGTGTGGAGAAAAACGAAACAAAATGACGGTTTAGGAGTTATGAAATTTACGAAATTTTAGGCGCAAAATTTCAAGAAATAAAAACGTTATGAAAAGTTTAGAATTTGAACAAGGAGCTTTTGTAAGTTTTGTTCCTTGTAAAAAACTGAACGTTATGCTATAAATTGGTCACTTTTGGTTCCGGGGTCAAAAATATAAATATTTTGTATTTCAGGTCAAAATCGTAAACTTGTGTGAAAGTTGGATTTTCACCAAGGAACGTTGAGTTCCTGCACTACTGTAGGTAGTGAGCAACCATAAATTGGTCACTTTTGGTTCCGGGGCCAAAAATATAAATATTTTGTATTTCAGGTCAAAAACATAAACTTGTGTGAAAGTTGGATTTTCACCAAGAAACGTTGAGTTCCTGCACTATTGTAGGTAGTGAGCAACCATAGATATTAAGTTTCAAAGGATTCAAAGTTTAGTCAAGTAAAGAATGAAAGAAAAATATTAGGGGCAAAATGGTCATTTTATGAAAAAAAGGCCAAAACGGACTTGAAACACCCGAGTCAGGAAACGTTCCTTAGTGAGAATTTTTTCGTAATACATAGGTAATGGAACGATAAAGTTAAGCAATGAATTTTATAAAGTTACGAAATGGACGAAAAACCCATAAAGGCTAAAATCGTCATTTTTCAAGAAACGGTTAGAACGGAGTCGAACACTCTAAATTAACATAACCCTCTTAGATAGAAAATGTTCCTCATATGTTAAGTAACAAAACTGCCAGTGAGATGGGACATTTAACTAAGGGACGCTTAAGAACAAAGGTAACCTGGTAGGTTACAAAGTCAAGTAAAGAAGGAAGTAACCCGAAGGGTTGCCGAGCTAAGCAAAAAGAATGGCAACACGGTGGTTATATAATTAAGCAAAAGGAAAGGTAACCCAGTGGATTACAAAATTAAGGAAAGGAAAGGGTAAACTGATAGTATACCAAGTTATGAAAAAAGGAATGAATGCTTAATGTTTATGTTTTATTATCAATCGAATAGATTAATAAAAAGAAAGTTAATTAATGAGTCAACTGTCGTTTGATCAAGATGCAGAGGCCGACTAATGAAAAAAAAAGGAACAGAATAGAGAATGTTAGAGTGTAATCCAGGTAAGTTTAAACCTCACCTACAGGATGAAGTACATGATTTTCAAATGCTTATTTATATGTTTGCAAATATGTTTACAATTGTTGTGCAAATTGTTTTCAAAGTATGTTCACATTTGTTATACAAAAGGTTTTAAAGCTTAAATCAAGATTTGCAATGTACCTGCAACTATTATGTTTAAAGCATGATTGCATTTAATATGTATAAAGTTTAAAAGATTAAGTGAAGGTTTGCAATGTCTTTGCAATTATTGTTTTGGAAGCATGATAGCATTTTGTTAATGCACAAAGTTTTATAATTTAAGTTATAAGTTTATTGATTGCATTTATTATGCAATAAATTTTAAAGAGATCAATTATGATTTGTAAATGTGTTTGCATATAATGTGATTGCATTTGATATGCTCACTAAAGTTAAAAAGAAGGTAAGAGTAAAGATAATAAAAAGAAAATGTCGTATCGGCCTCCTTGTTGTGAGGTACTGAAAGTAAAGTTAAAGTTGTGACCTCTTAGATGTAAGGCACACAAGTTAAGTTAAAGTTTGATCTCTTTGATATGAGGTACATGACCTCGTTGTTCGATGGTCTCAAGTCTTCCACAAGGGAAGCATTATGTTTATGATCTCATAATTACTGACGCTGGTACGAACACAAAAGTAAGATAAGGAAAGATAAAGAACAAAGATAGAAAGTTAAAGTAAAAAAAGAATATTCATAAAACGCTCATAACTGAAAGTTCATAATTGAGCATAAATAGAAACATGCATTTTGATTTTGCTTGTTTTCCTTGTTATGGAATATTCATATTTTATGGAAAATATTTTGAGAAATGTTTTACGTTAAATGTTTATGAAAAATATTTTCATGTTTTCAAGAAAAGGTTTTGAAGGATGCTTTAAGAAAAGTGTTCAAGAAATATTTTATGAAAACGTTTATGCAAAATGTTTCAGAAATGTTTAATGAAAAATGTTTATGAAAAATATTTTCAAAAATATTTATGAAAAACGTTTAAGAGAAAGGTTTTTATGAGAAAAGTTTTTAAAGCATGTTTACATGATTTGTGAGATTACGTTTGAACTTACTATTGAAAAAATAGTACATAGCGAAATTTTAAAAATTTTATATTAGAGTATTTTTCAAAACACAAGTTTGACACGCTATATGCATAAATTAACTAGATCTTACTAACCTTTGAATGTCGAAGAACTCCCGCAATCTATGAAGAGAAGTAACATTCCAAAAAAGCCTCAACCAACTGGTCTTCTTTCCTATTCTCTATCCATGATCAGAGTGAGTGTGGGCTCACACATACAACTCTTCCTCCAGGTGACTCTCATTCCAACCAATTGAGAGAACCCAAAGCTAGTGTTCGTGATTTGTGAACAAGAGCTCTCAAGGAGTTTTTAGATTCTCACAAGTAGAGTATCACTCTTAATCTCTCAATTCATCTAAATAACCTATGAGACTCACTCCCTATATATAGAGGTTGGGTCTAGGGTCAGTCCTTATCAGATAAGGTCTCAAAAATTCAAATCAAAATCAAATTCGGATCAATATCTAATGAAATTCGCGTGAAAACACGTGATTTTTTTTCCCGCGCATAGGCAGGCTGATCTGTCTAATAGGTAGGCCGAACTTGCCCCAATGGCCGGCCAAACTTGAGGATCGGCATATCGAACTATCGAAAAAAAAATCTCAGCGAATCTTTTATTTACCATTCGAGATTCTATAGGATAAAGTCTCAGTTTTAATTCAAATAACCCAATAGAAAAGTTATCTAATTAAAACACCTTTATCTAGATAATCTCTAAGAAAATAAATGAATTCCTAATAATTTTACAAGTTTATGTTGATCTAATTTATTCAAAATTAAATCAATTGATAAACAGACAAGAATTATTCGATCCCAATAATTCAACAAGTTTATCTTGAATTAATTTTGGCACAAAATTTATTCAACGGATAAACCGACATGAATTATTTAATTCTTCCGAATTTCAACCAATCTAATAAATTTGACATAAGTCACCAATTATTGGAAAAACACGCCGTATCGTTATCGGATGTTGTGAGCTAGCAAATGGGACCTAATGGACCTATATAGTTTAAGCTCCCGATAATTATAAAACCCAATATCCCAGATATACATTTCATAATTATCAACTCCAACGCTACTCCACTAAAAGCTTGGAGCTGCACTCTTGAATTCTATAGAATTACGAAGCCCGTATAGCTAAGTCTCCATAACATATCATAGTGTATCATATCCCTATCGGATTATCCATAACCAGCTTAAGGACAAGTTCTATCTTACCTTCCTCATTATTTTTATTTTACGTTTCATTATCTCACTATCGAAAAACTTACCATCCAAAGACAGTATATCATTCGGTTACACCTATGTATCCAAATGGTTAAGCACTCCAGTTTTTCAGTTACAGGATAACGCATATAAGAGGATATCACTACTCCTAACAAGAAGCTATGGATTTCATATCTATAAATAACAGGTTTACGTTACCAAGAGTCATGCCTCCAACGTACCGGCATGCATACCACTATTAAGATGTGGGTGTCACCCTTTGGTACATCAAAAGACACAAGTCAAGACAACGGGTCTACTATTCATCTCAAGATTAAGATATAATACAAATGATTGTCTAAAGTGAATCGATTTACTGAGACAGAATTATTAATCCAAATCAATTCACTTTATGTCTCGATCCAATACATCATCACCTATGACAATGTGCCAATGTTTCTATTCACGGAGTCCATCTCCGATGGTCAAGACAAACCATCTCCCAATAGGGATATAGATAACACAACAATCTTTATATGAATAAAGTGCCCAATTTGATTCCCTCGATTGCGGATCTTATGATTTAGACCGTCACCTTAAGAATCATGTCTTCCTCATAATCTGTCTATCATATGCCCAATTCTTAAATATTTAGACTGACAGTCTCATACTGTTGTTTGCTTAACATACATTCAACAAATATGAACGAAAAAAGGACAAGATTTGGTATATTAATAATAAATAAATTCTTTATTAATAAAAATGTTTCCAAAAATATATTATATTTTTACTCCTTAAGGCATACATGTCTAACAATCTCCCACTTGCACTAAGTGAGTAAATATGACAAATCTCGCATCCCCATAGCTTCCACATACCTCTCGAAGACTCTCCCAATAAGTGTCTTCATAAATAGATCAGGTAAATTGTCCTCTGACGCGATCTTGCACACCATGACATGCCCGCCCTCAACGAAGTTCTTTATCACATGATACTTCCGATCAATATGCTTACTCTTCTTGTGAAATCTTGGTTCCTTAGCATTAGCTACTGCAGCATTGTTATCACAGTACAGTGATACTGCCTTATCCATACTAGGAACTACCTCAAGATCCCTAAGGAACTTGAGGAGCCACACTGCTTCTTTCAAAGCATCACTAGCTGCCACATACTCGGCCTCCATCATTGAATCTGACGTGCAATCTTGCTTCACACCTCTCCAACTGATGGCACCGCCGCTTAGAGTAAACATAAAACCCAAAATCGATTTCCTAGAATCCAAACAGGATTGAAAATTCGAGTTAGTTATCCTAGAGGTGTCAAGTCCTCACCCGAATACACAAGCATATACCTTCAAGTCCTTCTTAGGTACTTGAAATTATGCTTAACCGCAACCCAGTGGTTCGGTCCTAGATCCGCCTGAAATTGACTTACAATCCTGACCGCATAAGAAATATATGGTCTTGTATAAAGCATGGCATACATGAGACTACCCACTATCGAAAAGTAAGGAACATTCTTCATGTATTCTTTTTATTCATCAGACTTTGGAGAGTCTTTCTTAGAAAGAGTAATTCTAGATCTAGATGGTTGCCCACCTTTCTTAGAATCCTACATTGCAACCCTCTTGAGAATTTTATCTATGTAGTCGGCCTGGGATAAAGCTATCATTTTGTTCTTTCTATCCCAAAAGATTTGGATACGGAGAACAAAATTAGCCTCACCCGAGTCCTTCATGTCAAACCGTTTGATCAACCATAATTTGATCGACGATAATGCCCCAACGTCATTGCCAATTAGCAGAATGTCATCTACATAGAGCAGTAGAAAAACTACGTTCCCGTCCTTAATGTGATTTTAAACACATGGCTCATCCACATTTTGTGAGAACCCATAAGTCTTGATCACCTGATCAAATTTTATGTTTCAAGAATGAGAAGCCTGCTTAAGTCCATAAATTGACTTTAGCAGCTTACAAACCTTACCCTCTTGACCCTTAACCTTGAACCCGTCTAATTGTTCCATATAAATGGACTCATCAAGATAGCCATTCAGAAAAGCCGTCTTAACATCCATTTGTCAAATCTTGTAGTTGAAAGTGGCAGCTATGGACAAGAGAATCTGGATGGACTTGAGCATGGCTACAGGTGAAAAGGTTTCCTCATAATCGATTCCTTCCTTTTACATATAACCCTTAGCTATCAGTCTAGCCTTAAAGGTTTCAACCTTTCCATCCACTCCTCTTTTCCTCTTGTAGATCCACTTATACACTATGAGTTTTACCCCTTCGGGAAGATTCACAAGCTCCTAGACCTGATTAGTCTCCGTAGACTTCATCTCTGTGTTCATAGCCTCTGTCTAGAGTTTTGAATCAACATCCTCTATAGCCTCTGCGTAAGTGTAAGGATCCTTATTATGATCATCTGATTCAGCCAATAAGACCTCCCTGTTAAACATATACCTCTCGGGTTGACGCCCTATCCTCTCACTATGTCGAAGCCCCTTAGGTTGTTGTTCAGGTTCGTTTGGTTTTTCTACACTGATTGGAACGGTTTCATTTGGAACCTCCAGAGTGATTGGATCACTCCTTAACTCCTCAAGCACCACTTTGCTTTGAGGGTTAAAGTCGTCCATGTAACTTTCCTCAAGGAAAGTTGCATTAGTTGAAACCACGATTTTATTTTCCTTTGGATTATAGAAATAACCCCCTTTAGTCCTGTTTGGATATCCTATAAACATGCAAACTTTCAAACGTGCATCCAACTTATTCGCATCCTTAAACAGGACATGAGCCAGACATCCCCATATGCGAATATGGTTTAAGGATGTCTTCCTGCCCGTCCACAACTTGTGAGGAGTTTTAGGGACCGATTTTGAAGGCACATTGTTCACAAGATAACATGCGGTTTGTAGTACACATCCCCAAAGGATAAAGGCAATGATGAAGAACTCATCATGGACCTTACCATGTCTAATAAAGTCCTATTCCTTCTCTCCACTACGCCATTCTGCTGCGGAGTGCCCAACGCAGTCAAATGGGATAACATCCCCTAATCAATGTCCTAAGAACTCATCAGAAAGGTATTCTCCACCTCGATCGGATCGAAGTGACTTTATGGGTCTACCCAATTGTTTTTCCACCTCAGCCTGAAACTCCTTGAACTTGTCAAAAGTTTCGCTTTTGTGGTGCATCAGGTACACATGCCCATATCTTGAGTAATCATCAATAAAAGTGACGAAGTACTCATAAATTCCTCGTGCCCGAATGTTCATTGGTCCACAAACATCACTATGCACAAGTTCTAGAACCCCTTCGGCCCTACTGCCTTTAGACTCGTATGGTCTTTTGGTCATTTTACCCCCCAAACAAGATTCACATTGAGGTATAGATTTTACCTTTAACTGACTTAAAGGTCCATCTCTTACCAACCTTTGAATCTTATTCAAGTTAATATGACTAAGGCGCAAATGCCAAAGATAAGTCTTATTAGAGTGAGAAGTTTTAAGTCTTTTAAAGTTATTATCATTCATCTCAGCATTAAGCAGTAAGTCCATCTTAGGTTTGATAAAATATAGATTATTTTGTATCCATCTAGAACAGATAAAAGATTTGTTTTTATGAATCACCACTTTATCATTAAAAGAAACCAAATAGGAGTATTTAAATAAACAAGTTATAGAAATTAAAGTCCTTTAAAATTTAAGAATATAAAAACAATCTCGTAAAATAAAATTCCTATAATTATCAAAATAAAGATAGACGTCACCCACTGCTTTTGCTAAGACCAAGGATCCATCGCCCATCCGAAGCGTGAAGTCTTCATGTAGCAGACTTCTCGTTTCTTTGAACCCCTACAGAGAAACACAAACATGATTAGTTGCACCGAAATCTATAACCCAAATGTCACTGGATTCCTCAACCAAACAAGTTTCTAAATACAGAAGATCACACCTACCTCATTTGGAAAGGAAGTCCTTACAATGCTTCTTTATGTGCTCGACCTTCCCGTAGAAGAAGCACTTAAGCTTCTTTGGGTTCTTCTTCTTCTTTTTCTTGCTCTTGGTGCTAGTAGGAATAGAAGACTTCTCATTCTTGGCCCGTTGTTTCTTTCCATTCCCAGAATTGAGATTGGAACTATAAGTAGCTACCATATTGGCCTCTCCACCAGCAAGAGACTCCCTGATCAGCAGTTCAAACTCTTGTAACTATTTCATCAATTCTATTAAGGTCATATCCTGCCTATTGCTCAAATTAAAAGTAGCTCTAAACGGAATAAATTCCTTTGATAGAGTCTCAAATACCATAATCATCTAAGTTTCAGCATTGATGTTTGCTCCATTGGTTTGAGCCTCAGCGAGGTAACCCATGACCAACATCATGTGCTTCTTTACAGACGTCCCTGGTCTTTGCTTACAGTTCAAGAGTTTTCGAAGCGCCCCTTGCCGCTTTGTTATGGCCTGGCCTCCAAACGTATCTTCAAGATTACCCAAGATCTGCTTCGTAGTCTCCTAATCTTCATGTTGAGCCTGCAATACATTATTCATGCTAGTCATAACATAGCAGCGAGCCTAATCATTTGCATTTTTTCAGTGATTGTACGCTTGGAATTGCTCATTAGTAGAGTCTCCCGTAGGCTCGGGAGGACAAGGGGTTGTTAGCACAAATTTCAATTTCTCAAAGGAGAAGACGATATTCAGGTTCTATTTTCAATCATTATAATTCTCTCCGGTTAATAGGTTTTTGTCAAGTATCGAAGATAAACCGTTTTTAGACATTTTTAATCTACAATAAAGAATCATATACCAAACATAAGGAAAGATATAATAATAATTTAGTAAGATAGCACTATCATGTAAAAACATACAAATGTGTTTATGTGTCAAAACCTTAAAAATATCACAACCTTACAATGATAATTCCCAACTCAAAATTAAACAACCTCCTAGGGGAGTCATGCCAAATTCAATTAGGAACACGGATCCCTTCTTGATTAATATATGCCAACCAAGACCCGTATGATCCAGTATATAGTAATAATCGTTTCTTTGGCAATTAATTCTATTAACAGAGCTCTTAAGAGAGGTTAATAACAAAATTAACGTAAGTGTATAACCACCGTTTTAATATTTTATCCATGATTTATAATCATTACCTAGGGATGTGCAACTATAAATCATGCTAAAATACCTTATCATTTTGGAGATCCAATTTGGTACATGATAAAAATTTCTTCCTAGGGGTCGGGATCACTATGTTCTCCTATGGACCAACGATGGAGGCCTTAGGTTTTCTCTTCGAAAACCTTCTCCCACTCAATCTTTTGAGATCAAGGTTTTATTTTAAGAACATGCATGAATAATTTTAATATGAGCGACACTCCCTATTATATATGACATGTTATCAATATACATGACAAATCATATTATAATGTAGACAAGCAAAGCAATCAAGCAAAGCCACAAGCAAAATAATAAATAACCGTAATATTATGGTTCTACTCTAGAGAATAGAAAACAAAGATTACAAGAGAATAATTAAAACATATTATTGATTCTTCATCTTGAATCCTCAAGTTGTGTCCTTCTTCATGTAATATCCATCTTCAAGTCTTCAATCCCGTGTGAATCAAATACTTCATATTTTCGGTCATATTCAAATTTAATGTCTCTTAGAATTGTCCCAAAAATAAAATTAAAATTGCATTGAAAAACTGCAGCTTTTTTGGAAAATTTTTTAGCTCTATGCTGGCAAGCTGATCTGGGTGATCGGCCTGCCGGTTATGACCCACCGGCCTATCGATCTTCACAGACCGACCTGTCGATTCATGACAAATTAGCCTGTCGAACTAGAAGTTTCGCCTGTCGCCAGACCATTTGATTTCTGCCCCTCTTTCGGCCTACCGATCCTCACGTCTGGCCTGCCGATCTGCGACCACCGGCCTGCCGAATCGGAGAGTTAGGCATGCCGACCTCTCCGGCATGCCGACCGAGCAACAATCACGCTTTCCAAAAAATACAATTTTTAATGCAATTCATCAATTTTATTTTCAAAAATTTAAAAACATAAAATTAGAGACTCAGGAAATACATAGGAGCATCATCATCCATATTCTAGATCTGCCTTCTAGATCCGTCTTCTCCGAATGATTATTTAATTATAAAATTCTTACAAATTTAAAATTAAATAATAATTCATAGACGGAGATAATAGTCCACCATCTAATTACATGAAAAACCTAGATACATATTCTAGCATCTAAGGAACCATAACGGGCATAAATTAATTAATTAATAAATAATTAAATAATAATTTAATCAACCATAATTAATTAATAAACTTTCACCACATAATCCATGACAACATAAAATTATATAGAAACCTAGAGTGCCAACTCTTTATAAAATTAAATTCAAGCATAGGAGAGATTAAGATCACAAAATTTACACATAAAGTATGATCGCAAACTCGTGAATTTATATAAAAATCATGGCTCTAATAACAATTGTTGAAAAAATAGTACGCAGTGGAATTTTGAAAATTTTATTTCAGAGTATTTTTCAAAACACAAGTTTGACATGCTATATGCATAAATTAACTAGATCTTACTAACCTTTGAATGCCGAAGAACTCCTGCAATCTGTGAAGAGAAGTAACGTTCTAGAAGAGTCTCAACCAACTGGTCTTCTTTGCTATTCTCTATCTACGATCGTAGTGAGTGTGGGCTCACATACAACTCTTCCTCTAGGTGACTGTCCTTCCAACCAATTGAGAGAACCCAAAAATAGTGTTCGTGATTTGTGAATAAGAGCTCTCAGGGAGTTTTCAGATTCTCACCAGTAGAGTATCGGTCAATCTCTCAATTGATCTAAATAACTTATGAGACTCACTCCCTATTTATAGAGGTTGGGTCTAGGTCAGTCCTTATCAGATAAGGTCTCAAAATTCAAATCAGAATCAAATTCAGATCAATATCTCTTGAAATCTGTGTGAAAACACGTGATTTTTTTTCGCTTATAGGCAGGCCGATCTGTTTAATAGGCAGGCCAAACTTGCCCCATCGGTAGGCCGAACTTGAGGATCGGCATACCGAACTGTCGAAAAAAAATCTCAACGAATCTTTTATTTTCTGCCCAAGATTCTACAGGATAAAGTCTCAGTTTTAATTCAAATAACCCAATAGAAAAGTTATCTAATTAAAACAACTTTATCTAGATAATCTCTAAGAAAATAAATGAATTCCTAATAATTCTACAAGTTTATCTTGATCTAATTTATTCAAAATTAAATCAATTGATAAACAGACAAGAATTATCAGATCCCAATAATTCAACAAGTTTATCTTGAATTCATTTTCTCACAAAATTACTTCAACCGATAAACAGACATGAATTATTTGATTCTTCAAAATTTCAACCAATCTAATAAATCTGACATAAGTCACCAATTATTGGAAAAGCACGCCGTATCGTTACAGGATGTTGTGAGGTAACACATGGGACCTAATGGACCTATATAGTTCAAGCTCTCGATAATTATGAAACCCAATATCTAAGATATACATTTCATAATTATCAACTCCAATTTTAGTCTACTAAAAGCTTGGAGCTGCACTCTCGAACTATATAGAATTGCAAAGCCCGTATAGCTAAGTCTCCATGACATATCATAGTCTATCATATCCCCATAGGATTATCCATAACTGGCTTAAGGACAAGTTTTGTCTTACCTTCCCGATTATTTTTATCTTACGTTCCATTATCTCACCATCGAAAAACTTACCATCCAAAGATAGTATACCATTTAGTTACGCCTATGTATCCAAATGGTTGAGCACTCTAGTTTTTCAATTACAGGATAACGCATATAAGAGGATATCATTACTCCTAAAGAGGAGCTATAGATTCTATATTTATGAATAACAGGTCTATGTTACCAAGAGTCATGCCTACAACGTACCGGCATGCATACCACTATTAAGATGTGGGTGTCACTCTTTGATACATCAAAAGACACAAGTCAAGACAACGGGCCCACTATTCATCTCAGGATTAAGATATAATACAAATGATTGTCTAAAGTGGATCGATTTGCCGAGACAGAATTATTAATCCAAATCAATTCACTTTATGTCTCGATTCAACACATCGTCACCTATGATAATGTGTCAATGTTTCTATTCACGAAGTCCATCTCTGATGGTCAAGACAAACCATCTCCCAATAAGGATATAGACAACATAACAATCTTTACATGAATAAAGCGCCCAACTTTATTCCCTCGATTGCGGATCTTATGATTTAGGCCGTCACCTTAAGAATCGTGTCTTTCGCATAATCTGTCCATCATATGTTCGATTCTTAAAGGTTTAGACTGACAGTCTCAGACTATTATTTGCTTAACATACATTCAATAAATATGAACGTAAAGAGGACAAGATTTGATATATTAATAATAAATAAATTCTTTATTGATAAAAATATATCCAAAAACATATTACATTTTTACTCCTTACGGCGTACATGTCTAACACTTACTAAGCGTAAGCTCATAAAAAGTTCCTTTATGTTGTAGATAGTCCTAAGGGTGAGCAGTAGAACGTGTGCGAAGAGCTCGGTGCTGTGGAAGACAGTTGTGAAGATTTGGGTATGGATACCACCACAGTAAGTTCCCGCTGTACAGAGAAAATATTTTTCCACTATTTGATACAATGTTTTTAAAGTTCAAAAAAGTCAAAGTTTTGATAAAGTCAAAGTATTAAGAAATGTTTTTAAAGTTTTAAGATACATTTACAAACTGTTTTATATAACTATAAAGTTAAGTTTCTAACTATGATTCAATAAATGTTTCTCATTAAGTTTTAAGGAACGATTTGAAATGGTTTTAAAGGTAAGTGTTGAGCAAGGTCTCAACTTGAATGGCGACAGAGGTCGCAACAGTTTTTAAGAATGTTTTAAAGGATGTTAAAAAGAAAAAAAAATTATTTTAGTATTTTTCTTACTAAGTAAGTAAGATTAATGTTTAAGAAACAACATTTAAAAAAAATTAAGTGACTGTCCGAAAAGGCGGGTCGTCACACTATTTCTGTCAGCGGTACCCATCAAGTCACAACTCTTCCATCTGTGAGTTCTACATAGTGGCTAGCCAAATAGATGCATTTCTCACACTCTACAGCAGCAAGGACATAAAGTGAGACCTACCACTAAGATGATGATTTGATCCTGTATGCCATATCCACATTAAGCCTAAGAACTTTCTCAACATCTGCCAATCATTATGAGGTCAAACTTAAACAGCATGGTGCCCACAGGTGGAAAAAAAGGACAGGTTCTACAATAAAAAATTCCAATTTTTTTTTAATATAGAGCCGGTGCTTCTAAGGGTCTGTTTGATAAATGAATTCGAATTAGTGATTTGATTTGAGTTATGTGATTAGAATTAAGATTTGAGTTAATGATTTGAATTGTTATCCGAATTGATGTTTAGATTTACATTTAAATTTTAATTTGAGTATAGAATAAAATTAAAATTTGTGTTTGGAGATGTAGTAAAAATAGTTTTTGATTTATTAAAAAATAGTTTTGATTTAATGATCTTAAAAAATATACAATATGAATCTTAATTTATTCATCTCTTCACTAGAAACATAATGAAAAAAGAATTATCTCATTTGGATATTAAATGAAGAAGTTATGATTTTTTTCTCAAATATAAGAGAGAGAATTTCAACTTTTACTATAACAAAGCTATTCGGGTATCAAAAGTTATGATTTTAAAAATTCTTTGGATATAAAAAGAATTATCTCATTTGGATATTAAATGAAGAAGTTATGATTTTTTTCTCAAGTATAAGAAAGAGAATTTCAACTTTTACTATAACAAAAATATTCGAATATCAAAAGTTTAAGAGATCAGAACTCTAAAAACTTAAATTCTTGATATTCAAAGAATTTAAATTTTAATAAAAACAAACAAGTGTTCAAAAATTTTTAATACATAAATACAAATTTCAATCCTTTTGAGTTTAAAAAAATACAAAAAACAAACAACCTTAAGTCTCCCTTTTCGCTTTTCCCACGTCGTAAGTATCATCCTTTCCATTATTTTTCCTTTCTGTATTCAACACGTGATGAATAATAATTCAACTCGTGGTAAACACGAGTGGTTCTTTTTTTTTCCCTTTTTTTTTTCGTTTCTGAAAAATCAGTGGGAAAATGATTCCATTTCTTTATTGCTTTGCAGTTACCTTATTACTTTATGAATATATCTGAAGAGAGAGAAAAAAAACAAAAAAGAACACATGCTTGTTACACGTGGCTTCACTTGTGATCACTCTAGAATACCAATTAAGCGACGCGGTACCTAGTCCTTACTAGAAGTTCTGGCACTGGAACCCACCGGTTTTGTCCAGGTCCTTGCCTCTTCTCTTACTCGTTAGCTTTTTTTCAGTTCAGTGGAGTTGCCACGTGTGGGCCCATCCAACACTTTCTCAGCAGCCAAACATTCCAAGGGCAGCAATTCCCAGACAAAATGTTTTTTTTTTTTTTCCAAAATGTGTATGTACGTAGAAATAGACAACAGTTACCCTCCAAAAAAAAAAAGAAGAAGAAAAAGACGGCTCCTTGAAAGCGATACTTGATTAGTTTATTTATTTATCAAAACAATAATAAGAAATAAATAAATAAAATACTTTAGGATTTTGATTGAGCAAGCGTGCAAATGATCATTGGGTCATTAGTGATAAAAATATAACCCCTTTACTTAACTCAACCACATTACAAGTACAATTTAATATGTGATTCTTTTCACTAAAACTCCATCACATGAAATCTCTAAAACTTATTTTTCCCGAGGAAAAAAAAAAAACAAAAATTTACGTCACATATTGAATTTGAACTGAACAATAAGAACTTTGAGATATAAGAATCGAATTCAACAGTAATTGAAAATCCCAGAGCCATTTCCAGAGTCAGAAGAATGATCACCCGAAAAATCCATCAACAACTTCTGAATATCGTCGTCCCAGAAATCACTACCACTCTCATCCAAATCTTTCCCAATCTCCATATTAGCGGACATTAATCCGCTGCTACTCGGGTTCTCCGGGCGACCCTGCACCTGCACCTGCGCCGGCGGCGTTTCCACCTGTAGTGACGGGGTAGCAATATTAATCTCATTGTTGTAATTATTATTGATATTGCTCTGGTAGTTTGTCGTCAATAAGGAGGTGTCCGGGAAGGGAAAGTTGAGCTTGGCCCGTGGGCCACGGAAATCGATGGCGGCCTTGTCGTAGGCCCTGGCCGCCTCCTCCGCCGTGTTGAAAGTACCCAGCCAAACTCTCGTGGCCCGCCTTGGGTCTCGAATCTCCGCAGCCCATTTCCCCCATGGCCTCTGCCGTACTCCTCTGTAGTTCTTCTTCCCTGTCCTCTTCCTCGGAGCCTTACTCCTGCTACTACTTCCACTACTACTGCCACCTCCAACACTGCTATTGGTGTTATTAATATTGCTCGCATTAATCATGATTTCCTGATCGTGAACTTGTGATGAAGGAGTTGGCGGGAAAAGCTTGCATCCCAAACAACCTTCGATCCCACACACTTGGCACGTGCCGAAATCCTCAGCCCGGAACGGATTGTTATTGTTATTGCTACCCCCACCGTTGTTGAAAAAGTGGTCGGCGGTGGTTGTTGGAGGAAATTGGAAGAAATCGGTTGCAGCTGCTGCGGCTGCGGCGGCGGAAGAGTCGTTTCCAGAGACAACGTTGCTGAGGGTGGAGACGATGATGGAGACTTCCTGTTCGTGAGTGAGGCGGCGCGTTGAGGACGGAGGCGGCGGAGGAGGAGAGGCGGAGAATATTGGTGGCGCTGGAGCTTCCGGAAACGTGGGTCTCTTGGACGACATTTGCATGTTCTTGTTCACCTTTCAGTTTTTTCAGTTGGGAGGGAAATTGATTTGTTATTGTTTTTGTGTTGTTTGTTGGAGTCAAAAAATGTGATGGGGGGAGAGTGAGAGTTGGGGATTTATATATATATACACGCATCGGGGCTGCGGGGGGAGACTGCTGACTGGTGACGTGGCGAGACAGGCTGTAAAACACAGATCGCACACGGCGTACGAGAGGCACGTGGGGGAGGATATTTGATTTTGATGGGTTTGTTATTTTAATATTATTATTTGGGCTGAGAATTGGATTTTTGGGCATTTTGCAACGAGTAAAGTAATACGATTGTGGTGGTGGGACCCATGGGATGGGATTATGTGGCAACTTGGTGGTGTCCACACTGGAACTTCGAAGGCCCCAGGAGCAGAAGTTTCGTGGTCTGTGGCTGTGGGGAGTGGGAAGCTGACTAGGCTTAACAAATTTGGAATTTAGGGTTATTTTGGTAATTTTAGTATATGTGTACCTGATTTGTTTTTATTAAATTCATTCGTATCTCTGTTTGTTGGCTGTTGCAGTTGTGGAGGCTGAGACGTCATTGTCGGAGATGATTTAATGAGCTACGTCAGAATATGTTGTCGCAAAGCTGGAGCTTGTCCTTTTTCTAAAACGTCCTATACATCGTTACATTTCTTTCAATATTATCGTTTAGTATCTTATATTTCATAGAAACGTTATGTCCACGATATTTTACTGATCGGAAAATATTAAAATAGTAGTATAATTTTTAGAAATATTATTTGAGTACCTTAAGTTATTTTTTGATGTAAATTTTTTTTTTTACTTTTTTATTAATGAATCTTAAATTAATTTTGTGAACTTAGAATAGAAAATCAAAACAAAAGATTACACATAAACCCATTAAAGAAAAACATATATATAGACTTATTCATTTTTTATGACATAATTGTATTTATTATCTTTTATAGTTTTCAAAAAATAATTTAAGGATCATAAATAATAAAATGGTAAAATGGAAAACACAGACTCGGGGTACCAAAATGATATTGTCAAAAACTATAAGGTACCAATATGAGTTTTCTTAAGATACGTAGGCCAAAATGATGAAAACTTAATTTTTTAGATTTTCAATAGTATTATAGAATACATCTTGATTATCATTTTTCAATATAAATTTATGGCATAATATGAAAAAAAAAGAGTCTTTACTAAAGCTAAATTAATTTTCCATTTGATTTTAATGAAATTTAGCATTTTAAACCATACTAGGTAAGTGTTTTGTGTTACAAAACTTTGTTATCATTCTCAATAATAGAGTTTCTCTCTAAGTCCTCTCTTTATCTCTCTAACCCTTAAGATTTTCTTTGAGACAATAGCGTTGTCAACCCTTCCCTTTAAGGCCAGAGTTTGCCGTTGCCTTAGTGTTGGCCTTCAGGCACTGGCCCGTGGGAAGGGAGTGGCGAGTAAGTTGGGATGGACGTGGAGATTAACACGGTTTTAAGGCTTATGGTTTGTTGGTTAGTGAGGTGTGGTGGCTGGTGGTTTGCAGCATTGACTGTTCAAATTTAAGGACGCTAAGGTTGGGGTGGCCAGATCAAAGGCCGAAAGAGTCCAAGGGGAAGAGTGGTGGTTAGAGAAGCTCGAGCTCAAGAAGTTAGAGGCTCCGGGGAGTTTCTATTGAGCTTATGGCTCAAATCTGGTGGCGCCATAGTCGGGGGTGGCTAGTTTTGAGTCCAACATGGTTTGGGGGAGAGACTGGTGGTCGAAGGAGCTCAAGTTTGACCGTGGTTTGGGGTTAGTTCCTAGGTCGACGGGGCACGGAGGGGATAATAGTGGTCGAATCTATGGTAGAGCAGTTTTGTGGTCATGGATGTTCAAATCAGGAAGAGGTGGGTGGCATCTTTGGGTGTCTAGCTGTGACGATGTCTAATGGAAGTGGGCTAGATGGCTGTGACAACGGGCTCGCTTTTGTTAAGGATGAAAATATCGATATGGGTACTAAAATTTTGCGGAAATATTGACAGAAGTATCGATATCAATGGAAATTGTTGTAAAATTTGAAAAGTCATTTTAAACCACTTTATTTTTTAATGAAACTTTAAGAAATTCTAAAATTGTTAATAATACAAAGTTTAGACGAACTTTTCAACCAAATTACTAAGTATGTGGTGAATATGAATAGTAAAACATGATCATAATATGATAAATGATAAAAGGCGATCTTAAATTAAGTAAATTTGTTAAAAGACAACTAGTACAAGTATTTTTTTATCTATGATTTCATATAAGTTAAGAAAATATCAATACTGAAAAGAGCTTTTAGAAGGTTCAAAGGTATTTGGAATACCTTCTTAGTTCAAACAATATTAATACCAAAACATAGAGTTTGAATAGTTTCTTATATAGTTTTGAACATATCTTGCATATGTCTCTTGATTTCTACCCACTACCTCTCCATGTGTAGCAAATTGTAAATTAACCAAATTATGCGGGCTTTGAACTTCATCTGAAACTGTGAAGGTGTATAGTTGAAGATCTCATATGTACCATGTTCTTTGTAAGGATAACCCTGTTGTAATTGCGAGTGATTCTAACATTGGAGTTGATATTGTAAATCACATGTCCCAATGCACGAAATAAATTAAAAATTGGATTTATAACATTAAAGAGTAAATTTATAAAAGACTATATTAAAAAATGAATAAAAATAACTTGAATTTTATATTTTAAATCAATTTTAAAAGTTACATATAAAATTTGAATATTTTGTTGATATTTTGTCGATATTTCTACAAAATTTTCGTAAAATATTTGAATATTGTGTTATTTTACATTACAATTTTCACGAAAACTGATATTTCCATCAAAATATCATTATTCATGGAAATTTCAATGGGAATTTCTAGATATTTTGTAGAAAAGATACGATACCTTTGTTTCCATATCAATACTTAGAAAATGCAAAAATATTGACAGAAAGGTCGATTTTTCATTCCTTAACTTTTGCCATGTTGTTTTCTCCACATTCTTGTTTGGTTTTTGTTTTTGTTTATGTAGAATAAACGCGTCGGGATCTCTAACGCATCAGTATTATACAGTGTGTGCGTGCATTAGTGGTTTTTTTTTTTTATAATAATGGAGGTGGTCTCTTCTCCTTCGGATTTAGTTCAGTTGTCTTCTCTGCTTGTTATTAGTAGAAGGTGTGTCGATATCCGTTTAAACTTTAACCTATACTCTGTTGTTTATGTCCCGTTGAAAGAGGGCTTAATTTCATCGATTGATTTAATCCGCAACTGTTGTGGCACCTTGTAATGAGTTTGGTCGAGCTTTAGTTTATATGTTGAAGGGGTCTTTCCCTTTTGGGTCTTGACATTTAAAATATGTACTTATACTTCATTCGTCCTTATTGGAGGATCCAATCTATGGTTGAGGTCAAATTCTCCTAAGATGGGTTAGCATTCGACTAAGTGTGTAATTTTCTAGTTTTAATGAAATTCCTATTTCCTTAAAAAAAAAAGGAACTAATCAATTAAATTGACTAAGATGTGAGGTCTATATTATCCTATGACTAAGTCTAAATTAATGTACGGTTATGAAGATATTTTGTTTTTTGAAGGGAAAGAGTTAGTAAGTTTGATGTGTTGAGTTTTTATGACATTAAATAACTTAAATGCACTTGACATTATGGGGTTGTGCTACTTAACCAATTTTCAAGCGTGGAAAAAGTATGCATGACCAAGTGTTCCAAATGTATGCTTGACCAATTGACTTAATATTAGCATAATTCTTAAGTTGCACTTAAAAAAACTTTAAAAAAAAACTTAATCCATTTTTTTTTTCAAGAAATGAAACTTAAGATTATCTTTGTTCTTGAAAAGACTATTAAGCAGTAAGCATTATTATTTTCTTTAAAATTTCTCTTAAAGAAAAAGAAAAAATTATTTTAAAATACACACACACACACACACACGCACTTCTGCAATATGATAACCTCGCGTATTGCATTTCAGAACTTAATAACTTAGATATTTAGAACTTTTGGATCAATAAATCTCTAACGTTTAATTTAATGTTTATTAAAGAAAAAACTTAATTTAAGATGTTGTCAACGAACTTGCAGTCAACTACTTCTTATCTTCTCGATCTTGATCAAGTATGTTTAGTTTATTAGTTATAATCACATTCCTATATCAGCCAAAAAAAAAGTTAACTAATTAACATTTAGAGTTTGAACCGACTTAGAAAAATAACTGTTTTAAAAACTAGCACATTGACTTTCTACTACGATCATCATACTTCTAGCGGTATACAATTTATATATATACTTGTTTTTCATGCGTTATGAATCTAAATAAAAATGTATAAACAAATCCATGTAATTCATCGTCAATGGCGGCTCCCATATTTGACTTTTTCTTCAACCCAAAAAAAAGATTTTTTTTTTGAAGGGAAAAAAGGACAAATTTATGATAATTCAATTAACAGATCAGCAGCAGCTGTCTTAGTACCCCGTCAAATTTGTATATCCAGGGGGTTTTGGTGTGTACATAACCAAAAAAGAACAAATGGATAAAAGCCTGAGATCAGTCACTATCTCGAAAAATGAAGAACAAGAAACGGTCAAATCCAAACCGTTGGATATTATTAATGTGAAGGCCCATGGAAAACATAGCTTCCAATAGTTGACCGAATTACTATGTCAACCTCGTTTTGGCTGACCCGTTGATGTTGTGGTGATGGACGGTGTTTCCAAGTTCAGCCGGGTGGTCCCTACCCCACCCCTTTTTTGGTTTGATTCTGTCTCTCTTTGGTGTTTACTGTTTAACGTTCTATTCCCATCTTTGAAAGAAAATTCTATTCTCTAGCAATTACTCGAATTGTGGATTCCTTGACAAGAGCAAGCGAGAGAGCGAGAGAGAGAGAGAGAGAGAGAGAGAGAGTATAAATGAGTAATTTTTTTAAGTAAACAAGGTTAAAGACATGAATTTGGACAAAGAATTCTCAAGGCTTGTGTAGAACTTTTTTTTTTTTTTTTTAAAATTTTGAAAAAGGAAAAAGAATCAAACTTATGTTAAAACCAAAAAAGAGTAAAAGTGTGTGTGTGTTTTTTTTTTTTGGGTAAACAATGTTGAAGACATGAATTTGGACAAAAAATTCTCAAGGCCTGTAAGAAATATATCTATATATATATACACACACTTTGAAAAAGGAAAAAAAAATCAAAATTATTGTCAAAATTCTATGCATGTGCTTTTTTTATATTACGAGTAATGGGGCCAGTTCTATTTTTTTTTTAGTTGTAATATTTTGATAAAATTTATACAATAGTGGTACTTAGTTACATTTGCATGCCAGGTGCATGCTAGTTCCCTCAATACTATTAATATCCAATGAATTTAAGGGCTTCTAGAGTACTAAAGTGAAAAACTAGATACCGTATTAACGTTCCTTACATTTTTAGCATTAATTCCTTTGGCAAAGTCAAGATCTTTCCGCAAAATAAAAATGCTGGACATAATTATTTCAACAGAATGTCAAATAGATCTCTGAGCGGTAGAACTTGAGTATAATTAGCATTGAGAATCAATAGTTGACCTATACAAAGGTCCGAAACAAACATAAAAGGGTTGACTTACATGACTTTTTACACATATATATATATATATATGTATAATTGTATATTCATGTACAAGTGAAAATTGTTGGATTCTCTAAACATGCAAAAGATTGGCTGGGGGCTTACCATTGAAAAACAATATAAAAATTAGAAGATAAAAAAGCTCATATTTAGAATCAACCAATTGGGATATGCATAAAAAATGGAAGGAAGAAAATCATTAGATTTATTATTTGGTTTTTTTTCTTGTATTTTGTATTTGGGGTACTTACTAAAGTATTTTTTATTTTGTACTTTAATCCCTCAATTCTGGGATTAGTAAATTAAGTTAGATAAATGTCAATTAATTACATAGATTAAAAATGAGAGATAAGGATACAATACACTGCTAGACGTGAAGAGGATATAAATATAGAGGTTATAAGCAGCAGTAAATTGATTTAAAATTAAAAAAAAAAATGCATGCTATGAAATTTAATTACCCAAAGGAAAAAAGATTCACAAAATAATAATAATAAAAAAAAGTCAATTGAACCATATATGTCATATTTCATAAGTCCAGCCACATTTTAGAATACCTCTAAAAAAACAATTTACTTAATTACTGTATTTTTTTGTAAACAGGAATACAAAGTATTCATGTGCGTTATCCCTTTCAGTAAAACAGTGGAATTTTATAACGACATCCGACAAATATCACTTCCTAGCCGTTCATCTTGTCTAACAGCATTTCTATGAAATTCCCAATATGCCTCTAATCACGATTAATTTCCAATCATATTGATCAGGAAAAACAAGAATAGTGTATAGTTTAATTATCATAAACTAATGTTTTGGAAATTACTACACAATCAAATCAAAGCAGTAATGATGAAACTACTGAATTAATGAATCTTGCCACATTGGTGTGTGCATAATTATATATTATTTGACATAACTTGGTTAAGATTTTTCAGAATCTTTTTATTATTAGCAATCACCCTCTAGAAACCGAGTTTGGCTACTCTGGACAGCACTAAGTACCTTAAACACAACTTGTTAGACATTGGATCTTTGTCGGCTAGGATGTTGATTTTTTTGTCATTCTCATGTTCAAAAACAGGAAAAAAAAAAAAAAGATGGTATGAATTGGGTACACATCAAATTCGTCCTGTCCCCTAAGGAAGAATCCTTCCACATTTTCCACGAAAAAAAAAATCCCTTTTTTTTACTCGTTTAGTAATTGTAGATGATGTTACTGATATGTCTATTTGTGTACGTACCACTTGACAATAATAATAATAATAATAATAGCCAGGCATGCAGCAATTTGTCTCTCCATTAAATTGTCCCATTATGTGTAATATGTTTCTTTTATGCCAATCAAGGATTGGACGTTGGAGGAGAAATTTTGGTTTCTCCTGCTTTGATAACTGCTAGCTGAGACATCCTGATTACAGCAACTAATGTCGATCGGTTTCCATCAAAAAGGTAATAAAATGGAAAAAAAAAAAAAGGAAAAGGAAGAAATGTTGATGAATGACATGACAAAATGGATATATGTGTGTGTGTGTGTGTGTAATGTGCTAGAGTTGCTTGCCTCTAGACTGACTGGCTAGCAACAGCTGCCTTTTTATGAATTTAAAAGCCTGATTATCAGACAGGTTTGTGAGGACCCCACACGTGATTTTAGATGTTAATAGAGATTTTAATTCATAATTCTAATAATTACGTGTAATCTAATTTGATTTTATTGAGGCCGACTTGTTTTGTAGTCATGCAGCTGATAAGCACTGCTGATAGTACTATTAATGTGGTGAGATACCAACTTGTTTATATTATTTAACAACATTTAATTTGTTTTACATTTGTTAATGTAATTGTTTCAAAGTACTATTGGAGCAATACTATTCTGTACCACTACTACATTTATTATTGTGCAATTAATAGACGAGTATTGTCCAACACTATTCCAAAGTCTGAATTCAAAATTTGAAACTTTTCTTAACAATTTCTTTTGGAGTTATTGGGTTGTTAGGATCAAAATTTTTAACAAAGCGTCTTTTGTTTGTTTCTTTCTTTCTCTCTTTATTTTTTGTGTCCCCTTGTTTGTTTTTGTTCTCCAAATTTTTAAAAATGTTTTCGTATGTTTTTCGAGATAAAAATTTTAAAAACATTCTTAGTATAATTCTTAAAAAATTTTCATTTTTTAAAACAAAAATATTTTTACCTGTTTTCAAAATAATACTAAACAGTCCCAAATCGAACCTTGACACTTTCGAGCCTCATCTCCTAACCCGACAGTTGAAGATATTGGGTACCTTCCATTCGCATGGTTAATTATTTGCATACCAAAAGATGGTAGGTTTTCAGGGCTTCCAGAAAAGACTGCTGATTATATCTATACCAGATAGATTATTTATTTATTTTTGCCGTTGTGGTGTCAAACACTCAGAATATGCCTCTCCTGCAAAATTAATTATTGGAATCTGAATTGGAGTTAAAAGGGTTATGCTTTTCCATCTCGGCTAATTTGTCTTAAAATTGAAAGCACACGTAAATGGTTGGCACGTAAATGTGACCTCAGTTAGCCTTTTCTTAAAACAACAACAACACCAACGACAACAATATTGGAAAGCTGGCACGTTATGACCAATTAAAATGAACCTCTAAGAGGAAATTTCATTAAGAGAGATTCAAGCTCAGCAATACAAAAGAGAACCAGAGGGGGCAAAAAAAAAAAGCAAATAATCTGCCGCAATAACATTCTAGTTCCGTTGTATTATTATGATCAAGTGCTATAAAATGACAATCAAGGGCAATACCCACCACCGTATTTCTTGAATTTCAAGTTCTAAGTTTGGCTAATCTAGAAAAAGATATTAAAGAACACATTCATGAAGAGAATTAACTCAAATATATTTCAATTCTCTAAATAAATATTGATCAGCAGTTAAAAAAAAAAAAGATAATCTAGAGAAAACAATTATACAAGAATTGCCTATTATTTACACACCAAAATGATAGCAAGATGAGTAGGCCTGACGTTCCCACCTCAGCTCTAGCCCAAGAAGAATTAGATTTGAGAAAAAAATAATAATAATAAACAAGTGAAAACCCTTCCTGCAACCAATAAAACATTTTCGAGTGCAGAGGTAAACCCGCAAACATGTCGAAGGGTAGTCTCTCTAATGAACAGGTTGCTGAAAAGGCAACAAGAAGAATCCGAACAAAATCTTCATTCAATCGTCATCCTCTGAATCTGTAGACAAATAAGAATAAAAATAAAGTAATTTTAGTCAGAAGAAGAAAGGAGAAATTCACTGTTTTTCAGTAAATATACAAGAATTTGTAGCGTTCCGACATTCAGCCAACCACCAAAAGTAAATAACATCCACAACAAATAATTATACAAAGGTAAACACGTATTACTCTTCTCACTGAATCTTTCCTAAAACTACCTAAGTAGGAGTTCACTTATAGCATGTAATCATTCAAAATTTCCATAAACTACCTCAATAGTTACTGAGACCAATGAGATGATCGATATTGTCAACCCATAATAACATATAAAAGTTTCCATTGCATTTAATTCACACATACGCTAATCGTGTATCCATTAATAAGAGTAACTCTTTAAAAGGAAAACACTACGAAGTTCTCCTTGAGAAAAAAAGTCTTAGAAACATGACAACTTCATACTCTATTTATATTCCTAACTCAAGTGGTATTACTTACCAGATCTAATATCTTCTCCGACTTTTCCTCTATTTTTTAGCTGTCTTCTAATCATTGAACTTATGAGCACCCACCAGTATATGTGGAAAACAAGCAGCATAAGTAACATAGTATTGAAAACGTAGTACATGAATTTGTAAAAGTCCTTTGATAGTGGCAAGAACTCGCCAAAGTCATAGCTGAGGGAGGAAAAAAGAAAGAATAAGTTAATCTAAAGCAATCACTTTACATCTAATGTGGTATTACAAAATGTTTCTATCACAGGGGCAGACCTTGAAGATTTTATGACCCAAAACGGAAAAAATATTAGACGTAATACGAGCCATGAAACAGCAAAACATCCAAAGAACACGCTTGCTGCAAGCTCCTTTTCTGAATATTTGAAAACCTTTGCAGCCTCCATAAATACATCACTTGCGTCATGCAGAGCAAGAACAATTGAGCCAATGCGGAAAAACCTGTAACGGGATCATTTATCAATTCTTTAATCACTCAAATTTTCCTTATCAATTTTATCTAACATATCTTAAATTGATTTCATCCAGTGGAAAACAAATCGAGGGATGGAAAATGTATAATTCACGAGGGTCCAGTTTACCTTGAAAACTATTTTATTCTTTAATATTAATGGACTCATATACGCTTCAAGACTCTAGCAACTCTAACAATAGAAGCCATTCACAAACCAAGTGGTATCAACAGTCAACACAGTATAAACCAACCGATATCAATGGGTAAATTTTATATATGAAATTTAGTCAGAGCTGGCAGTTCACAGACCCAGAAGTTAAATACCATGACACCAAGCATAGCCATGGCCAATCTAGGTTATGAAGCGTTGAAAAAGAAAATTGCAAGAAAGATATAGGGACTAGAGGGGCCAGAACCTTGCACATCACCATGCCACTAAAACAACTATTTGGAAGCGCAAGACTAAAACATTAACATGAATATTTGGTGCGTTTTGGGTATATGGATAAATACTCACGTCCTGTTTTTAACAGTCAAGCAGGAAGGTACAGTAGAGATGAATAAATATAACACCAACAGGACAACACAAGTCCCCAATACTATAAACTGTGTGCAAAGCATGATTGAGGATATCCCTCATAAACACCCTTTAGTTTCTGCTTAGTACATTCACGGAATGTAAACTGTTAATAGTTGCAAGCAGATCCTTAAAAGACTTACGCATGGTTCTTATTATGATTGAATAATCAAAGTGGCAGTGCAAATTATCAACAGGAAAGCAAGCCTGGATTTAATCCTCATCTCTATTTGAATTATGAAACCTCTTACATCTAAAGTTGTCTACACCATAACGATCCAGAGATTTAAAAAAGTAAAAAATAAAAAAATAAAAAAGGAGATAAAATTTAAATGATGGCTTGAAGATGCAGCAGATCACTAGATACAGAAAATGATTACCAAAGTAATCAACCTGAGAATCTATATGATCACTTTTAGGCCAATCTTACACCTCATGACAACAACCAATTTAAAGTTTTTGTAACACTAAGCTTCTAGCTGTAATTTGCAAGTTATTTTGCCGTAAAAAATAATAGCAAATTTTTTGCTATAATGGTACCTTTATGGATTTTCTAATACATCACCATAGAATAAATACACAGCAACAACAGTACACATCTTTGCAGGCAATCTTAGATTTGCAAAACATACAAGTTCAAGAGAAGGCAGCTCATGCTAGCAGGCTTAGCCTAGTGGTAATATCGTGTAGAGTTCTAATATCCCACCCCAAAGATCAAAGAGAGAAGGGGAGAAAGAGGCAGCTCTAGGCATGAAATGGAGATCCATAAAATTTATTTCTTGAAATCCCAAGACACAAAAACCGAGCAAGCTATTAATAAATAGAGTTGTGTGTTATTCTGTACTACTTGCAGCCTTATAGCACTTGCATAAGACATGAAAGAATACCTTGTAAGGTATGAATAACCAATCAGGATAACAGTTATTACATGATGAGACATCATCACTGCAAAATCCTTCCTTCTAGTCTCCCAAGCAAGGAGAGCAGCGATGCTGTAGATGTAGAATCCACATTGGCACATATAGAAGAGCTTTAGTGGAAGCCTGAAATGAGGGGGAAAAAGATCAACGTAAGATATTTATGCAGTTATCAATACTCTATCCCACTCTTCTAAGAATTTAAAGGCGTTTATAATTCTATCAATGCCCAATCCCACCCTTCTAAGAATGTTAACGCCCCAATCATATAGCCACCAGAGACCTACTTCAACAAGTGAAGATATGCCACCTTTAAACTCAATAGCAAACAATATGTTTTTATAGCAAGATCTCATTGCATGACATTCTACTTTTTTTGATAAGTATTATTTTGAATACATATTATAGTCATCTGGGGAAAAATGCAAAAGGCTAAAGCTAGTCATGCCAATTCTAGACAAGGAAGGGAACAACCTTCAGCCTAGTTTAGGATTGGCGTGCTTTTAATAGAAGCACCCACTTTGCTTAAAGTAAAAGCAAAGGCAGAGACGAGATCTAAAGCTACAAAATCCTTCTCCAAATAACTTAAAGTGCATTGGTTTTCGTGCAAAGTGCATTTGTAAGCTTTTACCAAACACTATAGCTGCATCGTTTTTTGTACAGAGTTATTTTAGGAGTTCTAAAAGCAATCCCCAACTAGGCCTTCATCTTGTAGCTTTTTTCTATAAAGATAAAGTAGATATATGGTTGAAGCCCATAAAGATTTATAAATGAATTACAAGGAAATAAGAAAACAAAGTGAAGCCAAGAAAAATATGTCAGTGAAAGGAGATAACATCTTTACAGTATCACCATTCGCTCTATAAAGAGATAATACTTAAATCATAGCATTGTGAAATATTGTGCTCACAAAGACACAAACCAATTGGAAATCAACTTTACGAAAGCATACAAGAAAGTAACAAATTTCATATCAAAAAGAGATTTACTAAAAGTGACATGAATAGAATTGAGCGGAAACTCATAAATATCCAATAACATTAACTAGCTAGATCATCAAAAACTTAACAGAGCAGCACCTATAACTCTACCAATCAAACAAAATGTGCATAAAAAGAGAAGTATGTATTCGACCCTCTTCTCTTGCATGATAATACCTTACAAGACAAGCTCTTGTACATTGTCACATATCTTTAAAAGAACACAATAGAGCAATAAAAAACATTCTTTTTAATGTCCTTTACAGTTTAAAAGCAGATGTGTTCAGAATAGCTGATGCAACAGAACCATGTTTAACCTATTAACAGAAGAAATGGGTATATTACTCACTTTAACTCCTGATCTGGCCAGCCTCTGAAGTACTCTTTGGTATCTCTGAACCATGGCTCGTTATAGGCAATTTTGAGGATGCATCCTTCAACAGTGGCGTAGTATGTCAGCTTCCACATTGACTCTGAACATTTTACGATCTTTGCTCTTGTAGTGTCGTTAATTTTCAACGGAACATATCCATTACTCAACAACCAGGCAGCCGCCTTCTGAAATGTAAAAGAGCAAAACTTTTGACAAAGCAATAGCAAGTGAACAACAACTTTGACTATTCAATATGTGTTGATTTCCTGTTCTTTCTTTTTTAAAAAAAAAAAGATGTTTGATAGGAAGAGCACTGATGTTCAAAATCAGGAATATCACGTCAACAGAAACGCTACACGCATAGTAAAATATGAGATTGTTTTAGTTGCATTTGGAACATTGAGAATTCATTTGTCCATCATATCTTGGACGACAATAGGCCATAAATTAACAATTCTAGGACATAAATTGCTTTTGCATTCATCAAAAACCAACCTGCTACTGGTAATTCTTTTCCAAAGTCGAAGCCAAAACAGGCACATACTCGGGCCACACTTCTCTAATCGTCTAAATGCCAAGAGTTCCCCACATTAGCTCACTTTAACCATTATTCTTCGGCATATAATTTGGCACTTTCTTTGTCATTGTATCAAGATTCTTTCGCGTAATTAACAATTCAAATCCTGAGTTGGCCTTGGATCACAGCAATGTAAAATTTCTACGTCTAAAGAAGCTCAAAATCAGGATAAAAAATCCCTGCACATTACTTTCGAATTTGAGGGCCAATATACTCCTTTAAAAGACCTATGTTTCTCGAAATTTTAGATATCATAACATGAACTAAATCGCAACCACTCCCGATTGAACTAAGCTGACAACTTAAAAGACCAAAATAAAATCCTAAAAATAAAATCTGATCCGGAATTCCTAATTAGGAAAAGCAAACGATAACGGGACATATATAACTAAAGATTCTCTTTTCCTTTTTCATTTGCATTTTCTCGAACGCCAAATGAGCAGAGTAAAAGAGAAAAACAAAATTAGGCATCGAAGATAGAAAACACGGAAATTTTAATAAACTTGAACGGAAATGGCAATCTAAATGCACAAAGAATCTTACGCGAAAGATGTATCTGTCAAGGAAGAACCTGGCGACGACGAAGCCGAAGGCGAAGTAAACCGCGAAGAGGAAATGCCAAGGACTCGGAACGCCAGAGTAGCTCCAGATCGACTCCATGTGAGGCCTCGAACCACAATCGGAGTCACGAGCATCAAACAAATTGCTACGCCACTCAAACGACTCAAACGGCTTCGGAATCAGCAATTGAAATGCGAGACTTATCCTCGATTATCTTCCATTCGCCAGGAATCCGAGAGATCCAAAGAAATTTGCCCTAATTCTGTAATCTGAGAAGAAGATGATGAAGAAGAAGAAGAGAGAAAGAGGGAAGGATTTTGGGAATTGATAGAGAAAAAGAGGGAAAAGGAGGAGGAGGAGTCTATTACTAGCTGCGTGGGGAAAGGCGGGGTTTCTCTTTTCTTTTCCTTTCTTCTTTTTTTTTTTTTTTTAAGAATATTTTTTGTCCTACTTTTGAAGTGGGCTTTTTTAATTGATTCTCTTTTAAGAAAATTACATGTCACATTTATAAAAATTATATTTATTTATATTATATTTAAAAAAATAGATTATATTTTTATTTGTAGTTGATGAGATTTATAAAAATCTTATTTTTTTTTGAAAATATTTTTTAATAAATTTTAGACATTTAAGTCTTATTTGTTATTGTTTTAAAAATTATTAAAAATATTTTTATATTTTTTTAAGTAAAAAATTTTAAAAATACTTTTAAGATAATTTTTTTAAAAATTTTATTTTTTAAAACAAACTTATTTTTATCAATTTTAAAAACATTACCAAACGATGCCTTAACACTTACGAGCGAGAGTGAAGCTGAATCCTAGAGAATCTTTGCGTGGGTCCTTTTGAATGTCGCATTCTTATGTGACAAGTGGCACTCGACAATTTCCTTATTCTCTATTGACAGTCTTTTGCAACTAATTATAAAAGCTCCCCAGAGAATAACCCAGTAGCAGTTCTAATTTTACGGCTAGACTAATTTAGTATCATTATTTTTAGTCGTTGCAATATATAAATAATTTATTGGCGGTTAAATAAAAAAAATCTCAATTATTCAAATTTTAGTTGTTTTTATTAGGTGAGATCTAATAAACAACGTAGGAAGCCTTTAATTGTTTTCGTTTGTAATCAAAAAATAATTAGATATGTATAATAAAACAATATTAGACAGGTAAATAATAAGAACCTCCCATGCATTTTATTACAAGAATTTGGCTTTACAAATCTTTTTTGGAGGGCGTGGTTTTTTTTTATTTTTCATTTATTTTTTCAAGCTTAAAATCCCCAATTTTAGCTGGTTAAAAAGATGATTATTATCTGCAGTGAGATGTTGATCATGGTACTAGTAGGGCCCGTTTGGTTCGAGTATTTGCATGAAGATTTAAATTTTTGTGAGAGAAAATACTGTAGCAAAATGATTCAGACCGTGATTTGAGTATAGAAACAAATGGGCCCATAGTGTTTGGTTTCATTTGGTTTTGAAATTTTCTAATCATTTTTTTCTTAAAAAAAAGGAGTTTAAACTTGACGTTTTGAAAAAGGGTATTTTAGATATTTAGAAAATTTGCGGGTTTAATCAACTGATTTTCGCATAACACTTGGTAGAACACAAGCTATAAACAACAATATTTCTCATAACGTAGGGAAATATTTTGATAAAACGAAAAAAAAAAAACAATGGTTCTAGTTTTTTTTTTCTTTTTTGAGAATGTTTTAGTTAGTATTATTAGTATTGCCACAATTTATGACGTTGGTTTTATTTTTTTTCCTTCTGTGAGTATATAATTCGATAGTCTCAATAGTGACCCAATGTTTTGGAGGGTTTTTTTTTTTTTTTTAAAATAAATGAGCTATCTTTTAATCAAGAAATAGTGAATAGTGGAAATCACATGTGCCACTCAAAAAAAAAAAAAAAATCCACGTGTGCTTTCTTTTCTTTAAAAAAAAAAAATCACGTGTGCTTTGTCGGTCTAACTACTACTAATTCATAATTAGATAATTAAGGACGTAACAAGAAATGGTAAATATTATTTTTATGCACTCCATGAACCTCTTTCAAAGTTTTAAAATGTCATGTAATGAAGATTAATATGCTCTGTTTTTGGAAAAGAAGTTACTATGTTAAGTTATTTCTTAGATTTATTAGATTGGATAGTTATATGAATCCTCTTTAAGAAAGCAAATCAACATAGTAGATGCTCACCTGTTTTTCTCGTTGAATTTCAGGGCTTGAATGTTAGCATTGCTCAAATTGATGTCAACAATATGGCTTCTGCTTTCTAATGACTTATTATCTATTTCTGGTTATCCAGCTCTGCTCTTTTTTCCTTTGTTTCAATTTAATGTTATAGCAATAAGATACATATATATACACACATATATTTTTATGCCGGAATTAGTCCGATATTATAACATTTTTCGTTCGACGCTACTTTATATAATGCTCAATGTATTATTATTATACTATAAAAGTTGAAACACACACATTGAAGCATGCATATTAGATATGTCATAAATTTTAGTACAAATTTTTATACAAAAATCTAAATTTCTTTAAAAATTTATAATTTACAAAGGAAGAGAATTCACAAAATAGAAAGAAAAAAAAAAGGGAAAGAAATTTGAAGGCTAGTTTAGTGAAGTAATAATATTTGAAAGGATATAAAAGCATACTCAAATGCGAACATATAGACAAAGATTACTACATAAATAGATAAATTAAATTAATGTAAGAATATATTTTGATGATACATATTTTTATTGAAAAAGATAAGATTGCACAAGTAAAAAACGCAAGAAATACAAGGCCGATAAAAAAAAAAAAAGAAAAAAAAAAGCAAGAAGGAGAAAAGAAGTTGATACTCATTTTGTCGCAAGGCACGTGCCCAACCCTTATCTCATGATAAGGTATGTAGACCTAAGCCATGAGGTAGGATTCTCTAAGTGGGTCGTGGTTTGGAAGGTCAAAGAACATAAACAACGCCCATTTTATTTAGTTTAATTAGACTTTCGACCAACTTAGGAGGTTTTTAGTTTAATTGGAATTAGAATAAGATGAATATGGAGGAAATTAGAATAAGATATAACCCAAAAGCCCATTCCGATACCTTTGCCCAATACAAGAAAAAAGCATATTCATCCCACTTGACATACTAGCCCATCAGCCGACATTGCCACGCTAGCCCAACAACTCACCTATAGGGGGCGTTTGGTATGCAGTAATCTTGAGATGGGAATGAGAATCTGTAAGATTCCTATGTTTGGTATACAGTAATCTAAGTTTTGGATTCCTAGGAAACTAATTCCCGTGGGATTCAGATTACCTCATTTTGGGGTAATATGAAGCCCACCCACAAGGTGATATTCATATTTCTGGGAATCTCAAAACTATAGAAATCTCATCTTTGTTTCCATGATGATTATGATAATAATTATATTATTATTAAATAATAATAATAATAATAATATTATTATAAATTAATATTTCTATGCAATATAAATATAAAAATTATATTCATATAAAATAATAATTTGATAATAATGATAATAATAACATTAACAATAATAATAAACATATATAATATATTACATATACAATATCTAAATATAATATATATAAATACTATAATAATAAAATAAAATAATGTTGTATTATTATTATAAATTAATATTAATATATGATATACATATAAATATTATATCAATATAAAATTATAATTTAATAATAAGAATAATAATAACAATAATAATAAAAACATAATAATATAACATCAATATGAATAGTATAATATTAATATTAATATGCATAGCAATATCAATATTAAACTATATAAATACTATTATAATAATTATAAATATAAAATATAGCTAAATATGTTTAATATTTTCTATAACAATATGTTTATTTAATGTTAATATTAATATAAAATATTAATATATTATTAAGAATTATATTTTTATTATTATTTATATTCATATCAATATATTTTATATTATATACAACATTTTAATATTAATATATTGTTAAATAATAATTCTATGATTATTATAAATTAATATTTTTATATAAGATAAAGAAAGTGTTATATTAATATAAAATAATAATTATTTAATAATAACATTAATATTCATAGTAATATTAATGTTAAATAATATATAATATTATTTTATTATTTATATTTATATTATTATTATTTAATATTAGTTCTAATATATTATATTGATACATTTAATGGTAATACAATAAATTATTTTGTCAATTATACAAGATTCCTATGTATAACCAAACACAGTAATATATTATTCCTATAAATTTAATAGAAGATTCCTATGTGCAACCAAACGTAATAATCTTAGTTCCTAGGAATCATATTCCCTACAATCATTTTCCCAATAATATGATTCCTACTGATTACTGCAAACCAAACGCCCCCATAGGGTCATGTGATTCTCTTCTATAAAGAACAAGCCAACTCTTTATCCAATCAAGTCAATATAGTAACTGTTAGACATGTATGCCCTAAGGAGTAAAAATGTAATACGTTTTTAGAGACATTTTTATCAATAAAGAATTTATTCTTTTATATATACCAAATCTTGTCCTCTTTACGTTCATATTTGTTAAATGTATGATAAGCAAACAGTAGTCTGAGACTGTCAGTCTGAACCTTAAGAATTGGGCATATGATGGACTGATTATGCGGAAGACACGATTCTTAAGGTGACGGTCTAAAACATATGATCCGCAATCGAGGGAATAAAGTTGGGCGCTTTATTCATGTAAAGATTGTTATGTTGTCTATATCTCTTTTGGGAGATGGTTTGTCTTGACCATCGGAGTTGGACTCCGTGAATAGAAACATTGGCACGTTGTCATAGGTGACGATGTGTTGGATTGGGACATAAAGTGAATTGATTTGGATTAATAATTCTGTCTTGGCAAATCGATTCACTTTAGACAGTCATTTGTATTGTATCTTAATCCTGAGATGAATAGTGGGTCCGTTATCTCGACTTATGTCTTTTGATGTGCCAAAGGGTGACACCCACATCTCAATGTAGTATGCATGCCGGTACGTTGGAGGCACAACTCTTGATAGCGTAGACTTGTTATTCATAGATATGGAATCCATAGCTCCTCTTTAGGAGTAATGATATCCTCTTATATGCGTTGTCCTGTAATTGAAAAACTGGAGCGCTCAACCATTTGGATACATGGGTGTAATCGAATGGTATACTATCTTTGGATGGTAAGTTTTCTAATGGTGAGACAATGGAACGTAAGATAAAAATAATCTGAAAGGTAAGACAGAACTTGTCCTTAAGCCGATTATGGATGATCATATGGGGATACGATACACTATGATATGTCATGGAGACTTAGCTACACGAGCTTCGTAATTCTATAAAGTTCGAGAGTACAGCTCCAAGCTTTTAGTGGAGTAGCGTTGGAGTTGATAATTGTGAAACGTATATCTGGGATATTGGGTTTCATAATTATCATGAGCTTGAACTTTATAGGTCCATTTTAGTCCCCTGTGCTAGCTCACAAAGTCCTATAACGACACGGCGTGCTTTTCCAATAATTGGTGACTTATGTCGGATTTATCAGATTGGTTTAAAATTTGTAAGAATCAAATAATTCATGTCTGTTTATCGGTTGAATTAATTTTGTAAGAAATTAGTTCAAGATAAACTTGTTGAATTATTGCGATCAGATAATTCTTGTCTGTTTATCGGTTGTTTTAATTTTGGATAAATTAGAACAAGATAAACTTGTAGAATTATTGTGAATTGATTTATTTTCTTAGAGATTATCTTGATAAAGTTTGTTTTGATCAGATAACTTCTCTATTGGGTTATTTGAATCAAAATTGAGACTTTATCCTTTAGAATCTCGGGTGGAAAATAAAAGATTCGTAGAGATTTTTTCTCGGGAGTTCGGCCTGCCGAATGACATGTTTGGCCTGCCGATCAGCGAGAGATAAGATTACGTGTTTTCACGCGGATCTTATCAGATATTGATCCGAACTTGATTTTGTTATGAGTTTTTGAGACCTAATCTGATACGGACTGACCCCAAGACCAATAGCTATATAAAGGGAGTGAGTCTCATGATTTACTGAGATCAATAGAGATCAATTTGAGAGATTAAGAGTGATACTCTTCTAGTGAGCATCTGAAAACTCGCTGAGAGCTTTTGTTCACAAATCATGAACACTAGCTTTGGGTTCTCTCTATTGGTTGGAAGGAGAGTCACCGGTGGAAGAGCTGTACGTGTGAGCCCACACTCACTCCGGTTGTGGATAGAGAATATCAAAGAAGACCAGTTAGTTGAGGCTCTTCTAGAACGTTACTTCTCTACACAGGTTGCGGAGGTTCTTCGGCACACTGAGGTTAGTAAGATCTGTCTAATTTATACATATAACATGTCAAACTTGTGTTTTAGAAATTACTCTGATGAAAAATTTTTAAAATTTCGTTGCGCATTTTGTTTCCAACAGTAACAATACCTAAGGTCTAATCATATACAATAATGGCAAGGCAAACTCTTCCACTATGGTTTCCTTCATGGCAGATAACTCAAAGTGAGCTTGCTAGGCTGGCTAAGCATCAGGGTATCTGTCACCCGTATATTATAGCCTTGAACAAATTCAAACATGCAAGGAAACTCTTTCCATGGCAAGAAACTTCCTTTTTTGGCCTCTTTTGTAAAACTAAGTCCAATAACTCCCCCAATTAAGCGCCTAAAGAAGAAAGCTTCCAACCAAACTAGGGTCACATTCTCATCTATAAATACCCATCCATTACCACCACATAACCATACTAGATGAGAACCTAGATCAGAGAAGAGAACTATGCTACCATAAACACCATAATCATCATCTCTCTCTATTTCTACCATCTTCTACATCAACAACCACCCTTTGGGAAGGAATCCAACCACCATAAAAATCCATAGCCACCATTCTTATCATGCTTAAACCTCCATTGTTATCTTCATCGCCAAGCTCAAACCTTTATTTCACCACCCTAAACCTCTATAAAACCATCTCAAAGCTTCTATAAGCATCACCATTAACCTAAAATGGCCAAAGGAAAGGAGCCTCACGACTCAAATAACCATAATCATTTATAGGAAAACTAAGAACTGTGACACCCGTTATTCTCCTAACGGGTATTGAGGTAATTAAATTAATTTTTAGTGTATAAAAAAAAAATTGCTTCATTTAAATTTATTTTATAATATTTATTTTTATCTATTTTTAAGTTTTCTAAAATTCTCCTATATTTATTTAGTATGATTACTGAAAAGCCTTAGAACTTCTAATAAATCTCAAAAATGTCATATTGGCATTATGTGTGTTAAAGTCTTTAGATGAGACATAAGGATATCTTTTCCAACTACTCTTGACCCTCATTTTCTTTATTTCCTCCGTGACATGCTTCAACATGTCTCCTCTATAATTGTTTCTATCACTTCTCTTCAAAGACTTCATCTTTTCTTCCTTTCTCTTCCACGGTTCCCACACTCTTCTTCTCATTTCTTTGCTGAAGCAAAATACTTAGAGAACTTCTTCAAGGCAGCCATAAAAATCAGCCACCATCACCTCCATTTGAGCAAGAATTTCAGTCATACCGAAGTAAAGGAACCTGTTTTGAAGCCATTTCAAGCTTCCAACGAACCATAATCTGAGGTTAGAATCTTATGAACAAATTTAGTCTTTCATTTATAAATTTTCTTTTATACTAAAGGATTATTCAAATTTGCGTTCTTAAACCTAAGTATATGTTTGTTGCTATTTTGGAGCATATGTATGAAGTCTAAGTGTATATGCCCTAGACAGAAAATTTATATTGTTAAACTTTGTAATACCTCTATGGGCAGTGGTTATTTCTTGAAATTCTAAGATTAAATTAAAATAAATTTTATGAATGTAGTTGTATGTTGTGCTTTAGTTTTAATTGTCCTTATGCACGCCTTAGGATCAAGGGAGTATGGAGCTAACGTTAATTGATTCCAGGATTAAGAGACTGTTGATAAGCTTGAAAGGTAGGGATTCTATTACTCATCTTTTGTAAGGTTTTTATAGAATTAAAACTGATTGTTTTGCCGCAATATATATATCTATGTTGAACTGATATTATATGAGTATCACATATGAAACTATGACATGGACTCGTCTTGTATTGTACGGCGAGGAACATAATGAATTGACACATGTTATAAATTGAGAAGCATGGTTAGGAAAACTAACTCTATTGATAATGATTCAATATAGAGAAATTGTGAGACATGAAGAGGGCGACGGTTACGTCCTTGGGCATGAATACCCTAAAAGGTAAAATAGGGGGAAGGCGATGACGCTTCCTTGGGTTGAAAGTCCCAGAACACACTGTACAGGAATCGATTTGGTGAGGACTCGGGGCTTGATGTCCCCTCACCGGAACACCCTTGGAATGTTTATAGGGTGATCAAGTGCGCCCATTTGGGTTTCGATGAGTTGAGTGATACTCAATTTAACATGGATACCTAGGAACAATGATGATTGTTAATATTTGTATAAATGTGTAATTATGACACTTGGTAATGATTAACTACGGTATCCATAAGATATGATCATAATAAACCTCATAATCTGGAATATGATGTAACTTACTAACCATGCAGATTTTAATGTGGTAATGATAGAGGTGAGTAATGGCTTTCTCTACTGAGCATAGTGTTGCTCATACCCTTATGTTTATATCTTTTCAGGACTCACTAAGTGTGAGGTGACTACGAGAAATATAGTTGAGGAAGTGATGTAGCTATATTACATTGGGACTGCTTCAATTGTTGAGAATGTTCTTCATGATAATGTAAGCATCAATTGTTACTTTCTGTGACTATATTACAATGTGTTGATGGTTAAAATGATGATGACAACAGTTTAAATTATTAAATTTAAGGTGCTACATTAAAACTGTGGTTTATTTATCGTTTATATTTTTAATTTTGAGTTGAGAGTTTTCATTTAAGTCCCGGGCAAATTTTATTTTTAAGGTTTTACTTTTATTATTTATTTTTATTTTATCTCATTAAAAACTGTTAACCCCCATATAGGGGCGTTACAGAATTTTTGGTATCAGAGCCTAGGTTCGGTTAACCTAGGGAGTGTAGCACCACTTTAAAAAATATATTTTTGAGATGGTTTTGAAGCTGAATTTTCATTGTCATCATCAAAATGAACCTTCACATTGATTTATACAGTCTAGAAGGATGTAACATGGAAAGGCCATAGAATGAAAATATCAATAGTTATATGAGTACAATAATTATATAGAAGGAAAGTATTAATAGTTATGAGGGAATGATAATTATATGGAATGAGTTTATAAGTAGATTGCTTATGAGAGATTCGTATAATATTTGGATCTATAAGCATATCTAATTCGTATAAACGATGAGAAATTCGTATAGATAAGAGGATTTAAAAGCCTTGTGTCTCGTGAAAAACAATGAGAAATATAAGGCTTGATTTATTGATTTTAAAGTTTGACATAGATATGCCAAATTTTTCGTAATTGATTCAAACCTAAGTAATGATTATGTGTGGATTCGATGGAGCACATAAGTGTCAATGTCTTTTCTTAAAAGTTCGATTTATTTGAGGAATGTGATATAAGTTGGGAATCATGGTATTGAATCTTGAGAGAGATAAATGTTAAACTTTTGGTCTGTTGAGACTGTGTAAAGTCTAGAATGCATGAATCTCAAAATTGGAATATTTCGTTACGTACATTGTATTTAAGTGTATCAGTGAATCCTTTGGTTTCCTAAGGTTTTGTTATATGAGGAAATTATATATTGTATAAGTAGAATTGTGGGGATTGTAGATGTTCTTAAGTAGTAACATCAAGTGTCTTTGTTCATTGATATGGTCTACGTTGGAAGACGTAAATCGTATTGATTTCAAGGTTAGTCGCATTCTAAACCCTTGGTAGTAATGATGATGAATCCATTGATAGATGTTGAGTATTATGAATAACAGATGGGTGTATGCATTGTTCAATAAGGTTTTGATTAAAACAAAATTATTTGAGTTGCTGGATCATTCAGGAAGATCCTTGTTGTCGTTAAATTAGATTTGTTGTTTATAGTTAACTTTATCTATAGTGGACTTTGAATTGGATTTAAGATTTATACAAATTGGTTTTCAATTTTATGTTTGTTATTTAACTCGTTCTAAATGTGTTAAGGCCCGAAACAACCTGACCATTTTCAACTAAGAACATTTGGGCCTAGTTCAAATCTTAAATCATTTTGATTCACACTCTCTCTCACGTGATCTCTATACGTGTCATATACAGTGGTTTAATCATTGTTTACAAATACGTTTACTGTGCATAGGAGCTTATTTCTCCGAGTTCACTTTTTCTCTCTTAATTTGTTATTTTCTCTCTAAATCACAAATCCTCTTCTTTTTCATTAAAAATTCTTCTTTTCCTCTAAAAGAAGAAGGAATTCTAGGATTCTGCAATTTACTATCTTAATTTTTCCTTTCTATTTACTCTTCTTTCATCTCATCATGGACCCAAAGTACCAACACCTGAGAAAGTATTTCCCATCACTCTCCCAAAAGATTCTCAGAAAGAAATACAAGGCTAGAATTACTCGGTTGTGGATTCTTATGCGTTTTGGCATCCCTTGTGATGTGAGAATGTTGATAGAGGGGAAAATCCGTCCGAGTGACTTTAGTCAAGATGTCGGTTTACCAGGAACAGGTACCAGTCGTAGTGCAATGAAAAGAAGAGCTCGTGCCATCGTGGTCACTTGTAACAAATGTGGAAGACAAAATTGTAACGGTAAATGTACTTCACCTGGTTATATGTCTACGAATAGAGAGGATAAAATAAGGTTTTGTAGGGATGGACTTTCAAAGGAGAACTTGGATAGCATCCATCCTCCTCTCCATGGTCACCCTAGTGGATATGTTCAATGAGCTATTTTTAAACTCTAGCCTAAATTTTATACAGAAAGACAACGCCTCAGGAATATGGTATTTCTAGATCCTGTTTGCCAAGCCATTAGAAAACTGGATGGGGAATAAGTCATCGCTCTATAAAGGTTATTTAGTCTTTACTTATTTGAAGCAGTTTTAGCTGATGTTCAACAGTTTGTGTTTTTCTTTTTCTCAGAATATTTGCTTTTGTGTTTGAAATAATTGTGATTATTATATTGATACAGTAAGTGTTAATATCTTATTTAATTTATGATTTTCTTAAATATATATATAATAAAATATATTATCTTATCAGACACGTTACATACGGTACAGTAATATGTTTGAATTTTGAAAAACTTATCCAGATATTTCAAGATTTGTGTCTCAAATTTCAAAAGTTCTACAGTATTTGTCGTTTATGTTAAATTTCTAGACTTGGTGTATATTTGTCAAAAAGTCTACAGTTGTGTCATGAGGGTCTTCTGTCGAATTGTTCTCAATTGTCAAAAGTTATACAATTAGAGTCTAATCTTTTTCAAAAAGTGAATCAGATTTTCTGTAAACTATCAATCACCTTATCTTACTTTCTTTTCCGCACAAGATTTTGTTTAAATCTTTGGATTACCTTTTCATTACCTACTCGTCTATCTCTTTAGCCCTTTTTGTATATTTCTCATCTTTAAAAACTTATGTAGAACCCGAAGTCTAAGTGGAGCAGACATTAAGCAACCACTTCTATAAACCAAATATGTCTACCTCCCAGTCCACGAAGAAAATAAAGAATGTCTGTGTCTTTTGTGGTTCCAGCTTTGGAAAAGATAAAGCTTATTTAGAAGCTGCAAATCACTTAGGGCAAGTCCTAGCACGCAAAAAGATTAACATAATCTATGGGGGTGGTAGTATAAAAATGATGGTAAATATGGCACTAGCAGCTAGGTCTAGCGACGCTACTGATGTAAGAATTTGGCCTCATATTCCAGTTGAAGGAAACCTTTGTAAGGAAGCCATAGGTAAGGGAGAAGGAGTCAGGAGTATCCCTAAAAATTTTAAAGACATAATCTATAATTCTGATGCTTTTATAGCATTACCTGGTGGTCTAGGTACTCTTGAGGAAATATTTATAGTTGCTTGTGGGCAATTGTTGGGCTTTTATTCCAAACCTTTGGGACTGCTGAACGTAAAGGGTTTTTATGACGGTCTTTTGAAATTTCTAGATTACGCTGTGGAAGAAAACATCACTACAGAATCGGAGAGACAAATCTTTGTTACTGCTTCAACAGCTGAGGAATTGATAGATAAAATGCAAATCATACATCCAGAATCCGACACTGCAACATCCAAGCTTGAATGGGAAAGGGAAAGCCGGGAGCGGCCAATTGATTTGAATCTCCATCTGTAATCTTTTTGTTTTATCTTTGGCATGTAGGCATGTGTGTTCGTATTTCGTGTGTTACGAATAACCGTTTGCCTTGTATTCTGTGTTTCTTGTGGTACGTCGTTGTTCAATCTTTTAGATTCATTGAGCCTAATGCCGGGATGGCTGGATACGGAGTACTTGATGCTCTCGAAACGCATCCTTCTTAAGGTCCGATCTTTTGTTTATCGATGTTTTTGTATCCTCTAAGCATGCATGATATGGATAGCTGGTATACGGAGTGCCTTGTACTCTCGAAACGTATCCGTATTATGTTTGTAATGTGTAATATTCTGTTAATATTATGTGGAAGTACCAGAGTCAGTTATGGGGATATTCCATATGAAATATGAGTATATTATTTGGATTTAATGTTTGTGTCATGAGGATAGCTGTTTAATGAAAAATATGTCGGGTATGTTTGCAACTCTGAGATTCTGTTTAATATCTCTATGAGTAAGTTTAATGTATAGTTTTGAATAAAAGTGTTTGTGATATATGTTTTATGATTATGTTTTAGTTTATTAGTTGAGGTATGAAATCAAATATATTTGACTTTTCCTTACTCAAAAAGGAAAAGGAACCTAAAGATAAAGTATATAAAATTTCTCTGGCAATCTCCTTAAATGTGATTGTAAATCACAGTCCATGGACAATGAAGGACTGGAATCATGGTATGGTCAATATGTATGCCTGATCAGATTCTTAGACTATTATACGGTGTTATAAGTTGAAACTTGTCAGAAATGCTCTCATTGAGGGATTTAGGAGTAAGATTTATTATGCAAGTAAATAAGTGGAGATACGATAACTTAACTTTGGAAGATAAACAACATTAACGGTTTAGACTCGGAATTGGAATCATAATGGAATCAAAATTTTTACTAGTATTGCTAGAATTGAAATTTCGAGGACGAAATTTCTTTAAGGGGGGTAGAGCTGTGACACCCGTTATTCTCCTAACGGGTATTGAGGTAATTAAATTAATTTTTAGTGTATAAAAAAAAAATTGCTTCATTTAAATTTATTTTATAATATTTATTTTTATCTATTTTTAAGTTTTCTAAAATTCTCCTATATTTATTTAGTATGATTACTGAAAAGCCTTAGAACTTCTAATAAATCTCAAAAATGTCATATTGGCATTATGTGTGTTAAAGTCTTTAGATGAGACATAAGGATATCTTTTCCAACTACTCTTGACCCTCATTTTCTTTATTTCCTCCGTGACATGCTTCAACATGTCTCCTCTATAATTGTTTCTATCACTTCTCTTCAAAGACTTCATCTTTTCTTCCTTTCTCTTCCACGGTTCCCACACTCTTCTTCTCATTTCTTTGCTGAAGCAAAATACTTAGAGAACTTCTTCAAGGCAGCCATAAAAATCAGCCACCATCACCTCCATTTGAGCAAGAATTTCAGTCATACCGAAGTAAAGGAACCTGTTTTGAAGCCATTTCAAGCTTCCAACTAACCATAATCTGAGGTTAGAATCTTATGAACAAATTTAGTCTTTCATTTATAAATTTTCTTTTATACTAAAGGATTATTCAAATTTGCGTTCTTAAACCTAAGTATATGTTTGTTGCTATTTTGGAGCATATGTATGAAGTCTAAGTGTATATGCCCTAGACAGAAAATTTATATTGTTAAACTTTGTAATACCTCTATGGGCAGTGGTTATTTCTTGAAATTCTAAGATTAAATTAAAATAAATTTTATGAATGTAGTTGTATGTTGTGCTTTAGTTTTAATTGTCCTTATGCACGCCTTAGGATCAAGGGAGTATGGAGCTAACGTTAATTGATTCCAGGATTAAGAGACTGTTGATAAGCTTGAAAGGTAGGGATTCTATTACTCATCTTTTGTAAGGTTTTTATAGAATTAAAACTGATTGTTTTGCCGCAATATATATATCTATGTTGAACTGATATTATATGAGTATCACATATGAAACTATGACATGGACTCGTCTTGTATTGTACGGCGAGGAACATAATGAATTGACACATGTTATAAATTGAGAAGCATGGTTAGGAAAACTAACTCTATTGATAATGATTCAATATAGAGAAATTGTGAGACATGAAGAGGGCGACGGTTACGTCCTTGGGCATGAATACCCTAAAAGGTAAAATAGGGGGAAGGCGATGACGCTTTCTTGGGTTGAAAGTCCCAGAACACACTGTACAGGAATCGATTTGGTGAGGACTCGGGGCTTGATGTCCCCTCACCGGAACACCCTTGGAATGTTTATAGGGTGATCAAGTGCGCCCATTTGGGTTTCGATGAGTTGAGTGATACTCAATTTAACATGGATACCTAGGAACAATGATGATTGTTAATATTTGTATAAATGTGTAATTATGACACTTGGTAATGATTAACTACGGTATCCATAAGATGTGATCATAATAAACCTCATAATCTGGAATATGATGTAACTTACTAACCATGCAGATTTTAATGTGGTAATGATAGAGGTGAGTAATGGCTTTCTCTACTGAGCATAGTGTTGCTCATACCCTTATGTTTATATCTTTTCAGGACTCACTAAGTGTGAGGTGGCTACGAGAAATATAGTTGAGGAAGTGATGTAGCTATATTACATTGGGACTGCTTCAATTGTTGAGAATGTTCTTCATGATAATGTAAGCATCAATTGTTACTTTCTGTGACTGTATTACAATGTGTTGAGGGTTAAAATGATGATGACAACAGTTTAAATTATTAAATTTAAGGTGCTACATTAAAACTGTGGTTTATTTATCGTTTATATTTTTAATTTTGAGTTGAGAGTTTTCATTTAAGTCCCGGGCAAATTTTATTTTTAAGGTTTTACTTTTATTATTTATTTTTATTTTATCTCATTAAAAACTGTTAACCCCCATATAGGGGCGTTACAAGAACTCTATAACTTCCAGCTATTGAGGCTATTTCATGGTCGGCCTTCCACGTGGAGGGTATGGAATTCATGGCATCCTTTGATTGGCTTGGGAGTCCTGCTTGTTAGGAGTTAAGGCAATAACACGTTGGGTGATGAAAGCTGGTATGTCTACAAAGGTGGTTCTGGTGTTAGGAGTGACCGAAATATGGTTTTAGGCTCGCTTGGCAATGGCCCCAGTTAGGTTACTATTAGCATAACCCCAAGGACGGTTACGTCTGAAGGTGAGACCTTTTGCTATGTCAGATCCATTGAAGATGAAAACTTCACCGAGGAAGATCTCCAAGCGTGCCAGTGGTGTAGGAGAGGAAAGTGAGCGGTTATGGAGGATTTTCCTATACCTTTGATGGTGAAAACATGTCCATTAGGCCGGATGAGATGTTTGAGTAAATTAGTAAAGCTTGCTGATCCCTCGGATGAAGTGGCTTCTAGAGATAAAGCGGGCATGGCCTCTGTCTAGTGGGGTAACTTAACACTTAAAGAGAGAAAGTTTAGAGAAAGAAAAGATGGTGAGACTTTAATGGAGGTTCCGATCCTTCTTGTTCATGGGGTTCATTTAGGTCATAAAGGGCATAGCTTTGACAAAGTTTTATAATATTTTTAGGCTCAAAAGAGGTGGTGTATAGATCTTGGGTTTCCTTAGAGCTCATTAGAAATTAAGGAGCTTTGAGTTTTCTAGCGAAGATAAATTAGGCCATGGGATGGCTTTCCCTTGGTGGTCTAAGGTCGGTGATGGTGTTTGTAGGTGTTTTGAGCTCGTTTAGTAGAGGTTTGAGATGGTGGTATGGTGGCTTAAGCTTAGCAGAGGTGGTGCTATGAAGAGAGAAAATGGTGGTTATAAAGCTTGAGATATTTTCCTTTGGTTTAGATAAGTAGCATGGGTTACGTTAGCTTCATCAGTCCCTTTTGGGAGTGATAATGGGGGGTATTTTTAGTAGAATAAGGAGATTTATAAGTTTGGTTAACGTCTTCCATTTTGGGTGTTTAGTTAGGGGGGACTTCCATACTTGGTTTCGTGAAAAAGGCTATAAAAGGAAGACCATTTTGGGTATCCTACCACAAAGGGATCCAAAATGTGAAGGCTTGTCTTGCCATTTTAGGCATAGGTCAGATCTTGGAATTGGACCCCCCCCATTGATTTGCTTTGGTAAAAGAGATTATTTGTCTCTTATGGCAATGGGTCACATGGTCTTGTAGCTGGGTTTCCTCGGGTAGATTGTTAGGTTGGCCTGGCAGGTGGGCTGATGGGCTGGTACGTCAAGTGGGTCAAATGGGATTTTTCTAGTATTAGGCTAAAGCTTTCAAATGGGCTTTTTTTTGGCTTTGTTTTGCTCTAAATTCCTCGATACCTATATTTTTCTAATTCCAGTTAGACTTAAAAACCTTCCATGTAGGTTGGAAGTCTACTTGGAGCAAATAAAATTTACATGTTCTTGTTCCTTGGCCTTCCAAACCATACCACTTAGAGAAACCCGCCTCATGGCTTGAGTTCATACCTTACCTTGGGTAATATCATGAGATATGGGTTAGGCTTATGCCTTGCTAAAAACGAGTATCAACACCAAAGAGCTCCATAAAAGTCTAAGATCCAAACATCGTCTTTTCAGGAACAAAAATACCATAAAACTCTACCAAATCCACACTTTTTTACAATCCAAAGGAAACTTATAGCCAAAAAATGCCAAAACCTCCATTATAAGTCCTCTACCTTTTGTCTCTCTAGACTTTCTCTTGATAAGTGTTAAACTACTCCACCTGATAGAGACTACACTTCCTCTCTAGAAACTACCTTACCCAAGAGGCCACCAAATCTCACTATTTCACCCCAACACTTCATCAAACTCAATGGGCATACTTTTACCAAAAAAGGCATAGGAAAATCAACCATAATTGCTAAAATTCTTCTCCCACACCACTCACACAATTGGAGATCTCCTTTAGTGAAGTCGTCATCCTCAATGAAGTTGGAATTGTAGTGGGTCTTGCTTTTGGATGCTAACTATCCTTAGGGTTACCTAGGTCCAACCGTAACCTAGCTAGGGCCTTTATCTAGTTAGCCTAGAAGCACACTTTAGCCATCCCTAACGTCGAAACCACTGCAGTAGACTCGCCAGCCTCTGTCACCTAACGTGCTACCACCTAGCTCCTAACTGGTAGAACGCTCGAGCCAACTAAAAGAGGCCACGAGGTCCGCACCTTCCAAGTGTGAAGGCCCGCCACGATAGAGCCCCAACAAAAGGAAGAAAAAAAGAAAGAGAAAGAAAACTTAGGGTTTGATAGATAGAAAGTTACTTAGGGGTACATATAAGAAGAAAAAAATATATTTACAGGGGCACATTTGATAAAAACAATAAAAAAAAGCATGTACAAAGTGTCATAGTAGTATGTTTTAGTAGTTAAGAGGTGGAAAACTACTTAGAGATACATAGAACAAGTAAAAAAAAAAGAAAGAGTTTCAAAAAAGTTTAGATAGAAACATTTATAAAAAAGAATTGTTTTAGCGGGATAATTTTTTATGAAGGTCATATTTAGAAGAAGAAAAAGGTGAATGTATAGGAATAACGTAAGAATGGAAGAAATGGAAGAAAGACAAAAGAATAGAAATAAACTAGAGGACAAAAAGAAGAGGAGCGAAAAAAAAATAGTTTCATCGTTTTCTCAATGAGGAAACAACTTTTCAAAACTCTTTCAAACTTAATAAACATGTTGAAGAGATATATATTGTGTTATACAATTATAAAAACAATATTACTATATCAAACAAAAACATGTTATTGGTGACAAACTGGTTCTAATACTGCATTAGTACTTGGTTTGTTTCGTGATTGTATTGTTTTTGGTTTTGGCGCTCAATTAGCTTCAATTCAGGTGAATTTTGAACCAGATTAACAATTTTCTAATTTTCGTATATAGCCAGGATAATTTAGCAAAAGGAAAAGAAAGTAAATGAGGAGCCTATTTGAAATGATTTACAAAAAGTTGCTTTTGATTTATTTAATCCAAAAGCGATTTTTAAATCTGTTTAGATGGACAAACTCAATAAGATTTTGATTTTATGAACTCTTCTAAAACAAGCCAACTTCTTGGTGTTTATGAAAAAAAAAATTATGAAAAAGGTTTTTATTTACATTTTAATTTTCTATTTATAAATAATAAATTATTTTTTTATAACAATAAGTGCTTTAATTTATTTAACGAAACATATTTAAAAACTTTTTTGAAATAAAAAAACTCTCTCATATACTCTTTAAAAAATTTAATTTATGCTTCTTAAATATTTTCTACTAGCAAAACAAAAATTCTTAAGGTTATTTTTTGGTTAAAAATAACATCTTGGTGAAATAAAAAATTCTCTTTATTTTTTGAGAGTTAAACTTTTCTTTTTTTTGCAAGGGAAGTCTAAAAGAAATGTTAGAAGGAAAAAAAAAATAACGATCGGCATCACTCTAAAAAGACATATTATAGAAAATCAAAATATAAACCAATCAAAATTGTGGAAGTTTATGCATTGAAAAAAATTAAATTTTGAGATTTTTTTAATAGGAATCCACAAAATAAAGAAGGTTTTTTTTTGCTCTACCCGTGAGGCTTGTACATATCATTTGACCTTATAAATCACTAAGATGTGGGACCGTTATTGATATAGTGCCTTTGTTTGTACTAAAGTTTCTTCTAAACTCAAAATAATGTATATTTTCTTAAAAAGTGGATTTAACCAAAAAAAAAAAAAAGAAAGAGGAAGAGAGCTTTGTGCCTTTTAGTGGCTGCCATTTTCTTTAATAGATGATATGCAAGTTTAACGATTTTATGCAATAATATAAATGAAAATTATGTTTTAGAATACATTTTTATGTGATATTTCTATTATGATATTTATGATTATGAAGTTTATTATAAACTAACGACTTTTGTAGTAAATAGGCTAGAGAAGTTCTAACGACATAAAGTGCTAGTACATAATTATTGTGAATTGTATATATATGGTCCATCTTAGTGAATTACTTAGATTTTTATTTACCCAAATATGATCTTTATAATATTTTTTTTCTTTTATTTTTGTATGACATATGAGTCATGTTCCATTTCTTTTGTTTAGTTTCCCTTCACAATGGATATCACCAACAAAGTTTAATAATCTAACACAGTACAACATATTCTCACCTATTTCCTTTCTCTTGTACATGACCCTCCACCACCACCTTTATTGTTTTTATTTTTTATTTTTAATTATCATGAGCTACTATAAATCATTTACAATTCTATAAACTATCCTTCCATCATGAGCAAAAGGCTTCATGTCTCTCCCGTATCCTTTTTAGTACATACACTTCAGTTCATTTTTTTTTAACAATTAAGGATAAGTATCATTCTAGAACCAACATGAAAAACAATCATTTTTTTTTCTTCCTTGCCATAAGTCTCTAAAGCTACCCCAAAGAATTTTCTTTCCATTTTTTTATATCCAAAACTCCAACCTAACCCTTCGGAAACATTATTGAAGAATGGAGGATATATGTATATATATATATATATATTTTAAAAAAGGGAAACTAAGTGGCCATACTTTAACGTTATCTTCATGCCCACAAGCTTTATTTTTTTCTACCACCTTTTGGTCACATGGCTTGACCTACACTTTAGTTGTCTACCTACTCTTAGAAACATTATAATATCCTTGTCATATTTTATATGTTCTCATTACACTTTGATTCTCATAAGAGGAAGATGTAGCAAATTTTCTGTGTCACTTTGGTGGGTCCTACAGATTTTTTATACAATCTAAATTTATATTACTCTGTATTTTTTCAATATTGTATGGTGTATTATATATTTTTGTGTGTCTCTTTATATTGTATTCTAACAATTGTTGGACTATATATATTAAAATTTTTACCAATTCGATAAACAAACAATTTTTACATTATTTTAGACTATAGCATAATTTTTCTACTTTTACTACTAAATTATTTTTTATAAATTTATATCACAAAAATTATAATTAATATAACACAAATTTCTTCTTAGAAGTATTTTATAAATTTTTAAATATTTAAACTCACAAAATTTTCACATTTTAAAATGCTCCATATTGCACAAAATTACACATAATGCACGTACACAAATTATTCATAATTAATTTAAATTATGTCATATTTAACAAAAATATGAATTATCAACGAAATTCACTGTTTAAATCTGAATTAAAATTTTGATTTAAACTAATGAATTTTTCAATCATTACATGGACATCTACAACCACCTCTTGACTTTTTGATTTTCAACATATCATTTTTCATATCCGTGTCTTCTGATTCTATAGGTGGCTTTGATTTTCCACGAGTATAAGAAAATTTCTCCCTCTTAACAATATGCATCTCCGTAGATTGGGATCAAACATCATTTGATTCATTGAGAATTATTGCAGCATTAAAAATGCCTTCAGACTAAAGAACAATGGGAACATAGTTTAGCCCGGAAGATCCATAAATTTTTCCCTTTTTTTTTTTTTTGCAATTTCAATTTTTTAACAATATTTCTTTTTTTTTTTTTTGCTTTTTTTTTTTGTGTTTCTTTTTCTTCTTCTTTTCCTCTAAGAAAAGCATGCGCTGTTGTTCACTTATAACTAGGCTTCATATAATAAGGAATTAAAACTAAAAAGAAACCAAACCAAACAAAACAAGAACGATAAAGAAACGGCTCAGATAAGAGTTTGCAGAGGTGAGACGTGGTTGGGGTTCGTGGTGGTGAGCGGCTGGGTTTGCGGAGGTGGCGCAGCCTTTGGAGAGGGAAATGACGACGATGGCTACGTCGCAGGGATTTCGAACAGCGACTTAAGAGATTTTGACTCTACGACGGAAAGCTTCACGGTGGTTCAACGGCGCATTTGGTTGTGGCTGTTCAGGCTTCGTCGCAGCAATTTGATTGGCGTCTGCTTTTGCGATGTGGTTTGGTATGGGTTTGGCTGTGGCTTGTGAACAATAGTGTGACAATGGATTTGAGATTCTGGCAACGACAGCGACGACAGTCTGAGAGCGGAATCAGCGACGTGTTTAAATTGATTTGCGGAGATGAATGGAGGTGTTGTTTAATCGGATTTGGTTTTGGTTTTGCTGATTTGCAAATTTGTTGTTTTGCTTTGGTAATTGATCAATGATGTTTGGTTTTTGCTTTTGGTTTGCTTCGTTTTATGGTGAATGAATGGAAAAGGAAAAATGCTCCGATACCACATTGAAATTTGGATTCACTAGTTCTCATTCACACTTATTCTAACATTCAATACGTCGATATATAGATGGCATAGAATAATACACAGCTATCAAATTTCCATAATTAAGCTAATGGACCTAGAATCACGTAAACCTAATGAGCAAATCAAGGACAAATCAAGGAAAGAACTAATTACTAGGATCAATGGAATCAATCATTTACATATGATATTAATTAAGTCTCTCCACTCCACAATGATCCTTCCCTCGTCAAAAAAAAAAAAAAAAAAATCTCTCATTTGAATCCTCCCATGTCAACTCTCAACAGGTTAAAGTTTCCAAAATTGGTGATCACGCGTCCCCTTTTGGCCATTATCTCACTCGTAACTTACAAGGTATGCCCTCACATGTTTTTCCTTCTTCACCACCATTCACGTCGTTCCCCAAAATGCCAACTTCCTCATCTATCCCACCCCAACCAAAACACTCAACACCTCATAACAACCATCCCATGCAAACAAGAGCCAAAAACCACATTCACAAACCCTTTACCAAACTCAGCTTCACCACTATCCGTTCCCCATCCCATATTAAACCCACCTCCATATCTCAAGCCTTAAAACACCCCGAATGGCGACCGAAGAATTTAATGCACTTCTATGTAACGGAACTTGGACTCTTGCCCCTACGGAATCCTTGCAAAATTTGGTTGGTTGTAAATGGTTGTTTTGCATTAAGCAACATGTCGATAGATTATTAAGCGATACAAGGTCGACTCATTGCTAAAGGCTTTCACTAACGATTGGGCATTGATTACCATGGGACGTTTAGTCTAATTATTAAACCGACAACCGTTCGTCTTGTTTTAAGTCTTGTGCGTTTTAAAGGTTGATCCCTCAAACAACTAGATGTTAACAATGCCTTTCTTTATGGGCACTTAACTGAAGATGTTTTTTGACTCAACCGCTGGGCTACATTGACAAAAATAACCCTACATATGTGTGTCATCTCAAAAGGCTCTTTAAGAATTAAAACAAGCCCCACGGGCTTGGTACCATGAATTTGGACAGTTTCTGTTGTCAGTTGGTTATGTCTTCTCCTAGTCAGATACCTCATTATTTATATTTAATCACATGCCTCTAACTATGCATCTTTAATGTATGTGGATGATTTAATTCTCATAGATAACAACGACCACATGCTTGGCCAATGCATCGACCAACTTGCCACAAGGTTTTCCATCAAAGATCTTAACACTCTCTCCTATTTTCTTGGTGTAGAAGTCATTCCCTCCACTCACGGTGTTCTCTTGTCCTAACACAAATACATACATGACCTATTGCAGAAGACAAACATGCTTAATGCAAAGATGTCCAGACACCCATGTCTCCCAATCACGTACCAAGTCTTAATGATGGTACCTCGCTCACGGATGAAAAAGAATATTGGTCCATTTTTGATGGTCTGCAATGTCTATCACGCACACGTCCAGACATTGCTTTCATCGTCAACAAATTATCCCAATTTATGCATCGTCCCACCACCCACACTGTTCCCCATGAAAAGATTACTCATTTATCTTCAAGGAACCATACATCATGGTTTGATTCTTTACTGACATTCTCCGTTGTTACTTCATGGTTTTTTTTAACACTGATGGGGCCGGGAACACTGATGATCGCACGTCTACAAGCGCTTATGTTGTGTTTCTTGATTATAATGCCATTTCATGGAGCTCAAAGAAACAACGTACTGTTGCTCGCTCTTTTACAAAAGCTGAGTATCGAGCAATTGCCTCTATGACTACTGAAATTACATAGATGCAATCATTGTTACATGAACTAGGAATTCAACTACCGATGACACCAACAGTTTATTGTGACAACATTGGCACTACATTGTTGCAGATGTGGAGCCAAATCAAGTTGACAACCCAGCAAAAGAAAGAAAAAGGGAGAAAAACGCGTCCTCGAAGGCAGAGAGCAAGCGCCGCGACGCTGGGATGAGGGCGCCTAGGCGCCAGGTGGATTGCGCCTAGGCGCTATGTGGCAAGCGCCTAGGCGCCAAGGGCTTTACGCCTAGGCTCAAAGAGGATGGCGCCTAGGCGCCAGGAGAAGAGCGCCTAGGCGCCGCAGGGGAGCGCCGCAGCGCTCGTTTCGAGCGCCGCGGCGCTGACGCGCTGTGTTCCGCGATGTTTTTTGAGTCAGAGTCAAATTCAAAGGTCCCAAAAACGGGAAATCACTAGGGTTTCCCATTAGTTGCGATTTTTCTCCTCCTTTGGTTATAAATAGACACAAGGTGGCTAGGGTTGTGCGTGTGAAAATTGTGAGTGGCATAATTTTGTGAGAGGCAAAAATTCTTGAGAGCTCCATCCTTGAGAGAGAGAAAAATTCCCACAGGGTGTTAGATAGAAGAGAGTTTTGGTAAGCACAATTGTGAGTATGTGAGAAACTGCTCTTGTAATCTGTAATCTCCTTCATCATAGTGGAATCTGCAAGCGACAGAAACAGGACGCAGTCTCAATTTTGGACGAACCTGTATAAAAATTTAGTGTCTCTTTTTCTTCTTTTCTCCTTTTATTTTCTGTAATTGTTCGTTCTTACGATCCTTGGAATTAGGAGTCGCCTAATTCCCCAACATACGTATCTATGTGCAAATCCAGTATTTCGCTCTCACATGAAACACATTGCCATAGATTTTCATTTCATTCAGGAAAAAGTACAAAGCGCGGCACTATCTGGGTTTCTCATGTCTCACCCGATGATCAGTTAGATGACGCACACACCAGGACACTATCTCATCGCCGGCTGCATACAATTCGAGTTAAGATTGGCGTCCTTTCCCAGGGACGCCATCTTGAAGGGGCATATTAAGAAAAAACACGTAGCCACCTAAAGATGGGTCGTATGCTATCAAATTTTTGGGATGTAGATCATTTGTCCATGTATAGCTCTTGTACATTTGACTTCCGTAGAAGACTTATATTCTTTCTTTTATTTCTAAATAATGTACATTGTATATATAGTCATTTTCACTCAATGAAATACTCGGTTAAGCCATATTAATACAAATAGATACAAAAACTAATGGAACGCTAAATTTGAAAAGTTAAAATCTAATTCAAGCTAAAACTTGAACTATTGCAAAAACTAATGATAAAAAGTACTACTAATATTGATAAAAAAAATAGCTCCTTAAAAAAAGGGGCCGTCAGGGTTAGGTTGTAAAATCAATATCTTAACGTTGAATATGAGCTTACAGTCACAAGCTTGAGTGTTGTTTTTCGAGGGTAATAAATGTGAATGTTTGTTTTGTACTTGGCCAGTACTTGATTTAGAGTACTTGGGACCATGTTCCCATATATTTTTACCGTTAGCACATGTGGTGGAGCTCGGGTGACGTACTCTTCATCAAGATATAAGGCGAACATTCCAGTTAACTTCTAGGAGGCCCCCTTTGATAACATTCAAAGGAATATGCCTCCAGAGTTATGTTCAGCATAAAACTATAGACATTAAATGTGAATGTGAATGTTTGTTTTGTGCTTGGCTAGTACTATAGAGTATTTGGGACTACGTCCCCATATATTTTTACCCTTAGCACATGTGACAAAGCTCGGGTGACGTGCTCTTCGTCAAGAAATAAGGCGAACATTCCTGTTAGTTTCTAAGTGGCCCTTTGATAACATTCGGGGGATAAACAACCATCGATCGTCCCCTCTCTAGACTTATGTGCAGCAAAAAATTATGGACATTGATATTTTGAGAAAGGCTAATTATTCTGATGAAGATAGCTCAAGTCTTCGAAGGAAACTCATTGCAGTTGCTTTGTCTTATGGGCTTACATTTTGTGTAGCAATTGTGGGCTTTAAACCTTATATCTTGCTGTGTTTGGAAAAAAAGAAAAAAGAAAAAAGAAAATCTCTTTATAAGAATAATAAGTTTAACAGTGTAGTTAAAATTAAAACTTGGGACGATTTTACTGTAGCACGTGAAAGTTTTATTATTATAGCCTACTTTGGCGATTATATGATAGCATGTGAGAGCTTCATATTATACCGGTTATATTATACCAGTTCCAACTGTATAATTGAAACTGGGTTGCCAAATGCACCATGTTGAGTTGCTTGTAGTTCTAAAGTTTTGGAACTATTTTACTTGTCCAACTTGTGATCTGGACATTGATTATGACCAATAAGATATGCCCCTTCTCAGGGGGGAAAAAAAAAAACTCTTTTGTGGTGGAAATGCAAATCAGAAATTCCATTAAATGCTATTGATTACAACTCAAACGCTATTGAAATTATGATCCGCTTGCTTTGTTCCCATGTTTATTTCGAGTGTATCTAGACTGTATGACTGTAAGTTGGGTGTAAAAACTAAAAGGGAAAATGGAGAAGATGATTTCTTCATCAACATCAGCTAGAGATTTATAGGACAATTGTGGCTAATATGAATGCCAAATATTTAAAATTACAAGAGATTCGTGGATTTCCCTTAGTATCATCTTCCTAAGGGAAATTATGAGAGCGTTTGGCAGTATTATTTTAACTGCTATAGTGTAAAGCTTTCACATGCTATAGTGTAAAGCAAAAATAGGCTATAGTTTATAGCTCTCATATGCTACAATAAATTGGTTTCAACTTTAAATTCTAACGGCGTTGTTAAATGCATTCTATTTATGTTCCAACAATCATAAGTGTGAATTGAGAGCTTGCAATCTACAAACACAATTTTGAAATTTAAGGAAAAAAGTTGTGATTTTTCATTCAGATTGCTTCAACTTTCCATGCCATAGGAATTAGGATGCTCTATGTAATTAGCTTTTCCAATTGCTTTATAATATGAAAGAGTTATTTTATAAATGTCACTTTTTGAGACTTCACATTTATTTATGCTATAAAATGTGAAAAATTATTATGCCATATATTTGGTGCAATATGTTTTGTATCCCACCAGGACAAAATTGGGTTGGCCGTAGATACTCTTTGGCAGGTATATTCATTAACAAAACGCCCTTCATTTTTGGGTATCCCAGCAAAGGTCTATTACATGTATAGATTTGTAGGGCACATCAATAGGTGAGTCATAATAATGGAAAAAAAAAAAAATCATGTATGTGACCACCGGCAAAAGCACAAAGGCTTCAAATTTGCAAGCAAGTATTGGAGGTCAATTAAAGGTGTATCCAGCAAATGGGTCCCTCCTCAACAAATAATATCAGAGTACGAGCTTCATATTGAAGGAATAGCTAAGAAAACAGAAAAATCTAGACAACAAATTCTAGCTTTATCGTCGATGTTTAAGCTATAGTTAGAGTGTCCCTCATTAGAGGGTAGTCTATACAAGTGCCACATGTCTCTATTTTGATCGCTTCTTGTTTTCTTTGTTCTTGTATATTTTGTTTTTTTTTTTTGTTTTTTTTGTTTTTCCTGACCAGATCATTTCTTCTAAATCCCACGTGAAGTAATTTATAATTGCATGTTGTGACCACTCTTAACAAGACACATGGCATCACCTGATGAAGATGATGTGTTGGACAAACTTCTCTCATCATGAATACTCATTAGTCTATTATTATTATTATTATTATTACAATCTAAAATGAGTTGCAACACTAGCAGGTGGTATAACAATAAGCTAAAAACTTAGTCCTTACAACTTTAATTAACATATTTTCTTTTCTTTATTGCAAAGAAAGGAGGAGAGGTACACTTTTAAGATTTTTGAATATTAGTAGTATATAATTCTGGACAGAGAGAGAACCCCATTTGTAAAAACAGAGGGCAGTGGGTTTGGGTTAGGGAGATATAGAAAAAGGAAAACAGAATTGGGAAGAGAGCCAAATTCTAGTTTGGTGGGCAAAAATCATGGTTGAGATTGCTGGATTCTTTCCAGAATCTGGCTGGGAGTCCATTTTGAGGCACTGGAAATGGGCTATACTGAATCCCATTATCAGATCCCACCACTTTCCACCTGCCAAAGGAGGAAAAAAAAAAAAATTAAGAGCCTTGCCCATTTCCACTTTGGCTATGTTATATAATTAATTGTTCCAAAAAACAAGTAATATTAGGAGAGGTGAGAAGAATTCTTTCTATGCTATCACACTCCATGGAGATTACTATATGTTGTTTAAAAAAAATGGAGAATCTTGTTTTTGCAATATTGTACCTGAATCTAGTGACTAAGTGGTGGATTAAAATGAGAATCTCCAGCTTGGCAAGCTCGTTCCCAGGACAAGAGTGCACCCCATTGCCAAATGGCATGAAAGTATTGGCTTTTGGATGAGACTACACCACAACCCCACAGACATGATATAAGCATTAAGCAGGAGAAAATTAGTTAGTCCTAGCTCTATTAAATCTCTATCGTTAATCATGAAAATTTACTGTAGGATATTTCCTCATCAACATGACTCTATTCTAAACCGTCTTATTTATATTTTCTATTCAATTTATATAAGTATATATACATTATTTTGATGTGAATTTGAGAAAATATAACATTTAAAAAGATGCATTATGGCAAATTAATGTTACCTCAAACCTAGATGGATCGAACTTTTGAGGATCAGAAAAGAACTCAGGATTGTGATGAATGTTTCTAAACAAGGGCATCACCTTCCAACCCTTTGGGATGAGGTATCCTGCAAAAATTTTCGACAATAAGTTAAAAAGCTTTTGTTGAGTTAAGGCTTGATGGCAGAAATTAGAATTAAGCCTCTAGGTAAAGCCCTTACCATTGTATTCTACATCAGTCACTGCTTCCCTAAAGGTGAAAGATATAATACTAGCCATCCTCAAGCTCTCTAATATAAACTGAAAGTCATTTCAAACATACCCAGCTAAAAATAATTAGTACTTCTTCTCTTTTCATATATATTCCTTCTATTTCCAAAAATATATAATAGAATTGTGACTTGAACTGTACCCTATATGTTAGCGGCATGTTTCTGGTCTGTGCCCATGTCAAGGGCTTCCTCCCTCCATCATTCGCTTCAAATATCGCCTTTTGCTCTGCCTACACGTAAAAGATACATCATATATGACACTCTTTTTAAGAAAACTGTCTTTTAAAATCCCTAATGAAATCCCTCTTCTTGGTTTTTTTTTTTTTTTTTTTTTTTTTTTGCAGCGAATGAAATTCCTTTTCTGCGGGCATTTTATATTGGATTTTTACCTAACTGATAGTGCTAAATATTATAACTAATAGAATATGAGTCTTGTTAATGAGTCCCATTCACACTTTATTAATGTATTATATTCGGCGTCACTAATAAGATGTTTAAAAGAATAATTTAAACCATCCGTTTAGATTTAAAATTATAACACATGAAAATTTTATACTATAACTGAAAAACTTTATACTATTTACAATTTAAAACCATTGATTTATATTACCTGTCAAACACTGAAAATAGTCGTTCAGTACGGTTCCGTAAATGTAATGTTATAATTTAAAGTGGTGACAAATCACGATCTTCTCAAAACGGTGTTGTTATTAATATTACTTACCTTTACAGCTTCAAGAAGTTTTTGGTCATCATGGAGGTACTTAAGAATCCACGTCAAGACACTGGCCGTAGTGTCCTGAGCCGCAAACAACACTCCAATGATGTTATCAGAAATCTGATCCTTGCTCAAGGTTTCTCCCTTTTCCCCCTTGAAATTCAAAAGATGTCCCAACAGGTCCTTTTCCACTAGCTTCTTCTCCTCTCTCTCATAGATTATCTCACTCATAACCTCCTTAAGCCTTTCCCTTGCCTTGAAAAAAAAAAGAACAGAAAAAAAAAGAAGAGTACCCACATAAGAGAACAAAACTTTAGCATTTAGATCATAGCAAAGCTACTTAGGTTGTAAACTCGCTAATTTACTTACCAAGAGTGCTTTTTGATATGTAGTTCCTGGTATATTGTTTGGGAAAGAATTATAGCCTTTGTTCACTATGCAATAATTCTTCTTGAGCTGTTCTCTATAATTGTCGTTCAACTGACCAAAGATTGAAAGAATGCCGACATCAAAAGAAAACTGATCCAAACAAAAATTTATATATGGTCAGACCCGCCTATTAGTAAACTTGTAATAAACAAACAAAAATTTGAAAGGAACCCTTTATGATAAACTAAAGTAGTAAAACGACAAGAAAACCAAAAACCCAATTCCCAATTCCCAATGATCATGATAAGCCAAAACCCAAAAACATCTTTTAATTATTATAACCCGAGGTTCACATTAGTGAAACAAATATATATATATATATAAAGGAAAAAAAAAAGAAAAAGAAAAAACCTTCTTCATCTCGTGAAAAGTATTAACGACTTGATCTCCTCTGGCCCAAGACTCGAGAGCAGAGATGGCTAAGGCCTCAATATCAGCGACTTTTTTTTGGAGGGTGCTTGGGAACAGGGAATTCTGGACCAGTTTTCTCAGTTGAGAATGGTGCACCCCTTGGTGAAAGAAGAGCGCTGACGGACCAATAAGCTTCTCCTTGCTCTTTGGGTGCGTGGGCTTGAAGAGGTGCGGGTGAGTCACAAGCACGAAACGGGAGGCCTCCGGGCTGGCCAGCATGACGCAACGACATCCCAAGATGTGCGTTTTGAATATGTCTCCGTATCTGTGATCAATAAATAAAGTAATTAAAAAAAACAGGTTTTAGTACTTTAATCAAAGGTGCACTTTCCATGCAAATTTTGAATTGGAAAAGTGCTATATATATATATGTATATTTGGGCATGCAAAAAAAATTAAAGACCTTTTCTGTTTGGTGGCAAAGAAAATGTTTGGGTCTTGGGAATAGAGTTGGAGAGTCTCTCCTATACAAGGCCAGCCCATTGATCCTGGTGGAAGTTTAGCTAATTTATGTTTGGTTTTTGTCTTTTGATAGCTTTTGATTAAGTAATATGAGACCAGAAATGTGGCGGAGAGAGAGAGGAATGTGTATGTTAAAATAGAAGCAATCTCCATATGAATTTATAACACGTCTCTCTCTTTCTCTCTCTAAATTTTGTTGGCGAACGTCGCTTGTGGAGGTGGTTTGGAGGGGAAAAAAAGAGTGTTATGGAGGCTGAGCGACGCTAAATCAAGTCAATGTGTGAGAATATAGGAGTAGGTTGGTCGGGGTATATATAGAGTGAAAGAAGATAAGAGGGATAGTGGCGGGTTGGTGATTTTAGTGAATTTTCCCATTAGTCTTGCAGGCCTTTCCTTTTCTTTTCTTTTTTCTTTTTTCTTTTTTCTTTTTCCGTCCAAGCTAAAAACGAATAAAATTATTCTCAATAATAATAATAATAATCATAATAAAGGAACAACCATGAAGGGCTTTTTTCTTTACTTTTTTTTTAAATTAGGGTTAAATGCACATGTGGTCCTTGGACATTGACCCTATTGTCAGTTTGATACCAAAACCTTTGAATGTATGTTGGGTCGTTCTGGTGTAAGGGGGTCTAATGCTGGTTTGTAAGTTTATTGTGAGGTTAAGCGATCGTTTGAAGCCCCTATTTTAGCAAGACCTCAAAAAAAAAATAAAATTGTAGCCTATTTTTTTTAGGTAATCTATTGTTTAGATTTTTTTTTTTTTTTGTTTTAGAAACCACCGATCTTTAGTTTTTGGGAACTCACAATTACATGATATCCTTATTCCTTAATCCTTAAATATAGGAGGCATCATATTGTATCCTTATTCCTTAAATAAGAAGTATTATTAGTTACTCAATTACAAATGACAAGTCGATATAAGAAAAATAAAAAAGGAGAGGAAGAATTTGAAACTAAACTTCCTCATTTAACGTCGAAAAAAGTAGGCTAATTAATAGGAATGGAGTCAATTATGAATCAATTGTAACATTTTCTGCAAAAATAAATAAATAAATAAACAAAATTATAAAAAACATGAGCTCCCCTCAAAAAACAAAGTGATCTCTCTTTTTTTTTTTATCTAGAAAATTATGTTTTTTTTTTTGCAGAAAGAAAATTGTCTTTTTATTTCTTATTCTTCTTGTATTTAAACAGTGTCTTGTCTCTTTCTCACAAGAAAAGTATATTCTCATTTTAACTCTAAAATCCCTTCTCTTACACTTTTGCTGTATTCCTACTTTTTTCTCAATATTTTTTTATTTAAAAAATTATGCATTTTTTTATTGGTGGAAAAGTTTTTTTTTTTTTATGAGTTTGAGCATTGACCTTTTAGTAGTATAATCACTTTGATTTTGTTGTAACTTTATTTTGATAGTTATTTGTTTTCTTTATTCGATATGGTGGATTCTTTTGTTATTTTTGGATATTCAATCTTTTCATATCGATGCGTTGTATTACTAAGCTTTCTATAAAATTTTCGCTTTAGGCCCCAAATGACCCTAAACCGGCCCTGTTTATTATTCTAGTTTACTATTTCAACCTTTAAACTTTTTAACTAATAAATAATCGTAAATGGTTTGAACTTTGCAAATATCATTTCATTTTACAATTCTAACATTTAAATTCATAAATAATTGCGATCAAGTTTGTAAGAGCATATCCAATGCAATGCTAAATTAATGTGTCAATGAAAAATTTAGCATTTGAGTGTAAAAAAATTATCTAATTTAATGTTAGTTTTAATGCTAAATTTGCTATATGTTTAAATTTTACGGTAAAATTTTCTCACAAAGTTTAAGATATAGCAAATTTGATATTTGATTTCTATTCATTACTAGATTGCCTTTTTCTTTAATAATTACAACATCCTTACTTTTTAGTTATTTTAATACTTTTACTTTTACAAGTTTCAAGATTTAATAATTATGACAAAAGGCAAATATGACCTTTTAAATAGCATTATACATTGGAGCATAAATAAAATAACAAATCAACTATGATATTTTTATACTTTTTAGTGACGAATATAACATTGACATTAATATTTGTATTGAATATGGTCTAAGTATTCCCAACAGTGGTGTTGGGACTATTTCTCCTGGCATAGTAAAATTTCCCTATAGATTTATAGTCCCCGAACATTAATAGCGCTTATTGTTATCAATTTCTCTCCATCAAAATTCTACCTTACAATTGGTACTAATCACTTCCAAGCTTGCAACATCACTTTAATTTGATTTTGGTAGAAGGGATAGACATGAATAGTGACAAATCAAGTTCACGAACTTTGAAACGCAGATAATAAGTAATAGACTAAATTAGCTAGGAGAAAAAAATGTGTAATGCATGTATTTTATTTAGAATGTTCTACGCTTATTTTGTGATGTTGACAAGTATTTATCTGTGAAAGTCTGGTACTTGGTCATGGAAAATGAAAATTAAAGAAGACGGAAGTACCTAACTCCACGTATCCACTAGAAAGCCAAATGAAGAAGGTAGTATATTAGGGCCGGCAATACGGGTTGCGACACGATGACACGATACGAATCCAACGCGTTTTTTTGTGGGTTAGTGTCGAAAAATTTGACCACGGGTCATTTTAATGTCGACCTGAAACTGACCCGTCAAAAAACAGTTCGTGTTCGGGTCAACCCGTCTGACACTAAAATGACCCGTTTCTGACCTGCATTTAATTAATTAACTTTAAAAAAAATTAGTATTATTTCATAAATAATATAAGCTTTTAAAATATCAAACCCTATATCTTTTATCACTCATCTTCTTGTTGAAGTGGTATGAAACTCTTGTAAGTTTATTTTTTTAATATTATATACATTACCCCCTGTTTGGCATTGTGGTGGGAACCACGGTTCCCACCACAAACTCAGTTATAAACAGTGTAAAGCTCTCACATGCTACAGTAACAATTTAAAAAATTGCTACAGTGTAAAGCTTTCACATGCTACAGTAAAAGTGGTTCCCACCACCGGTTCCCACCACCTTCCAAACACCCCCTTAATGTAGGCGGGTTAGAGGCGGGTTGCGGGTCACAATCAGGTTACGGGTCAAAAACGGGTTGGGGGTCATTTTTTTTTTTTACACTGTGCATAAGAAACGGGTTGACATGGGTCGTGTTCGTGTCAACCCGTATCAAAACTCTTCTAAGTTTATCAAAACGGGTTGACGCTGTGCATATGAAACTCTTCTAAGTTTATTTTTTTTAATATTATATATATTAATGTAGGCGGGTTAGAGGCGGGTTGCGGGTCACAATCAGGTTACGGGTCAAAAAACAGGTCGTGTTTGGGTCAACCCGTCTGACACTAAAATGACCTGTTTCTGACCTGTATTTAATTAATTAAGTTTTAAAAAAATTAGTATTATTTCATAAATAATATAAGCTCTTAAAAGATCAAGCCCTATCTCTTTTATCACTCATCTTCTTGTTGAAGTGGTATGAAACTCTTCTAAGTTTATTTTTTTTAATATTATATATATTAATGTAGGCGGGTTGCGGGTCAAAATCAGGTTACGGGTCAAAAACGGGTTGCGGGTCATTTTTTTTTACACTGTGTATAAGAAACGGGTTGACACGGGTCGTGTTCGTGTCAATCCGTATCAAAACGGGTCATGTTCGGGTGGAGAATTCTCAACCCGTTCGTGTCACGGGTCCGGTTAGTATCAACCTAATTTTATAAAAATTAACTCCAACCCGACACTAACTCGACCCGCTAACTCATTTTGCCACCCCTATAGTATATAAAGGGAAATTTAGCGACAATTAGAAATCAACTTATGCCTTGATGATGTTAAAAGGGCTTGACCTTGTATATAATGACAAAGATAAAAATTGAAGATACACACGCATGCACACACATAAATTCCAACATCAAGGGTTGAAAACAATATTGTGTATAATACAATTATGGCTTTGTTATAAAGACTAAAAAAACATAGTGCCAAATTAATAAAACTGAAAGAGAAAAATTAGAGAAAGAAAGTTTATTAATCTCTTAATCTTAAATATAAAAATGAACAAAAGAAGAGGTACTTATAGGGAAATTTTTGGATGCTACAGTATCTACTACAATAACCGTAATTGCTACAGCAGTAGTAATTGTTATAGCAGTCGTAATTGCTACAGCAGCCTTAATTGCTCCAGTATCATAAACTGCTACAGTAATCATACTCAATCGTTGCTACAATACTTTTCAAAATTGACTTTATTATTTACGTTAATGTCAGCGCTTACTTCAGTAAAAAGATATATAGATCTAATATTTGACACTGATTTTTGATAGATAGACATAACTGATTATTCATAACACTCTATTTTGAATATCTACTATTTATAATACTTTATTAAAAATCTTAATTAGGAAAAATAGATAAAAACTATAGCTAAGAAAAAAAAAAAAAAAGGGTACATCATTCTAATAAAAGATACTCCACGCTGGACGCTACGGCTGGAACCATTGCAAAAAATTGTGTGCAATTAATAGTCTCACTACGGCTGAACACAGTTTTTTTTTTTTTTTTTTTAAACCCTCAATCATGATGAGCATGAGCATCTCCGATCCCGCTAGATTGCAGTGGTGGCCCACTTCGCTGCTTGGGTTCCCATTCAACACGGACCCCGGGCCAGCTGTCAACGTGGAACCTTCGCGATCATGACGTCAAGTTGAGGTAAGAGACACTCAGAGGGTACCACGTCGATAATAGTTTGCTGCATGCGACACGTGTCTGGATTCCGTTGGCAGTTTCGATGGCGGTTAGGACAACAGAGACGCAACGAGACGACAAGGAACTGGCAACTTGTACACTATGACAGTGTTTATGACTATCCTTATTTTGTCGGCGCTGTTTTTATTGCTTTCCCCTTCTTACCCGCTATCTCAACATCCAAAAGCATTCACTACGTTATATATTGGAGATCATTCGCTCTTTTTTTTTTCTAAGAAAAAAAAACATTAAACACTTGGGATATTTAGGAAAAGTGACAGCTTGGTAAGATTTTCAAGATTTAAGCAAGCGGGCAACATTAAAAGACCAGTGGCTCTTCCGCTGTGGAGGGATCCTCATGAATTAGTCACTTTTTTGGCTTGATTAAATTGGACAACCATACATATATTCAATGCCATAATAGTTAAAATATGTCAAAGGACTTTATTTTAACCAGAAACTCTAATAATGATAGCTACGTCGTTTGACAAATTGGTTAAAATTAAAATCTTAAGCATAAATATTTTAGCGTGTAAGAGTTTTATATTATAGCAATTTTTTACTTTTTATTATAATTGTTAAAAATTTTACGCCGTAGTCAGTTAGAACTAAATAATATTCTAAACACATACTACGTTTTAACATTTTGGCATTAGAATCATACATTTATTCAATACGAGAAACAATTATAATAGGGCAAATGACTTTATTTTAACCAGAAATTTTAATATAAAATAATATTTAAGAATTTCGTGAGGATAACCCCACCCTCTCCTCTCGTAAAAAGAGGAATTATAACCCATGAAAACAAATAAGATTGTTTAATAAAACGTACGTACAATCATATATTGACTAAGGTGGAGCCAATGACGACTAGGGAAAACTTAAGCCCACTCAATCATTTTTCTAATTAATTTGAACCTTTATATATGTGTATTAAATTCAAATATAGTCCCCAAAAAATTAAGAACTTTATTTTCTTCTCCAAATATTCAAAAAAAAAAAATTACTCTAAACCAAATCTCAACTAATTCCTTGAAGCATTTATAAGTAGGACCTTCTCCGCCCAATAAATTATGACATGGAGTATTTATAAAAGTAAGTCTATCTATGTCCTAGCAAGTACAATGATAATTTTGCTCTACTATTAAGTGTAGAGTATGAATCCTTGCCCCAAGTTTTAAAAATATCTATTTATTTTTCCCTTATTTTCTTCTCTTTTTTTATTTTATTATTCACTAGTGTACATGGCACCTTTAAAAAAAAAAAAAGATGTATGTAATATTTCTTTTATCAGAATATCAAAATTATGCATCATAATGTTTTAAGAGAAGAAGAATAGACAATCCAAACAAAGTAATCAATTAGGGATAACTGTAATATGTCTACAATATATATTTTTTCTTTTCTCTGTCTTTCCATTTTTTTTACTTTACATTCCAAACAATAAATAAATATTTTTTCCCTCTAATATGTAGATGTATCTTCTTCTTCTTTTTTTTCCATAGATGAAAATTTATTAAGTGTTGGATAGACCAAAAAAAGAAGAAATTAATCTTTTGCAAAATAGTTAAAATTGGACAAGAGAAGCGTTAAACTTAACAGTACTTTATAAGTATAAACTTTTTCAATGCATATCATTAATTCTTTCAAATATATATGTTGACTAAATTTCAATAAACACATTTTTTTCATTTCATGTGTTTTGCTCTAGTGAGCAATCTTTGAGATTGAATAATACTGATGAACTTGAGATCCATGAATTAATCGACTTATGATGTTGGTATTAATTGTATTTGTTATTATTTGTTATTATTGTTCATGTGGATAGAGGAGAATCAACTATACAATCTAATGAGAGATGGACAAGTAATTATAGTTCATTTCATTTAATCAAGAAAGACATCTTCAACGGTCTTTACAATAAACTTAGGGAGAATGAGGAAAACAAGATATTTTAAAACTTTTTAAAGTAAATATCATATTTTAAAAATATACCAAGTAAATAGCTTATTCTCTTTATAAATAAGAATTATTTATACTGTTAACAAGGGATAAATAAATTATTTACATATTAAATCTATTTTCTGTATAAATAAAGAGATAAATAAATTATTTATACTATAAATAAGCTATTTAAGTATTTTGAAAATATGATATTTATTATAATTAGTGTTGGTTACAATTTATACATTACAAGGCATGAAAACTATCGAAGGATAAACATAATATTTAATAATTATTAACTATTTATTGTTTGTTGTAGCCGCCATAAAAAAATTTTGGCTCCATCAATAATTATTCATGCACGTATGTGACTGAAAAATTACTAATGAAAGGAATATATACACAAACCTCAATCTATTAGAAGAATGATATGTTACTAATTATGAGTAGATATTTTCTCAAAATTACGGCGTGGATATAGTGGATATTTGTCGAATTATTAATAGAATGCTAAAAATCTCATACTGACTTGTCATGTGACTATATATATTACATATTATAATAATATTATGGTTGTAGTTTTAATTGGTTACGTCTTCAATGGTTATTGTTATATTAGTCATTTGATATAAGTTTGACAGCTATAACAAAATGAATAATTGACAAAAAAAGATTCTCACAATTAATGAGCATGCAATTTAAGAATCTTCTTAAATATAATTTTGGTAGGTAACTTTTTTATAACTTGCTGATACGGCATTTATTTTTAAAATAATGATAAAACTTAAATTAAAGATTTATGTTATGATCATTTTTCATCCTCCATTTTTGTGCTCTTATTAAAGAAAAGATCATTTTATTTTTTTTAACTGTGCTTCTATTGACACCACATATTCTACCTTTTATATACCTTTTTATCAACCACCTCTTATAATACTACCCTTTTAAAATATAAAAAAATCCCTACACTTAAATAATATGAGTTAGTTTTCTTTTTTTCACCCACTTACTAAATAAACTTACAATTTTTTTCAAACATTTTTCTTTTTTAGTTTATATACTAAACGATAGTTTTTCCTTAATATAATTTTTTCCTTTTTACTAAACCAAACTTTGAATTCTAGGAAACAATAATCGCTGGTGAATTATAAGGTTTTATATATAAATCAAACAAATTGTATTTCCTTTACTTAAAAAGAAAAAAAAAACATAGTTTTTTTCTTTTTATTTATATCTTGTTATTTATATCAAATCAAAGAGTTGTTCCTTTTATTGGAGCACACAATTTGTAGTTATTTATCTATCAAAACAATTTATAATCATACATATATAATCATAAATAGTATATATAAAACAACAATGAAAATAAGAATTTTGAAAAAAAAATAAACCACATATATATTTTTATTGGAGACTCTTTCATATTAGAATTCATATCTATTCTTTTGAAAAAAAATAATACACTCATTGTTAGAAGGGAATATATATTTTTTAAGATAGGGTGTATAATAAGTCTTTATTTAAAATACTTTTGTCTTTATAAGAGTAATTTTATTAATAGGTAATAAAGTAATAAATACAACTTACTAAATAGAGATGTTTGAAAAGTAAAACAAGTAGTGTCACTAGGTGTACTTTTTTAATTGCATTCATTTATTTAAATATTTACTATAAAACACTTGCATTAAACTATACTCTATTCATCTGTGAGCCAATATTACAAGTCCTCGGATGCAAGCATATCTGGGAGTATTTTATTCAGGTCTTTGAAAGACATTTCTCTCAATATTAAAACGAGATCATTGTTTATTTTTTTCAAAGTCTTCAAATGATAAATAAAAAAGAGAGCATAAAATAACTTTTAGCTACATGCCAATCGGAAAGGGGAAAAGAGAAGGACTGAATATCTATAAGAAAAAAAGGAATGAACAAGGTTTAAAAAACAAAAAGAAAAAAGGATCTAAAGAAAACATGTATACACAACTTTACCAATTAGATATACATAGGTTTACGATAAAGAAGTATAACTTTCGACCATTAGAGTAAAATAAATAGATAAATAATCTACGGATCATTTGGAAGTGGTCTCAATCAATCATCTCTAGGAATTACGACTTTTTTGTCTCGATCTTTTTTATTGTCGCTCCCATTCTTCTTCTTCTTCTTCTTCTTCTTTTTAAAGATTAAGAAGTTAAGAAGCATTTAAAATTACAATCATGTCAACATACCTTTAATCCTAAGGAAAAAGAAGGGGCAATATTAGTAACCTCTCAAAGTTTTAAGATCAACTTTTAAAATTTAAGGGTCAAGGTAAATAAGCTATCAATGTTTGGGGAATAAAAATAAAATTTATCTACAAAAGAATAAAAGAAAAATAATTTTTTTTATTAATGCCTAATGTTAACAAGTTACTTAACGTGCTATAGCAGGTCATATGAATATAACATCATCAAATTAATAAAGGTAATGTAATTAGTATTTTAATTAAATAAGTAACGATAGCTATTAAAAACTTGTTCTATATATTATATATATATACACGATAATATATATATCTAATGTTACATATATACATATATAAAGATACTTATTTTTAATGATTATGTTTTCAATAGATACATTTTCAATAATAGTATATTTTTACAATAATTAAGGATACGGCGTGTTAAGAAGTCAACTTATTTATTAATTATTATACTCTTTTTATGAATTATCTATTTTATTACAATCGTAAGATTTACATTAAACAGTTAATAATAACAATGACTATTAAAAATATAACTATTGATATGTATATATATTATATATTATATATATATATAGGGTTGCTTTTTTATTCTTCTTTTCGATGTTTATTCTTTAGGTCGCTTTGTTTTGTCCGTTTACGGTCTTTTTTTTTTAAGAAAAAGTAACCCATCCTTTTCTTTCCTCCAACCTCGCTTTATAAATTAAAACATATTTAATTCAATTTTTTTTATTTTAATATTTTTTTCAAATACATCTGCACTTAGATCTTTAAAATGTTATTTTATTAAATGTAATCTTAATAAATTTTTCCCTTAATTGTCTACTATAATTCCTTTTTTTAAAACGTCCCTGCTTAAACATATTTTTCCTAGAAATGTGTACCCTTTGTTTTTTATTTGAATTGTTCTTATTAAAGTATTTGTTTTTATAAACATGCTTTCTTTATGTATAGATATATAAATTTAATCAACATGCATATTTGATTGAATCGCACATTTCAATACATCTTATACACACACACACACACATCTTACATTTTAAGATGCCTTCTACTAAAATTAATTTTTTCTAATATGCTCTATTGAAATAACTTTTTTGAAATGTTCTTACTACTTAATTTTTTTTTCTTATATTTCTCACTAGTGTTTTTTTAAACGAGGCCCTTATAAATACTTATCTTATTACTTACCTATGGAAATATTTCTTTTTCTCAAATATGCTCATTACTTTAATATTTTATGGGATATTTACCTTTTTATATCCTCTGTTTTAGGTTTATTAATAAATTATGTCTCTAGTTTTTTTGTATTATTAAATATATACCTTCTAATTAGATTTAATATACAAGTCTATACTTTACCCTAGTCATTAATTGATTTTGACCTTTCAATGACTAAATTATCCTTAAGTAAATGAAAAAAAAACTAAAACTTTTTTTTTTAAAAAAGAAGAAAATAACAACAAAAACACGCAAAAAAAATCCATTTTCAAGAGGATTTTAGACATTTTTAAGATCAAAATGTTTAGTTTATAGTTTTTAAAGTTTTCTTATTTTTCTATTTGAGGGTACTTTACGTAACTTTTAAGGTCTAAATTCAAGATAGACCGAAAAAAGATATAAATTTACATATTAAATCTAAAGATATACATTTAATGAGATTGAAAAGGAAATAAATATTATTTAAATAAACTTAAAATACTTAGTATAAAAAGGTAAATAACCTTTACTTTATCACACATGGCTTAGATATATATATATATATATATTTCTAATTGAATTGCTAAAATAATATTTTCAAACGTGATCATCCTTTTGCTTCTCATATGCACTCCTAGTTAGTTTTTTATTTGATTTGTTCTAACTAAAATCTTGTTTTCCCCTTAAAATTTAATTTAATTGTCTCTACAATTATAATATTCGATCAAAGAATTGAAAATATGCGTTTTTTTATATTTATCTTTTTCTAAAATCTTATATTTTTGAATGTGCCTATTTTAAAATAAATTCTCTCTAATATGTTGTATTGAAATAAATTTTCTCAAATTCATCCTTTGCTTTATTGATTTTTCTTGCAATTCTCAAAAATTTTATTTTTAAATGTTGCTCATGCTTAAGCTTTTTTTTTTTTTTTTTCTTGCAGCTTTCTCAAATATTATTTTATTTCAACTAGTGAGTACACATACATGAGAGTTTCACTTTTTTTGCGTTGTCCATCACTTTTTGTGCTTTTTTCCTTCTCCCAAAACGCTAAACTTTAAAATGTGTAACTGAGCGCTTGTAACGCCCCTATATGGGGGTTAACAGTTTTTAATGAAATAAAATAAAAATAAATAATAAAAGTAAAACCTTAAAAATAAAATTTGCCCGGGACTTAAATGAAAACTCTCAACTCAAAAATAAAAATATAAACGACAATTAAACCACAGTTTAATGTAGCACCTTAAATTTAATAATATAAACTGTTGTCATCATCATTTTAACCCTCAACACATTGTAATACAGTCACAGAAAGTAACAATTGATGCTTACATTATCATGAAGAACATTCTCAACGATTGAAGCAGTCCCAATGTAATATAGCTACATCACTTCCTCAACTATATTTCTCGTAGCCACCTCACACTTAGTGAGTCCTGAAAAGATATAAACATAAGGGAATGAGCAACACTATGCTCAGTAGAGAAAGCCATTACTCACCTTTAGGTTTTTATCATTACCACATTAAAATCTGCATGGTCAGTAAGTCACATCATATTCCAGATTATGAGATTTATTATGATCACATCTTATGGATACCGTAGTTAATCATTACCAAGTGTCATAATTACACATTTATACAAATATTACCAATCATCATTGTTCCTAGGTATCCATGTTAAATTGAGTATCACTCAACTCATCGAGACCCAAATGGGCGCACTTGATCACCCTATAAACATTCCAAGGGTGTTCCGGTGAGGGGACATCAAGCCCCGAGTCCTCACCAAATCAATTCCTGTACAGTGTGTTCTGGGACTTTCAACCCAAGGAAGCGTCATCACCTTCCCCCTATTTTACCTTTTAGGGTATTCATGCCCAAGGACGTAACCGTCGCCCTTTTCATGTCTCACAATTTCTCTATATTAAATCATTATTAATAGAGTTAATTTTCCTAACCATGCTTCTCAATTTATAACATGTGTCAATTCATTATGTTCCTCGCCGTACAATACAAGACGAGTCCATGTCATAGTTTCATATGTGATACACATATAATATCAGTTCAACATAGATATATATATATTGCGGCAAAACAATCAATTTTAATTCTATAAAAACCTCACAAAAGATGAGTAATAGAATCCCTACCTTTCAAGCTTATCAACAGTCTCTTAATCCTGGAATCAATTAACGTTAGCTCCATACTCCCTTGATCTTGAACTCCAAGCAAAACAGATCCAGTTGTATCTCGCTGTATCTACTAAGCATCCTCTGTAGTGCTCCTCGAGCGACTATGAATGGCTAGGAATGCTTCCTGGAGATCATACATTCTTGAAAACGTCATTCTGGACTCCGATACTGCTGTTTGAATCGCCTCGATTCGCATGCAGTCGGTACCGGATGATTTTCATCGGAGTGGAATTTGCTCAAACAAAGGTCACCATTGCATCCAGAGCATCGAAACGAGTCGGGAGGAGGTCTCGGATCTTCGATCGGAGGTCCGGATCACAAAATCCCATTTTGGCCTTTGACCGGCCGTTGACCGGCGTTGACCACCGTTGACCGGCGGCGGTTGGCTCCGTTGAGGGCTGAGCTCGAGCCTACCCCCCCTAAGTCGACCCTTCTGAGTTCAATGGTGATGTCAATTTCATTCAATTTTGCCTCCATCAGCACAAATCGAAGAGCGGATTCTCGGCCAAAACCGGTGGCTCGGGCGGTGGATCTTCGCCAGCGTTTGGCCCAAATTGGCTTGGGAATTTCCTTCTTCGTGGCTGTCTGAGCATGTTGGTGGCGGTGGTGCACCACACCGCTGCGTAGAACGGCAGCCCGAAGCTCCTCACGGCGGCGCACAAAGGCGGAGGCCGATCGTGGTCCTCCGGCGGAGTTCTCATGAAATTGGGGGTTGGGAAAGCTTCACCGTGCATCACTGAGTGTTTTGCCTCAGTCAATTTTGGGGAAGAAGGTCAGGAACGGTGGCGACGGTGGTTGCTGCGGCGGTGGACGGCGTCGGTCTTCAAACTCCGGCGGGCGGCGGCTGTGGCGTGAAATTGGAAGGTGCTTCTCACTCCTCGTCGCCGTCTGAGTCAAACGGTGGGGGCGGTGTCGATCACCGTCGTCGGAGGCGGCGGGATCGAGGGTGGTGCAACGGCGGCAAGAAGCGACTCCGACGAGGCTTCTCCGACCAAAATCGAGGGGCATCACCTGCTGCATTTTGTTCTACTCATTGAGCTGAGTCTATAGACACCAAGATCGTGTTGATCGGTGCTCGGACGGTGAAGAAATCACGTTGGAAAAGTACCGTGTTTCCGCGGCTTCAACCGGCGCGTGTGTCCTCCTCCGGCAGTGTTTTGGGCTGCTCGGCACACCGTTGGACTCGTCTTGACGAGAGCTTCCCATTGGTGTGGGAGGTGTCGAAAACGGATGCCGAAATCTCAGACGATATTTGAGGGGAGAGAGAAAATTCTAGAGAGAGAAAGAGGAGAGAGAAAGTGTCGAGTTTCTCTCAATTTTCTGATTTTTTTTTTTTATATATATATATACTAAAAATTAATCTAATTACCTTAATACCCTTAGGGGAATAACGGGTGTCACAGCGCTGTTAATATTTAACAACCGTTTATAGAAAATCAACAAACTAAATATGCGTCTGCCCTTTTATGCCTCAACTAGTCGAAAAATAAGTAAAAGAATCCAATTGACGGTCATCTTCACTTTGTTTTTCGTTTTTTTTTTGTTTAGAGATTCCAACTTTATACATGTTTATGTCAATTAGTTATATTTGTTTTGTTGCTCTCATAATTGTAAATACAAAAAGTCAAAATTCTCATCTAGCTAGAAAGTAGAAACAAGTCAATATGAAAATTGTTAAAGATCAGAGAGGATCAGAGAAGATATTGAAACAAGGATCTTGAATTAATAGTCTGGACCACAATTTCAATCTGTCCAAAGTTGGGCAGATTGATCATGCAAAAATACATACCAAATGTGATCAAGAGATAACCTCCCCTCCTTTCTGTCATTGTCCCTTTTAGAGTATTTAGGAACAAAGTTAGAACTTGAAGTTGATATTAAAATACTTTATCATGTGAGAGTTTTATATTGTAGCATTTATACTATAACATGTGAGAGTTTTCTACTGTAGCAGTTGAAATTTTGAAGTTAAAATTTGATTCTCAAATACTATTTACCTGTATATGCTTTTTCTCCGCATTCTCTCTCCTTCTCACCAACAATGGCAGTAAAATCTCCCTCGATAAAAAGTATGGAATATTCTAAAGGAGTAAGTTAAGAACATTCAAGAGCATCAGCCCTCTATTCTACTATTATACATATGACACACTATTTCAATCACGGCATTAGATTTGGAAATTGGACGTTGTCCTAAGCAAACCTCAAAGAAGGTAAGAAAGAATCTAACATCTTTTAGCAAAGAAGAGATAATTGACAAAAGAGAGAGACACTGCGGTACGGCACTGAGCCATCACTCTCCTTAAAGATTTGCAATATTTGTGAATTCTTTTTGGGATAGGGCATGGCCAGAGCCAGGGACCTGTGCCTCCACTTTTCCCACAATACGGCAGCTAGACCCTACCACCCACCCCGCCCCCCGTGACTGTTTCCCTCTCACGCCTAAATCCCTGCCCCCACTCCAGCATTGATCCACCTCTAGGTGATCATATGACTCATTAATATAGTACTATACTACTTATACTCCAGTTATGCTAGATAATATATAGGGCACTTATTTATAAAGAATGCCCGTTGTCTCAATTTAACTCTTACATTCAGCATTAGTTGTCTAGCTACCTTAAAGTTTATGAAGTACATAATTTTCTTCTTTAATGTCTGTTTGATACTTTATTTTTAGCTCATCAGTTCTGATTGTGAACAGTGTAAAGCTTTTAACAGTAAAAAGCTTTAAATTATTACTGTGTAAAGCTCTCACATTTGATAGTTCTTAAACTTAAAACTTTAGTTACTATTGGATTGCCAAATAACCTATTAATCACATAAAAAGAATGATTAATATAAGCTCTCTTTCTTCTCTCTTGAATGGCTAAGTATGAACCGGTCCTTATCTACTTGTGACTGCTTGTCACCACCTTAGAATCCTCAATGATCTCGTGCTCTTAAGGAGAGGTCAGGTCCTCGCCACTTGATTCCAACTTTTCATGTTATCTAAAGTTGCAATTAGGTTGGCAATCCTATCATCAAGCTGGTGATGCTTAACAAACGTTATTAGCTATTGCTAGGCCTTTCAAGCTGTAACGCCCCTATATGGGGGTTAACAGTTTTTAATGAGATAAAATAAAAATAAATAATAAAAGAAAAACCTTAAAAATAAAATTTGCCCGGGACTTAAATGAAAACTCCCAACTCAAAAATAAAAATATAAACGACAAATAAACCACAGTTTAATGTAGCACCTTAAATTTAATAATATAAACTGTTGTCATCATCATTTTAACCCTCAACACATTGTAATACAGTCACAAAAAGTAACAATTGATGCTTACATTATCATGAAGAACATTCTCAACAATTGAAGCAGTCCCAATGTAATATAGCTACATCACTTCCTCAACTATATTTCTCGTAGCCACCTCACACTTAGTGAGTCCTGAAAAGATAAAAATATAAGGGAATGAGCGACACTATGCTCAGTAGAGAAAGCCATTACTCACCTTTAGGTTTTTATCATTACCACATTAAAACCTGCATGGTTAGTAAGTTACATCATATTCCAGATTATGAGGTTTATTATGATCACATCTTATGGATACCGTAGTTAATCATTACCAAGTGTCATAATTACACATTTATACAAATATTACCAATCATCATTGTTCCTAGGTATCCATGTTAAATTGAGTATTACTCAACTCATCGAAACCCAAATGGGCGCACTTGATCACCCTATAAACATTCCAAGGGTGTTCCGGTGAGGGGACATCAAGCCCCGAGTCCTCACCAAGTCGATTCCTGTACAGTGTGTTCTGGGACTTTTAACCCAAGGAAGCGTTATCACCTTCCCCCTATTTTACCTTTTAGGGTATTCATGCCCAAGGACGTAACCGTCGCCCTCTTCATGTCTCACAATTTCTCTATATTGAATCATTATTAATAGAGTTAGTTTTCCTAACCATGCTTCTCAATTTATAACATGTGTCAATTCATTATGTTCCTCGCCGTACAATACAAGACGAGTCCATGTCATAGTTTCATATGTGATACTCATATAATATTAGTTCAACATAGATATATATATTGCGGCAAAACAATCAATTTTAATTCTATAAAAACCTCACAAAAGATGAGTAATAGAATCCCTACCTTTCAAGCTTATCAACAATCTTTTAATCCTGGAATCAATTAACGTTAGCTCCATACTCCCTTGATCCTAAGGCGTGCATAAGGACAATTAAAACTAAAGCACAACATACAACTACATTCATAAATAAATCATGTGTAAACCTATCTTACTAGTATGCCATTAAAGCTTTTATATAAATCTCTTTTGAATACCACAGTAAACAATTTTTGTCTTAACACAATATAAAATGTGAACAAGTAATCTATATGTTTTAGTCCCTAATAAGATTCATCAATCACTTAGGATGATATTGGAAAGGTTGCAAGACATTAAAGAATTAGGTGGTGAGCAAAGATGGGTTCTTGGTTCAGGTTAGTAGTTGGTATACCATAACAAACTGGCAGATTTACTAGTTTCCAATACAAAAATTGAATAATTCTTAGAAAATAAAATACAACTCCGATTTAGGTTTATGATAGCTCATTAGAAAGCCTAGGATGCTACTTTTCAAATATGCAAACCAATTCATAAAAATCATTTTAATTTAATCTTAGAATTTCAAGAAATAGCCACTGCCCATAGAGGTATTACAAAGTTTAACAATATAAATTTTCTGTCTAGAGCATATACACTTAGACTTCATACATATGCTCCAAAATAGCAACAAACATATACTTAGGTTTAAGAACGCAAATTTGAATAATCCTTTAGTATAAAAGAAAATTTATAAATGAAAGACTAAATTTGTTCATAAGATTCTAACCTCGGATTATGGTTAGTTAGAAGTTTGAAATGGCTTCAAAACAGGTTCCTTTACTTCGGTATGACTGAAATTCTTGCTCAAATGGAGGTGATGGTGGCTGATTTTTATGGCTGCCTTGAAGAAGTTCTCTAAGTATTTTGCTTCAGCAAAGAAATAAGAAGAAGAGTGTGGGAACCGTGGAAGAGAAAGGAAGAAAAGATGAAGTCTTTGAAGATAAGTGATAGAAACAAATATTGAGGAGACATGTTGAAGCATGTCACGGAGGAAATAAAGAAAATGAGGGTCAAGAGTAGTTGGAAAAGATATCCTTATGTCTCATCTAAAGACTTTAACACACATAATGCCAATATGATATTTTTGAGATTTATTAGAAGTTCTAAGGCTTTTTAGTAATCATACTAAATAAATATAGGAGAATTTTAGAAAATTTAAAAATAGATAAAAATAAATATTATAAAATAAATTTAAATGAAGCAATTTTTTTTATACACTAAAAATTAATTTAATTACCTCAATACCCGTTAGGAGAATAACGGGTGTCACAGCTCTACCCCCCTTAAAGAAATTTCGTCCTCGAAATTTCAATTCTAGCAATACTAGTAAAAATTTTAATTCCATTATGATTCCAATTCCGAGTCTAAACCGTTAATGTTGTTTGTCCTCCAAATTTAAGTAATCGTATCTCCACTTATTTACTTGCATAATAAATCTTACTCCTAAATCCCTCAATGAGAGTATTTCTGACAAGTTTCAACTTATAACACCGTATAATAGTCTAAGAATCTGATCAGGCATACATATTGACCATATCATGATTCCAGTCCTTCATTGTCCATGGACTGTGATTTACAATCACATTTAAGGAGATTGCCAGAGAAATTTTATATACTTCATCTTTAGGTTCCTTTTCCTTTTTGAGTAAGGAAAAGTCAAATATATTTGATTTCATACCTCAACTAATAAACTAAAACATAATCATAAAACATATATCACAAACACTTTTATTCAAAACCATACATTAAACTTATTCATAGAGATATTAAACGGAATCTCAGAGTTGCAAACATACCCGACATATTTTTCATTAAACAGCTATCCTCATGACACAAACATTCAACCCAAATAATATACTCATATTTCATATGGAATATCCCCATAACTGACTCTGGTACTTCCACATAATATTAACAGAATATTATACATTACAAATATGATACGGATACGTTTCGAGAGTACAAGGCACTCCGTATACCAGCTATCTATATCATGCATGTTTATAGGATACAAAAACATCGATAAACAAAAGATCGGACCTTAAGAAGGATGCGTTTCGAGAGCATCAAGTACTCCGTATCCAGCCATCCCGGCATTAGGCTCAATGAATCTAAAAGATTTAACAACGACGTACCACAAGAAACACAGAATACAAGGTAAACGGTTATTCGTAACACACGAAATACGGACACACATGCCTACATGCCATAGATAAAACAAAAAGATTACAGATGGAGATTCAAATCAATTGGCCGCTCCCGGCTTTCCCTTTCCCATTCAAGCTTGGATGTTGCAGCGTCGGATTCTGGATGTATGATTTGCATTTTATCTATCAATTCCTCAGCTGTTGAAGCAGTAACAAAGATTTGTCTCTCTGATTCTGTAGTGATGTTTTCTTCCACAGCGTAATCTAGAAATTTCAAAAGACCGTCATAAAAACCATTTATATTCAGCAGTCCCAAAGGTTTGGAATAAAAGCCCAACAATTGCCCACAAGCAACTACGAATATTTCCTCAAGAGTACCTAGACCACCAGGTAATGCTATAAAAGCATCGGAATTATAGATTATGTCTTTAAAATTTTTAGGGATACTCCTGACTCCTTCTCCCTTACCTATGGCTTCCTTATAAAGGTTTCCTTCAACTGGAATATGAGGCCAAATTCTTACAACAGTAGCGTCGCTAGACCTAGCTGCTAGTGCCATATTTTTCATCATTTTTATACTACCACCCCCATAGATTATGTTAATCTTCTTGTGTGCTAGGACTTGCCCTAAGTGATTTGCAGCTTCTAAATAAACTTTATCTTTTCCAAGGCTGGAACCACAAAAGACACAGACATTCTTTATTTTCTTCGTGGACTAGGAGGTAGACATATTTGGTTTATAGAAGTGGTTGCTTAATGTCTGCTCCACTTAGACTTTGGGTTCTACATGAGATTTTAAAGATGGGAAATATACAAAAAGGGCTAAAGAGATAGACGAGTAGGTAATGAAAAGGTAATCCATAGATTTAAACAAAATCTTATGCGGATAAGAAAGTAAGATAAGGTGATTGATAGTTTACAGAAAATCTGATTCACTTTTTGAAAAAGATTAGACTCTAATTGTATAACTTTTGACAATTGAGAACAATTTGACAGAAGACCCTCATGACACAACTGTAGACTTTTTGACAAATATACACCAAGTCTAGAAATTTAATATAAACGACAAATACTGTAGAACTTTTGAAATTTGAGACACAAATCTTGAAATATCTGGATAAGCTTTTCAAAATTCAAACATATTACTGTACCGTATGTGACGTGTCTGATAAGATAATATATTTTATTATATATATATATATATTTAAGAAAATCATAAATTAAATAAGATATTAACACTTACTGTATCAATCTAATAATCACAATTATTTCAAACACAAAAGCAAATATTCTGAGTAAAAGAAAAACACAAACTGTTGAACCTCAGCTAAAACTGCTTCAAATAAGTAAAGACTAAATAACCTTTATAGAGCGATGACTTATTCCCCATCCAGTTTTCTTATGGCTTGGCAAACAGGATCTAAAAATACCATATTCCTGAGGCGTTGTCTTTCTGCATAAAATTTGAGCCAGAGTTTAAAAATAGCTCCTTGAACATATCTACTAGGGTGACCGTGGAGATGAGGATGGATGCTATCCAAGTTCTCCTTTGAAAGTCCATCCCTACAAAACCTTATTTTATCCTCTCTATTCGTAGACATATAACCAGGTGAAGTACATTTACCGTTACAATTTTGTCTTCCACATTTTTTACAAGTGACCACGATGGCACAAGCTCTTCTTTTCATTGCACTACGACTGGTACCTGTTCCTGGTAAACCGACATCTTGACTAAAGTCACTCGGACGGATCTTCCCCTCTATTAACATTCTCACATCACAAGGGATACCAAAACGCATAAGAATCCACAACCGAGTAATTCTAGCCTTGTATTTCTTTCTGAGAATCTTTTGGGAGAGTGATGGGAAATACTTTCTCAGGTGTTGGTACTTTGGGTCCATGATGAGATTAAAGAAGAGTAAATAGAAAGGAAAAATTAAGATTGTAAGTTGCAGAATCCTAGAATTCCTTCTTCTCTTAGAGGGAAAAAAAGAATTTCTAGTGAAAAAGAAGAGGATTTGCGATTTAGAGAGAAAATAACAAATTAAGAGAGAAAAAAATGAACTCGGAGAAATAAGCTCTTATGCACAGTAAACGTATATGTAAACAATAATTAAACCACTGTATATGACACGTATAGAGACCACGTGGGAGAGACAGTGTGAATCAAACTGATTTAGGATTTGAACTAGGCCCAAATGTTCTTAGTTGAAAATGGTCAGGCTGTTTCAGGCCTTAACACATTTAGAACGAGTTAAATAACAAACATAAAATTAAAAACCAATTTGTATAAATCTTAAACCCAATTCAAAGCCCACTATAGATAAAGTTAACTATAAACAACAAATCTAATTTAACGACAACAAGGATCTTCCTGAATGATATTTAAAATCATTTCATAACAACATAATCTTCCAGCAACTCAAATAATTTTGTTTTAATCAAAACCTTATTGAACAATACATACACCCATATGTTATTCATAATACTTAACATTTATCAATGGATTCATCATCATTGCTACCAAGGGTTTAGAATGTGACTAACCTTGAAATCAATATGATTTACGTCTTTCAACGTAGACCATATCAACGAACAAAGACACTTGATGTTACTACTTAAGAACATCTACAATCCCCACAATTCTACTTATACAATATATAATTTCCTCATATAACAAAACCTTAAGTAACCAAAAGATTCACATCTAAACATCTAAAACTTAAACATTTTATCGTAATTATTCAAAATTATTATAAGTGCCTTAAGTATTATGATTTACTTAAGGAAACTCCTATTGATCATTTTTCTATTGCATCTATATATAAAGATTCACTGATACACTTAAATACAATGTACGTAACAAAATATTCCAATTTTGAGATTCATGCATTCTAGACTTTACACAGTCTCAACAGACCAAAAGTCTAACATTTATCTCTCTTAAGATTCAATACCATGATTTCTAACTTATATCATATTCCTCAACTAAATAGAACTTTTAAGAAAAGATATTGACACTTATGTGCTCCATCGAATCCACACATAATCATTACTTAGGTTTGAATCAATTACGAAAAATTTGGCATATCTATGCCAAACTTTAGAATCAATAAATCAAGCCTTATATTTCTTATTGTTTTTCACGAGACAAAAGGCTTTTAAATCCTCGTATCTATACGAATTTCTCATCGTTTATACGAATTAGATATGCTTATAGATCCAAATATTATACGAATCTCTCATAAGCAATCTACTTATAAACTCATTCCATATAATTATCATTCCCTCATAACTATTAATACTTTCCTTCTATATAATTATTGTACTCATATAACTATTAATATTTTCATTCTATGGCCTTTCCATGTTACATCCTTCTAGACTGTATAAATCAATGTGAATGTTTATTTTGATGATGACAATGAAAATTCAGCTTCAAAACCATCTCAAAAATATATTTTTTAAAGTGGTGCTACACTCCCTAGGTTAACCGAACCTAGGCTCTGATACCAAAAATTCTGTAACGCCCCTATATGGGGGTTAACAGTTTTTAATGAGATAAAATAAAAATAAATAATAAAAGAAAAACCTTAAAAATAAAATTTGCCCGGGACTTAAATGAAAACTCCCAACTCAAAAATAAAAATATAAACGACAAATAAACCACAGTTTAATGTAGCACCTTAAATTTTATAATATAAACTGTTGTCATCATCATTTTAACCCTCAACACATTGTAATACAGTCACAGAAAGTAACAATTGATGCTTACATTATCATGAAGAACATTCTCAACAATTGAAGCAGTCCCAATGTAATATAGCTACATCACTTCCTCAACTATATTTCTCGTAGCCACCTCACACTTAGTGAGTCCTGAAAAGATAAAATATAAGGGAATGAGCGACACTATGCTCAGTAGAGAAAGCCATTACTCACCTTTAGGTTTTTATCATTACCACATTAAAACCTGCATGGTTAGTAAGTTACATCATATTCCAGATTATGAGGTTTATTATGATCACATCTTATGGATACCGTAGTTAATCATTACCAAGTGTCATAATTACACATTTATACAAATATTACCAATCATCATTGTTCCTAGGTATCCATGTTAAATTGAGTATCACTCAACTCATCGAAACCCAAATGGGCGCACTTGATCACCCTATAAACATTCCAAGGGTGTTCCGGTGAGGGGACATCAAGCCCCGAGTCCTCACCAAGTCGATTCCTGTACAGTGTGTTCTGGGACTTTCAACCCAAGGAAGCGTTATCACCTTCCCCCTATTTTACCTTTTAGGGTATTCATGCCCAAGGACGTAACCGTCGCCCTCTTCATGTCTCACAATTTCTCTATATTGAATCATTATTAATAGAGTTAGTTTTCCTAACCATGCTTCTCAATTTATAACATGTGTCAATTCATTATGTTCCTCGCCGTACAATACAAGACGAGTCCATGTCATAGTTTCATATGTGATACTCATATAATATTAGTTCAACATAGATATATATATTGCGGCAAAACAATCAATTTTAATTCTATAAAAACCTTACAAAAGATGAGTAATAGAATCCCTACCTTTCAAGCTTATCAACAATCTTTTAATCCTAGAATCAATTAACGTTAGCTCCATACTCCCTTGATCCTAAGGCGTGCATAAGGACAATTAAAACTAAAGCACAACATACAACTACATTCATAAATAAATCATGTGTAAACCTATCTTACTAGTATGCCATTAAAGCTTTTATATAAATCTCTTTTGAATACCACAGTAAACAATTTTTGTCTTAACACAATATAAAATGTGAACAAGTAATCTATATGTTTTAGTCCCTAATAAGATTCATCAATCACTTAGGATGATATTGGAAAGGTTGCAAGACATTAAAGAATTAGGTGGTGAGCAAAGATGGGTTCTTGGTTCAGGTTAGTAGTTGGTATACCATAACAAACTGGCAGATTTACTAGTTTTCAATACAAAAATTGAATAATTCTTAGAAAATAAAATACAACTCCGATTTAGGTTTATGATAGCTCGTTAGAAAGCCTAGGATGCTACTTTTCAAATATGCAAACCAATTCATAAAATTCATTTTAATTTAATCTTAGAATTTCAAGAAATAGCCACTGCCCATAGAGGTATTACAAAGTTTAACAATATAAATTTTCTGTCTAGAGCATATACACTTAGACTTCATACATATGCTCCAAAATAGCAACAAACATATACTTAGGTTTAAGAACGCAAATTTGAATAATCCTTTAGTATAAAAGAAAATTTATAAATGAAAGACTAAATTTGTTCATAAGATTCTAACCTCGGATTATGGTTAGTTGGAAGTTTGAAATGGCTTCAAAACAGGTTCCTTTACTTCGGTATGACTGAAATTCTTGCTCAAATGGAGGTGATGGTGGCTGATTTTTATGGCTGCCTTGAAGAAGTTCTCTAAGTATTTTGCTTCAGCAAAGAAATAAGAAGAAGAGTGTGGGAACCGTGGAAGAGAAAGGAAGAAAAGATGAAGTCTTTGAAGATAAGTGATAGAAACAATTATAGAGGAGACATGTTGAAGCATGTCACGGAGGAAATAAAGAAAATGAAGGTCAAGAGTAGTTAGAAAAGATATCCTTATGTCTCATCTAAAGACTTTAACACACATAATGTCAATATGACATTTTTGAGATTTATTAGAAGTTCTAAGGCTTTTTAGTAATCATACTAAATAAATATAGGAGAATTTTAGAAAATTTAAAAATAGATAAAAATAAATATTATAAAATAAATTTAAATGAAGCAATTTTTTTTTATACACTAAAAATTAATTTAATTACCTCAATACCCGTTAGGAGAATAACGGGTGTCACACAAGCTTTATGGTTGCCTATTGAAGGCTCTTGGAACTTTAATAATATTGATAATGAGCTTAAGCCTTTAGGCTTTAAATGACAACTGAAGGGTTGACTTTGATTTTTGAAAATCAAGGTGTAAGAGTAATAACATGTAAAAATATACATGTTCTTCAGTTTAAATAATTTATTCAGTATTTTATTTATTATTAAAACCTCTAATTAAGCATTTTTGCATGTTTCTAGCATGTTTAAAAATATTACTTTTTGTTAATGGTTTTTTTCTAAAGAATAAATTTTGTTGGACTAATATATGTGAATATTTGAATCAGGGGGCAGAAATGAAAGAAAAAATGACAAGAAAATCAACTTTGGAGTGAAAGAATTAAATTGGAAAAAATATTGGGTAGCTACTTTTGAGTCGACCAAAATCAAGCCAAGCTGCCACTAGGAGCCTCTCCGAGCAAGCCTTTCGTATGCCTAGAGCCATCACTACAAGAAAAACTACATTTAATGACATATTATTTACGATATGTATTTTTTGAATGTCGTTGAAAAGTACATACAACGACATCTCCAACAAAGATGTCATTAACGACATTTAAAACAATAATTAACGACATCTATATAAATATCGTATTAAAGATCTCCTTTCAACGACAATAGTTTAGTGTCGTTAAATTATTTAACGACAAGTAGGAGATGTCGTCAAACCACTTGGATAAACAACTTATGACTAACTTAACCATAACTACACAATTCTAAAGACAATCGCAATCAAAATTTATAACCTTAAACAAAAATCACAATCTCAAAAATCCAAATATCAAATATCACAATTGCGACGACATGTCATCGCAAATGGGAAAGGATATTTTTTTAATTATTTGCGATAATTTATCGAGGCAAATATGTAGAAATATGAAACGATATATCATCACAAATATTTTTAGCGACAACAATATAGTGGTACATATGGAGCCCACATTTGCGACATTATGTTGTCGCAACTGTGTGAATATTTGGAACGATTTTTATCGTTGCAAAAAATGTCGCCACTAATAGCCCCGGTTATAGTAGTGATATTTCTTATCTTAATGCTTCCGTTAGATTGAATTTAGAGAGCCTGTTTTAAGTTATTTAATGGAAAGAGATTGTTTTGCTAAACTACAAAGTAGAGAAAGATTAAGATAGTTGACATTGTTGCTATTTACGCCTAGTAATTTCAACAAAAAAATTAAAAATAATTCTATGATCATTGTAAAATTATTGTCTAAAGGTAGAGAATGAACCTTTAATCAGTTTTATCATTTCGCTTACAAATTCTTGAATTTTGTTATAATTTTATTTATTCACAATTGTTATTTTGATTTGAATTTTGAAGTTTAATTTTATTATTATGCTTTAATTTTCCTTTTAATTAATTTTCATATTTTAATTTTAGTCTAAATTCACATTTTAATTATCATTTATTTTGTGTTTTAATTTTATTTTATTTTTCATTCTTTATTTAGTCTTTTTATTTTATTTCTTTCAAGTATTTTAGTTAGTTAAATTCAAAACCCCTTTTTTCTATATATAAAAAATACTAAAAATATATAAAAATATATATAAATATTTACAACACAAATAAAAAAATTTAATAACATATTAATTAAAATCAATCCTCTTGGGATTGATATTATACTCATCATATATTACTTGATACGACCACGTATACTTGCATGTACAAGAACTAACACATCAAAGAGTTTCGCCTTGAATATTAATTTAATTTGTTTTTAGTTATGATATGAAAGGACGTAGTATATGTTGTAGTGGATTTCTGAACATTAATCTTCTTCTATATGCTCCCTCGTGATCCTTATTACTTCTCTGTGGAGTGCACTGTAGTTTGGCATGTAGAAACACTCTAACGCTTAAATTAGACAAACAGTGGTGGAGATCTTGTGGGAACACTAGTAAAAGAAGTTAATATCCTTTTCGATAGGCTTCATATTCTATTTATACTTGACTTGTTCTAAAAAAATGATTGTCTCAATAATAATCTCATTTAGATGCGACACATTCCTTTTTGAGTAGAGTTTTCTTTGATTTTTGCCATCAAGAACATTCATTATTCTTCCATTTTATCATATTCTTTAGGATTTGTACTTATTCACTTGTTTTTCTCTTTTTATACTGCAAGCAAGTGGACATGCGTCATGTAGATTATGGTTGTCCAAACACTCTGACACGCATGTCAGTTTTAGCGGTTTGTTAAGTATGTATCAAGAAGCATGTCATGTTACAGATGGCTGTTTAGACATCGTATTATGAGACTCGACATGTCTCTGAATTATGACATTGAAACCTCGAGGTGTCAATCGATCTATACATTCACGAAGTAGGAGTTTCCTGGCACTGGTCATGTTGATCGATATTAGGTATCTTGAGGTTAAGGATTCATCGACCTGCTCATTTCTCGGTGGCTAATCTGTTTGGGAAAAGATCGACCTCATCAAACTCGTAGGTCGAGATGGATCATTGTGAGAAATATGTGGATACGTGTCATGTCACGCCCCGGAGTACGGAAGGTGACGTGGCGGAATATTTAGATTAATTAAAGCGGATTTAATTAAAAATCGAGAGTTTAAGAATCCAATTAAGTAAGAAATAAAGAAATTTTCCACCACATTTGATAAATGAATTTATAAATATTAAACAAATAATAATTGAATAAAAATCGCGAATATGGGTTCCACAACCCACAACTTGTGCACACACATGGATCTGACAATATCATAAATACAATTACAGTCCAAGTACAAATAAAGTTAAGTCTTACATGCCTTGATTAAATAATACAGAATATAAATAAACTCTCCTATTGCTCCTGAGTTCGGTCCGAAGAATCTTCTCCAAACCTAAATGGAAGACCACCTAGATGGGGGAAATTTAAAACAATAAAACGTGAGCGAAAAGCTCAGTAGGACTATGTTTTATAAAATAGTTTAATGCATGGAAATATAGCATCATTTGAAGTTATACAAAGGAAACTTAAATGAATAAATAAATAATTTGAGTAGAACCGTTCTATCACAGAACAGTCCACTCGTCAAATCAAAACACCAATTTACTTTTACCTAGGCAAACCATGATATCACCACCGTAGTGGCCCAGCTGGGTTTCGGGACCTGCCCCCAAGGTCGATCGCTACACGACCCGATCTCTGATATGGCATCATGCCCATGTATTTATTATCATTATCATTCAAAACCCAATTACCGAGTGTTGTCAATTACATTTATTATGAAATTCATTTCATATCACGGTATATTAAAATATAACCGATAAAACCATTGTCAAACAACCGTTGAAAACATTTTGATGGAAATCATTTTTGAAGCCAAATCATTTCAAAACCAGGCTACCAAAGAAATAGGATAGAAGTCCTACCTCAATACTCGTGCCGGTACCCCACACCGCAATCCCGGTCCGCTATACGTTAGCTCCACGGAACCACGAACGATCCTAGATACAAACTAAGTCGATCAATATCTAGTTTGAGACATTCTATGTTACTAAATCATTTCATGATGTCCTAGTGTGCCATTTGTATCATTAAAATCATCCTATAAGGTTGGGGTTTAAATCAGGGTTCAAAACAGTGAAAACGGGTAAAAATCATAAAATTTTCCATACCTCGGTCGGCCTGCCGGACGCCCTGCTTCGGCCTGCCGAACTGCACAGTTCGGCCTGCCGGAAACAAGGTTCGGCCTGCCGAACATTTCCCCAGATTCGGCCTGCCGGTCGGAAGAACACCGGCCTGCCGAACTGGGAAGATCCAGAAATCCCAGCCACGGGTTTCTCGATCCCCAAAATCCAAATCTGGATTCCAACCTGTTTTTCTCAATTCCCAGGCATGAAAAATAATCATAGTTGATAGAAAAACATTCTAAAACATGTTTGGGCTCATTTAAACAAGATTTAAACTTAAAATCCTCAAAAATCCAAAAATGAGAAAAAGAAGAGAAAAATGAAAAATATTGAATTCAATTCATTTTTCTTCAATCTAAGCTTAGATTCTAGTTGTTCTAAGCTCATTTAACACAAATCCACGGTTTTCTAAGCTAAAACAAACTTAGATTTCAAAAACACACAAAATTGAAAATTTTGTAAAAAGTTTTGAAATTTCGAATCTAACCTCGAATCGAAGCTTCAATCCGCGTTCTCGGTTGTCGAATCACGTCCCCGAGCTTCCTCCTTGCTAACCCGAAGCTTGGATTCGAATGTGGTTTCAAAATTTGAGAGAGAATTGAGAGAGAAAGAGAGACTGCCGAGAGAGAAATTGAGAGAGAGAGCAGGAGAGAGAGGGAACCGGAGAGTGAGGAGAGAGAGAGGAAGGAAGGAAATAAATAGAGGAAATCGGTGGGCGGTTTTACTGTGCGAAAACCACGTGCCGCCCACGGTTTTGCAAAACGGAGTATTTTTTAACATTTTACAAATTGTTGTGTTTTAAAACTCAAAACATCATTTTAAAACAATAAGAAATCATTTAAATGCATTGATTTAACAAAACAACTAAAAATTCAAAAAAATCCAACCAAATAGTCTAATAAATGTTAAAACGTTAATTATGGCACACTAATTCATCATTTACATTACATTAATATTAAATAAATTTCGGGGCGTTACAACTCTCCACCCCTAAAAGAAATTTCGTCCTCGAAATTTACAACTTATCTCAAAAACAAAACAAATGCGGATACAGCTCCCGCATACTCGACTCTAATTCCCAAGTGGCTTCATCAACCCCGTGATGCTGCCACACGACCTTTACCAATGGTATTTCACGACGACGCAAGCTAATCACTTTCCGGTCGATAACCTGAATCGAAACTTCTCCGTACGTCGTATCTTCTTGAACCTGCACATCGCGAAACGAAACTATCTTATTCTGCCCAGGCGGACATTTCCTAAGCATCGACACATGAAACACATCGTGAATGTGAGAAAGTTCGGGCGGAAGATCAAGCCGATAAGCGACCACACCAACACGCTGAGTGATCTCGAACGGCCCAATATACCTCGGCGCGAGCTTCCCACTCACTCCGAACCGCATAGTTCCCTTACGAGGTGACACCCTCAAGAGAACAAAATCTCCAACCGCGAACTCTAAGGGTCTACGTCTCCTATCCGCGTAGCTCTTCTGCCGACTCTGAGCTGCTCTCAACCGATCCCGGATCACCGCAACTTTCTCGTTGCTGTCACGAATCTCTTCCGGCCCAAGGATAACTCTATCTTCCGGCTCGGCCCAACACACAGGTGACCGACACGGTTGCCCATACAATGCCTCAAATGGTGCCATATCGATACTCGCCTGATAACTGTTGTTGTACGCGAACTCCGCCAAATGCAAACATTGCTTCCAATTCCCGCCGAAGTCCAACGCACAAGCACGCAACATATCCTCGAGAACCTGAATAACCCGCTCAGACTGCCCATCAGTCTGAGGATGAAACGCCGTACTGAAGTTCAAATCCGTACCCAAAGCCTCCTAAAAACTCCTCCAGTATTTAGCATTAAACCTGGTATCTCGATCAGAGGTGATGGACAAAGGAACTCCATGCAACCTCACAATGTTCTGCATATACAACTCCCCGAGAATCTTCCTCGAACACGTCGACCTAAACGGAATGAAATGCGCCGATTTTGTCAACCTATCGACCACAACCCAAACTGCATCGTGCCGCTGCTCCGTCCTCGGCAAACCTGTGAGGAAATCCATCGTCACATGCTCCCATTTCCATCCTGGAATAGGAAGCGGCTGAAGCTGACCTGCAGGCTTCTGATGCTCAGCTTTCACCTGAAGACACGTCGAACACTTGGCCACGTACTTGCGAACATCTTTCTTCATGCCTCTCCACCAATACTGCCTCTTCAAATCACGATACATCTTGGTGCTTCCGGGATGAATAACAAACTGAGACCTATGGGCTTCGTCTAGAACGGCTTTCGTCACCTCGGCAATAACTGGAACTGCAAGACGCTCCCGGAAGTACAACGATCCATCTGCATGCACGCTCCATTCTTCAAACTGCTCCCCATTCTGAATCCGCGACCAAATGCCCTGCAAATGTCGATCCTGCCAATGACTTTGCTTCACCATCCGAACAAGAGCTGGAGTCGCTTCCACATGATACAATGAAACTCGATCACCGTCTTCATGATACTGTAGCCGATACTCACTCACTGTCGCATCCCTGCTCCAGTCCTCAAAAATCAAACAAGCGAGAATCCCTGAAGACTTTCTACTAAGCGCGTCCGCGACCACATTAGCCTTCCCGGGATGATACTGCAAAGCGAAATCATAATCCTCCATGTACTCCACCCATCTGCGCTGCCTCAGATTAAGATCCCTCTGAGTGAACAAATACCTCAAACTCTTGTGATCGGAGAAGACCTGAAACGATGCTCCATACAAGTAACATCTCCAAATCTTCAGCGCGTAGATCACTGCCGCAAGCTCTAAATCGTGAGTAGGATAATTCCGCTCGTGAGGTCGTAGCTGTCTCGATCCGTACGCAACCACACGTCCAAGCTGCATCAACACGCATCCAAGTCCGCGCCCTGAAGCATCAGCATAAACCTCATACGGCTCGTCACTACTAGGAATAACCAATACTGGAGCTGAAGTCAACCGGTTCTTCAATTCCTGAAAAGCAGACTCACAATCTTCATCCCACTCAAACCTGACATTTTTCTTGATCAATCTCGTCAACGGAGCCGCGATCTTCGAAAAATCCTTCACAAATTTCCTGTAATATCCAGCAAACCTAAGAAGCTGCGAATCTCCGCTACATTCCTTGGTCGTTCCCACTCCAATATAGCTTCAATCTTGGATGGATCCACCGAAATACCATGCTCCGAGATGACATGACCCAGAAACTTGACCTCAGTCAACCAAAACTCACACTTTTCTCTCTTAGCATACAACTGGTGCTCCCGCAGAGTCTGAAGCACGATCCGAAGATGCAGCTCATGCTCCTCCCAAGTCTTAGAATACACAAGAATGTCGTCGATGAACACGATCACAAACTGATCTAGATACGGCCTAAAAACCCTGTTCATCAGATCCATAAAAGCTGCTGGAGCATTCGTCAACCCGAAAGACATAACCAGAAACTCGAAGTGCCCATACCGAGTCCTAAAAGCTGTCTTGGGAATATCCTCTGCCTTGATCCTGAGCTGATGATAACCTGAACGCAAATCAATCTTCGAGAAGTATCGCGAACCTCCCAACTGATCAAATAGCTCATCAATCCTAGGCAAGGGATACTTGTTCTTCACCGTAACACGATTCAGCTGTCGATAATCCACACATAACCTGAGAGTCCCATCGTGCTTCTTAGCGAACAAAACTGGTGCTCCCCACGGAGATGTGCTATTCTGAATATACCCTTTATCAGCAAGCTCCTGAAGTTGCCTTCTCAATTCTTTCATTTCTGCCGGCGCCATCCGATAAGGTGCCATAGAAATCGGTGATGTCCTTGGAAACAACTCGATACCAAACTCAATCTCCCGATGCGGTGGTAACCCTGATAACTCGTCGGGGAAGACATCCTCGAACTCATCAACCACCGGAATCACTACACTACCTCTCGAAACATAGGGCTCGCAATCTAGATTGGCAAGAAAAGCAAAACAATCTAGATTCCTTCGCCCTCCTAAACACGACTTCATAAGACGCTCACTCATTGACCAATCACCACCACCCTGGTAAGTGATAACCGTCCCCCTATCAGACACTAGGGTCACTTTTCTAAGTTGGCAGTCTACGACTGCACTATATCTGGACAACCAGTCCATCCCTAAGATTACATCATAGGAGCTCATGGGGAGTATAATCAAATCACTTTTCAAAATCTCATCCCCAATCTTTATTTTACAGGATTTACACATATAATTTACACACACCCGCCCCAAGGGAGAAGTTATAACTAGGGGTTCCTTAAACTCTTCTATTTCTAATCCCAAGGCATGTACAAAAGAACTCGAAATGAGAGAATGAGAGGCACCGGTATCGAATAAAACCCGAGCTAAGGATCTAGAAACCAAAACCATACCGTCGACAACCGCGTTACCAGTCTGAGAATCTGACCCTCCAGATGCCATTGCATGAACCTGCACTGGCGCTTTCCCTTTTCCTCTACCGACATTACTGGGTCCTGCACTACTCGGCCGGTACTGCTGAGATGGAGACGACTGCACACTACCTGTACTCGGTGCTCTATACTGAGGAACACTGCGCTGAAAATACTGCGGCTGCTGCCCCCGTGCCGGATATGAGAATTGCTGAGGAGAAAACTGCGGATACTGCAACTGCGGGTACTGCGGAGGCGGAGGTAGGGTCTGAGGCTGAGGCTGAGATGAACGACTGGCATCCTCCCCGGTCTGCGATCCAAGACGAGCACTCCTGATCGGGCAATTCCTCTTGATGTGTCCGGGCTGCTGACAGAAATGACAATGGAAGCTGTAGGGATTACTGCGCCCGCTGCCAGACGAACTGCTACTGCCACTGGTCGCACCGCCTTGCTTGCCTTTCCCCAGAGCTGGACGACTACTGGTGCTCTTCCTGCCACTCCTCTGCGGTCCTCCTGAAGCCTTGGCTCGGTCCTCACAATACTGCACGTAATCATTCTCCACGGAGATCGCCGACGACACAAGCTCTCCGAAACTCCTAAGCCGTAGAGCAACCAACTGCCGCCGAATAGGAGCCTTGAGCCCTTCCTGGAACTTGATACACTTTTCACGCTCCGATGCCACAGCTGATGGAGCAAACCTAGCCAACTCGTTAAACTTTGCCTCATACTCCCGAACTAACATATCACCCTGCTGCAATCTATAAAACTCAGCTGCTTTCTGATCTCTATACCCCTGCGGAAAATACCGATCATAGAACAGCTCCTCGAACTTGTCCCAACTGATATCACCACCGCGCTCCAAACGCTTAGTTTGTTTCCACCAGGTGTTAGCGCCACCCTCAAGCTTATACGCCGCAAACTCCACACGATACTCCTCAGGCACACCAAGAGTATCTGGATGCTTCAGGATCGAATCTAACCAATACTCTGCTAACTGCGGATCCCCATTACCATCAAAAGTCGGAATAGACGCCCGCCGAAATTCCTTAAAGAAAGCATGCCGACTACCAACACTGGAGTCTTCCGGTCTAGCCCTGGCTGCCATCTGCCGGAAAGCCGCAAACATAGACCTCATCAGGCCCTCATCATTTTCGAACTCGGCGTCAGCTGTCGAACGACGTCTAGGTGCCATTCTCTCACTTCTAAAAACAAAATTTGGACTGTCAGAGGTATTTCATTGTCAAACCTATGTGTGCACAATTCCCAAGGTTCATAACCTTGAGCTCTGATACCATTCTGTCACGCCCCGGAGTACGGGAGGTGACGTGGCGGAATATTTAGATTAATTAAAGCGAATTTAATTAAAAATCGAGCGTTTAAGAATCCAATTAAGTAAGAAATAAAGAAATTTTCCACCACATTTGATAAATGAATTTATAAATATTAAACAAATAATAATTGAATAAAAATCGCGAATATGGGTTCCACAACCCACAACTTGTGCACACACATGGATCTGACAATATCATAAATACAATTACAGTCCAAGTACAAATAAAGTTAAGTCTTACATGCCTTGATTAAATAATACAGAATATAAATAAACTCTCCTATTGCTCCTGAGTTCGGTCTGAAGAATCTTCTCCAAACCTAAATGGAAGACCACCTAGATGGGGGAAATTTAAAACAATAAAACGTGAGCGAAAGGCTCAGTAGGACTATGTTTTATAAAATAGTTTAATGCATGAAAATATAGCATCATTTGAAGTTATACAAAGGAAAATTAAATGAATAAATAAATAATTTGAGTAGAACCGTTTTATCACAGAACAGTCCACTCGTCAAATCAAAACACCAATTTACTTTTACCTAGGCAAACCATGATATCACCACCGTAGTGGCCCAGCTGGGTTTCGGGACCTGCCCCCAAGGTCGATCGCTACACGACCCGATCTCTGATATGGCATCATGCCCATGTATTTATTATCATTATCATTCAAAACCCAATTACCGAGTGTTGTCAATTACATTTATTATGAAATTCATTTCATATCACGGTATATTAAAATATAATCGATAAAACCATTGTCAAACAACCGTTGAAAACATTTTGATGGAAATCATTTTTGAAGCCAAATCATTTCAAAACCAGGCTACCAAAGAAATAGGATAGAAGTCCTACCTCAATACTCGTGCCGGTACCCCACACCGCAATCCCGGTCCGCTATATGTTAGCTCCACGGAACCACGAATGATCCTAGATATAAACTAAGTCGATCAATATCTAGTTTGAGACATTCTATGTTACTAAATCATTTCATGATGTCCTAGTGTGCCATTTGTATCATTAAAATCATCCTATAAGGTTGGGGTTTAAATCAGGGTTCAAAACAGTGAAAACGGGTAAAAATCACAAAATTTTCCATACCTCGGTCGGCCTGCCGGACGCCCTGCTTCGGCCTGCCGAACTGCACAGTTCGGCCTGCCGGAAACAAGGTTCGGCCTGCCGAACATTTCCCCAGATTCGGCCTGCCGGTCGGAAGAACACCGGCCTGCCGATCATCACTCCGGCCTGCCGAACATGAACTTCGGCCTGCCGAATTGGGAAGATCCAGAAATCCCAGCCACGGGTTTCTCGATCCCTAAAATCCAAATCTGGATTCCAACCTGTTTTTCTCAATTCCCAGGCATGAAAAATAATCATAGTTGATAGAAAAACATTCTAAAACATGTTTGGGCTCATTTAAACAAGATTTAAACTTAAAATCCTCAAAAATCCAAAAATGAGAAAAAGAAGAGAAAAATGAAAAATATTGAATTCAATCCGTTTTTCTTCAATCTAAGCTTAGATTCTAGTTGTTCTAAGCTCATTTAACACAAATCCACGGTTTTCTAAGCTAAAACAAACTTAGATTTCAAAAACACACAAAATTGAAAATTTTGTAAAAAGTTTTGAAATTTCGAATCTAACCTCGAATCGAAGCTTCAATCCGCGTTCTCAGTTGTCGAATCACGTCCCCGAGCTTCCTCCTTGCTAACCTGAAGCTTGGATTCGAATGTGGTTTCAAAATTTGAGAGAGAATTGAGAGAGAAAGAGAAACTGCCGAGAGAGAAATTGAGAGAGAGAGCAGGAGAAAGAGGGAACCGAAGAGTGAGGAGAGAGAGAGGAAGGAAGGAAATAAATAGAGGAAATCGGTGGGCGGTTTTACTGTGCGAAAACCACGTGCCGCCCACGGTTTTGCAAAACGGAGTATTTTTTAACATTTTACAAATTGTTGTGTTTTAAAACTCAAAACATCATTTTAAAACAATAAGAAATCATTTAAATGCATTGATTTAACAAAACAACTAAAAATTCAAAAAAATTCAACCAAATAGTCTAATAAATGTTAAAACGTTAATTATGACACACTAATTCATCATTTACATTACATTAATATTAAATAAATTTCGGGGCGTTACATGTCATGATATCATTGATTCGTTGGAAAATCCCCCAATGGTGCATGTTTTGTGTAACGTGAATGATATTAGCTAAATCATCGCCCAAGTTATAGAACGTGGAATTTGAGTCGTTTCAGCGGTTAAGCAACCAATTAGGAAGAAGATCACTTTAGAGGCAACAAATTAATTTCAATGTGCACGAATAAACGTTTTATATATAATGTGTGTGTGCAAAAATTAGAATGTATGATATACACGAGCCGCAATCGAGGTCAGTGTAGTTGTCAGTCGAAGCGTGATAATTTCTTGACAAAAAAACAATAAGCTGCTAGCTAGCTGGCAATATCACAGAGTGATCACCATTGATTTATCACCATCTCTTCTCTCTCCAAAAGCTAATGTCAAGCACGGCTCTTCTTTTGTTGAGCTCCATGGAAGAAGCCGACTTGTTAATTTGGTTCCCATTACTTTTCTAAAATATCACTTTGAAAAAGTGAAACAAACAGTAATAACGAACCCCAACATTTGTTGCCTCGTTACGGGTCAGAACTAAATATTTCAAGATGCGTTATAATTGGCTCGGTATCTTCCTTATCCTAAATGTATGGCTAAGGAAATGCTATAACAACAAAATATCCATCTTTTTTACATGGTTAGTCTAGTTGAAGTTTACTAGATAGATTAGATTCTCTTACCGCTAGTTATTCTCACTTTTCTCTTCTATCTTTTTTCTAGAAGGTTGAGTTATATATTCTTAGATATCTTGTTAATTCATCGCTTTCATTACATATTAGTCAGCCATACTTGGTCCATAAAGCTTGCGTCCATAATATGACAATTAGTACGTGGAGACTTTTGAGGAATGGTATATAATATGTAGATTAACTTGCAAGAAAAAAGCCTTATATTTAGAAGCTGTGTAGATTAAAGCTTACACTTGCACATATTGAGTGCAAAACGTGATTAAAATGAGTTTTTTTTAATACATATAACGCTGATAAGATAAGCGCAAGATTAATTATAAGTTGCTAAGTGGCTTCACATGTTACATCGAATAAATTTTGGATAAGATAAGTTGCCAAGTTTTGGACACCAATTGATGCAACATCGAGCTTAATTCCTCAAAGTTCGTTTATCATGCAAAATAAGAACTTTTCTCATGATTAGTTGCAAAGAGTTCTTTTTTTTAAAAAAAAAAAACTAAGTGAGGAGAGTCGAACTTTTGACCTCATTAGAAGTATGAATGTAGACATCGCTGGACTATGCCTACAGGGCAAATCATCTTTATCCTATTTAAAATCCCAGGAAAAAAAATATAATTAATTAAGATATCAAAATAAAATATAGGGTTTGTTTTATGCATTTGCTTTTTATTTATTTTTATTTTTTTTGCAATGAGATTCTTAAGCTTTTTATGATGATTATGTCTCTAAACGTAACTAATTATACAACAACTAATTTTGAACAGTAAATATTTATCAAAATTGAGGGGAAAACAACCACGTAACATGCTGGTAACCAATTTAAGAATATTAGGAGAAAAAATCTAACATCGTGGGACATCTTCTTGAACTTTCATACGTATAGTCTAGGATGCCATGATGGTGGGTATGACGATATATATAGCTAAAACACAACCACCGATGACACAAAATGATCAGGTGCATTCATGTTATGTGATTTGACCATAAAAATGATCGATATTTGATACGGAATCAACCAAGGAATAATTATTGTATGAGGATGAAAGGAGGAAAAAAAAAAACAAAACAACAGACTCGGGGAATGTGATGACTAGATTTCATTTTAATGCGGAAAAGCAAGAATCAAATTTGAAGATCTTCGTCGACTTTTACACAGAGCAAAGAGATTTCTCCTAGATATCCAAAATGATGCCCCATATGCCACATAAATTGGCCCAAACAAAGCGCTGTCAAGTGTAAAGCTGACTTTGCTGTGATCGCTTTGGCTTTCGATCCCTTTTTTGGATTATACGGCGGATTGCAATCTCTCTACTCAATTGAGTAAATGCCTCGATCAAATTCAAATGTGTCCTTGTTGGATTCGACTAGCTATGATATAGATATATATATATATATATATTCATTTTTTTAACTGATTCATTTGTTAATCACTGACATTCATTTTTTTTTTTCAAGGGGTGGGCCACTAGGGGATACATGCTTCTTTTTGCGGAATAACGTCTTCGTTTGTGTTTTCACTAAAAAAAAAAAAAAAAAAAAATCTTCGCTTGCATATATTGCTAGTCATGAAACTAAGCTTACAAAGGTGATGGCGTTTTAGACCTTAAAAGAATTGTTTTTAAACTCCTAAAATATTTTTGCTAGTCAGACTGGTCTTTGATTTTTCTCCAACTAATTCATTATTATTGGGAAATTAAGCAAAAGAATATTTGCCCTTATAACATGGATGCATATGACCGACACATGTTCATTTCCGTCGAAAATTTGAAGCTGCCTCCCAATTAGTGTCATATTTGATATTGTTTATGTAAGTCGAGAATTAAAATGATGTTTTTTTGGGATGAAAATGTCGAAAGCTTGTGAACTTATGGGGGAAAATCTTTTAATATAACTCAATAATACACTGAATTATTGTAAATAATATCGGTGTGTTAGAAGACATGAGAGACCAGCAATCGAATAAAAATTAAATTCACAATTCCAAGTTGGAATTTTCTAGCTACTATGAAGTCATGAACTTTAACTTTTAGTCCTTCCTGGGGAATCTCAGAAGGCACCATTCTTTTTGCCCCTCTTCATGTTTTAGATAAAGTCGCTGTTACGTGGAGTCCAATCCATCAACCAAATTTTCAGTGTCTGATCTTGGCATGCCTTTTGAACAATATCTGTTTCTGTACTAAATGGACCCCCCCCAGGCCCCCCCCCCCCCCCACGTTCAGGATCATTTCATTGATTTCTGACATCCTCCAATAGCGGGATTTTGGCATAAACGAATATATACATATACATCATACACACACACATATATATATATATATATGCATTATGTGCCTTTATTAATTTCCTTCCTCTTTATTTTAAAGAAAGTTTAAAAATCAAGTATTAACTGTTAGATGTAAATTTTTTTTATATATATTTGTAAAGTTTCTAAATATTATAACATTTAAGTTTTAACTTTAAGTTTTAATCTATTTTCAAAACTCGATAAGACATTAGTTTTTATTTTGACTTGATATTTGAATAATTAGATAAAGTATCTACACTCGTTTTAGCCATGGAATATAGGGATATTTTGAAAAAAATGCCCCTTTAAAATTTTAATTGAGAAAATGATCCTTTTTTTTTTACATAAAGATTAAACCTTTTGGATAGAAAAACTGCTCTATTTTTTTTCAAAAAGATGAAAAAAAACACCTTAGGCAAGTAAAGGAACCTCAACAAGATAAAAAAAAAAATTGAAACAATTTTCTTTCTCAAAAGGCTTAATTTTTAGTATCAAAAAAATAAATCATGTCTAAAATTTTTTTTTCATAATGCCATTTATCCGAATTCCCTGAAATCCCATAGCATTTTGCTTGGAGTAAGGTATCACCGGTAGCAACTAAGTTATGTATCTGAAAAAGGATCTAGATTTTATAAATATAACATTACTGTTTATGTAGTACTTGTAATAGAACACACAGGCCCCTACGTCAATGATTTCCGCTCCTTTGAAATTGAGGGTGGCCTATAATTTGGATCGTTGTGTCAACCTAAGTACTCGAGTCTATTTTGAGTCCACCCATGTTGGGGGTGTTCTCGGACCCACTGAGCACGGGTGCCCAAATATAATAGTACTTCCACGCGTGGGAGCTAGTAAGTAGTATTCACAAGACCACCGCATGACACTACCGTGACCTTTTGATGGACAATCTCATATATTTAGAGATCATGACAAATGTCATTTGTCATCCTAGCACCATATAATAGTGCACTCAGATTTTGGTTTAAACCTGTCTCACATTAAATCCATACCAAACATTATAAATAGGAACATTACTTCATCCTCAAAGTAAATGGACTTTTTTGTCTACTCCCTGCCTGTCTCCTCTTAGCTCACCAAAGAAGGTATTTGACTTGAGCGTCAAAGAACCCTTAATAGGCACCACATTGGTGTCCCCTTAGTAGGCACCTTTCCTCTCTTGCAGGTATGACAAGAGTAGGACAACTAGAGGTTCGAAAAGCAGTCCAACCGCAGTACGTAGTTACATGTGGTATTGGTCAGCTCCAGAGCATCAATAACCCAAAAGTTCTCCTTTTAGTGTAAGAATCATTTAAATAGGTATTATCTCAACTAATACAAATAATTTAAGCATTGATTAACTTAGTTTATTTGTATGTCCATGATTTATTTTGTGAATTTAGGTCACTATAATCTTATAGTTTTCATTTTATCTAAATTAAATTTATGAATATTACTTCCAATTTTTTTTAGAGTTTAATTTTTTTTAAAAATATATTTAAACATATTATATATTTCTTATCTAAAAATTTAATAAATCGAGTCAATTTTATGTAAGTTAGGATTATTATATGTTGTTTGCATACCGAAAGTGAATTTTGAAATCTTCCATTAATTGGATTAGAATAATCCAACTAACTCTTATCATTGTCACATAGCACTATTAATTAATTCAAGAAAGATTTAAAATTATTACTGTCATCGATGTATACTTTCATTTAGGTCAAGTCGTATGCTGTTGCATCGTAATAATCTTGAACAGGAGGACTACTATTTGGTATACCTACATTATCACATGGTACCATAGACTTTAACCAAAAAAAAAAAAAAAAACTTGTTGCATTCAATGGTTACGTTTCTAATATGTTCTACTATTAATCTCTGTTTGATATAAATATGATGGTTGTAATTAAATAGACAGTTAAAATAAAAAATGAATTGTGACCCTATTTGAACTCTTCCATTCATAGGATTTGTATAATCCAACAAATATATAGATAGCCTTATTAATTAAAGCAACATTCTGAATGTCAGTCACAGATGTTTAGCTCTATTAGTGCAAGTCGTATTATGTTACATCGTAATAACTTGGAAGAGGAGGACTACCTATTTGGTATACCTACATTATTTGTCGTTTAATATAAATCTAACGACTATAATTAAATAAATAGTTGATCAAAAAAAATTTATGATAATAAATAAAGTTGAATTCTTACCACGTTATATCATCAATTATTGTTAAAACATACTCTTATTGGGAAGATAATTATTGGAAACGTAACCATTGAAAGCAAATCCATATATCTATATATAATAAAGCGAAAATATGATAAATGTCATTTTTAGTAGTTAACATTTTTTCAAGAAATGTTTTGAAATGAACAGTCAATTTTCAAATATTTTGAAGTAAAAATCTTTTTTTCTTTTGATTTGGGAGTGGGGGATTTAACTGTTTATCTTTAGAAAAAATTGAGTATGATTTTACCATTAGACTATACCTACAATCACAAATATCATTTTTAATTGTGTAAATAAATTTATTTACTTGAAAATATGCTATTTACTTTTTTTATATTTTATAATATGCAATTTATTTATTATTTTTTTAAATCTATCTGCCTCTTTCTTTCTTTGGGTAATGATTAGCACTTTTCATTTTTGTATATACGGATTTCCTTTTTGAATTTAAAGTTAATAAGAGAAACCATTCTCTATTGTTTTGTCCAGTAGAGTTCGTATCCACAACCTTTCCCTCATCGCACACGCAAGGTTAAATGGGAAGATGTTTAGTATGCATATCTTTTGTCACACTTTTAAACGTTAAGTTTATTTATATTATATTTAAAAAAATTATTTCACACTATCATTTATATTACATGTTAAATTATACCACAAATAAATATGTATAGCATTGTAAAAAAAATAAATGTTAAAGGTGGCATTTATAAAATTTTCTCTTTTTTCTGTGTTTTGAAATTATCAGTTTTGAAGTCCAAAAATTTGGGAATTAGTTGATCATTTTCTACATAAATTAGGTTTAGTCCAATGATCCTCCTCTCAATGTTTGGGCTAAAATTCGAATCTCCCAATCTTCATTTTTTCTTTCTTTTTTTCTTTTTGGGAAATCTAGTTGACTGTTTTTGAAACATTTTAGGAAACTGAAATGGGAAGGATAGAACTGTTTTTATTTTTCCAGTCCTAGTACATACTTTAGGAAAATAATCGGGGAAGATGTTATTAAAACTTTCTTTTTGTTGTTGAGATCTCCACTTCGTTTTTCTTTCTTTTTTTTTTTTTTTTTTGCTGGAATTTGATCCACTTCATTTCGTATATATGAAAAGGGTACCATTAGGCCGCTATCTAAAGACCTATAATTAGTTTTTTTTTTTTAATGGAAACTCCCATTTAAGTATCTATAATAAATTTCTAAAATGCAGGCCTAAACCTTTAAGCTCCAAAAATTTCAAATTTTCTGCCAATTCTTTGTATCAGCAAAATTTATTTCCAACAAACATTTTATATACTCATCTAAAAAATCCACTTCATGTTAAATTTTTTAGTTGGTATGATAAATGTATAAAACTATGTGTATTCTTAAAAAAGGCTATAAACTATATGACAAATATTATATATATACACACACACACTCAAGTTTAAGAAACACAAATAAACGGTTATGAATTGGATAATTACTTGAGATCGAGTACTTTATATCTCACAATTTTAATATGCAAATTAGTTAGCCTTAATACTCTCTGAGCCAATTTAATTAAGACCCGAATACGTTTAATCGAGTGAAGATGTTCTGTTATAATTAGCACGTGTAATTAGGTTTGACTATAAACAATTTTTTTAATAAATTATATGTATTATTTATTTCAAAAAAATAATAAAACAATCTATTTGCCTCTTTCTTTCTTTGGGTAATGATCAGCACTTTCACTTTCTATATACGGATTTCCTTTTTGAATTTAAAGTCTAACTGATAGAAACCCTTATCTATTGTTTTGTCTAGTGGAGTTCATATCCACAACCTGTCTCTCATGATCGCATCGCACACGCAAGGTTAAATGGGAAGTTGGAAACTATGCAGATGTTTGGTTCACATTTCTTTTCGCAAAATATATATATTATGTTACACTTTTAAAAGTTAAGTTTATTAATGTGATACTTAAAAAAATTTATGTTATACTATAATTTATATTACATGTTAAATTGTGTCACAGTTAAACATATATAGCATTTATCAAAAGTAAATACTAAAAGATATTATCATTTATGAAAATTCACTTTTTTCTGTGTTTTGAAATTACCAGGATTGGAACTAAAAAAATTGGGAATTAGTTGATGGTTTTCTACATAAATTAGGTATAGTCTAATTATTTTGTAATTGTAGGTATAACATAGCTAGCATTAATTTCATCTCTACTTTCAATGATCGTGCCTAGAATTCGAATCTCTCCATCTCTCTCTTTTTTTTTCCCCCGAAAATCTAGCTAGTTGTTTTTGAAACATTTTAGGAAACTGACATGGGAAGCATAGAACTGTTTTTATTTTTCCAGTCCTTGTACATATTGTAGGAAACTAATCTGGGAAGTTGTTATCAAAACTTTTTTTGTTGTTGAAATCTCCACTTCATTTTTCATTTTTTTTTTTGCTGTAATTTGATCAACTTCGTTTCGTATATATAAAAAGGGTACCATTAGGCCGCTATCTAGAGACCTATAATTAGATTTTTTTTTCCAATGGAAATTCCCATTTAAGTATCTATAATAAATTTCTAAAATGCTGGCCAAAATTTTTAAGGTCCAACAAATTTCAAATTTTCTGCCCAATTCTTTGTATCGGCATAATTTATTTCCAACTAACATTTATATACTCATCTAAAAAACCCACATCATCTTGAATTCTTTAGTGGGTATGATAAATGTATAAAACTATATTTATTCTTAAAAAAAAAGCTATAAGACTATATAACAAAATATGTATATAATCTCAAGTTTAAGAGACGCAAATAAATGGTTCTGAATTGGATACGAAAATTACTTGAGATCGAGTGCTTTATATCCCACAATTTAACATGCAAATTAGTTAGCCCTAATATTCTCTGAGCAAATTAAATTAACACCTAAATACGTTTAATCCAGTGAGAATCTTCTACTATAATTAGCACTTGTAATTAGATATTTTACTATAAACAAACTTTTTTTTGGTACAAATGACTTCTCTATAAACAAGGCTATAATTTTTAAACAAAAAGTAGCATATTGAGCATGATCTCTGGTAAGATAAATAAAAAAAGGGCATTCAACACATTTGTCACTTAAAACTTTTCTCTTTTTTAACAATCTAGCCCTTAAAATTATTTGTGACAATTAAGCCTTTAAACTTAACTCCGTGTGACAATTAAGTCCAAATCACAAACTCCCATCAAAATTGGGATAGAAAACGATCACGTGATACACATGTGATCCATTTAGAGATATATATTCACCTTAATGCTCTAACAACATTTATATTGTTCAATTTCTCACCCAAAAACAAAGAACAAAAAAGAAAAAAATATATTATTAGTATTTTGTTTAACAATTTTGATAGCTTACATATTTTAATCATTGCATTGCTCAAAATTCTACTCTACCCTTCTAAATGGAGGCAAATACACCAAAAATTATAAATTAATACATGGACTCTATCCGTAACGAAAAAAGTATGGCGCATATTGCAAATCAAGTTAAGGAACTACATATTGCAAGATGATGAGGATACATCCACCCTTGTCATTGTTGTCCCTAAGTGATGAAAGAAATAATTTCACATATAGAATCTATATATATACACATCCATCCATCCATATATTATTAATGTCAGCAATACTGTTTTTACAGATTATATATCCAATGTCCGACTTTTTTTTTCTCCTTCCACGCGGGACAATTAATTACAATAGTACAACAATGATGTAACATATGTGGCTGTCCAAATTGTCGCAATTATTTTCAGCTGGCTAGGAATTCCATTCATTAATTGCTTCGCTTTCCGACGTATTAACTCACGTCTTTCTCGACCTCCCAAACAGAAAATAACGTTTCCTGTTTCAAACAGCAAAACTGGTTTTAGAAAACGCCGTATGTGGTCGGCATTCGCTAACGTTCACTTTGCATGGCCCATGACGTAGAAATTAGTTCTAAGAAAACGATTTGATTTTTTAAGGTCTAGTACTCTCGATCTCATAATTTACCAACATCCACGGACAGAGCTAAAATCAATAAATAAATAAGGGGACGGATGTGTAATTTGAAATTTTGAAAGAAGAGAACTAATTTCAACCTTGTTTTTTTTAAAAAAAATAATAATAAAGCAGGGTGCGGCTGTACTCTCGGTTTCGTGTAGCTCTGACCCTACTAACTTCTAGTTAATTCTTTCTTATCTATTGATTTGGACAAGTTGATCCAGCAAGTCGATCGAGCATAGGCGGTTTGTTTTCGTACCACAACATTAAATAATAACGTGGGGGGCTGGCTAGCTAGCTGATCTCTCGACTGTTCCTTGAGAAGTTGGGAATGAGATTAACATTGGAATTTCGTTTTCTTGAACAGATACAAGGAATTTGATTTGTAGAGGTAGGGACATTAGTAAGGCCTTCTTTAGTTGTAGGTCTTATTAACTTCCAAGAAAGTTTGGGACAGTATTGATATGAATATCTAACGTTGTGTTCTGCAATAGTTTGGCGGTATTTTGCAGACTGTTTTTTGTTTTGCAATACGCAAATTTAATGTGAGTTGGAACATTTTTGTTTGTAGTTTTCATTGCTTTCGAAATCATTTTAGATGTAATATTTATGATCACATAAAGCAAATTAGTGTTTTTCTTTTTTTGTTTAAATAAGAGCTTAAATGTGTATTAATTTCTAACTACAAACCTTATAAACTCAATTTTTTCTTATTTGTTTTCTCATAATCATCTTAAAAATTTATTATTCACGCGTGGCATACTAATTTGATCATATTAAAATGTTTTTTAACTATGACTTCTAAACTTTTAGTGACAATAAGTATCATCAATAAAACACCTTTTGTTGCACGGCACCTTTGTGCCTCTTTTTTTTTTTTTTTTTTCCCCTTTTGAGAATGTGTGTACTTTTGTGTGATCTTAAAAATTTGTAATTTGACCTACTGAAAACAAGTTATGTGTATATGGTTCCTTTCCATTTGCCAAAATAACATATAATTTAAGCGTGGATTAATTTGTTAGAGAATTTAATATAATTATTGGTACTCATCGTAGAAGGTCCTTAGATATGTGTTTGATAGGAAGGAGGGATATATAGAAAAGTAAAAGAATGCATAAGCAAGAGGAAGGAAATGGAAGGATTTTTGAAAGTTTCTTAAAATTTTGTGCAAGTGTTATAGGAAGACGATAATTGTCAATATTGCTTTTTGAGAAAGAATTTTTTTTTTTTTTTTTTACACAAAACAGAATTTCACTTAAGCTAAAATTTAGAAGCATTGAAGTTTTTAGTTTTTAGCTTTGATTCACTTGATTAAAAAAATAACCTCTTAATTGCAATCCCTTGATAAGAGAAAAAAAAAATCCTTTAATTCCAATTATCATAATATGAAAATTTATTCTTTTCAATTTTAAGGAGAAGTTGCATTTGAACTTGCAACCGAGCTGCCTGCATATTCTGTTGGGAGATCAAGTCACATGTACTTTAGAGTTTTGATTGGAAAATTTTCATAGTGAATGACTCCAAGTGGAATTAGAGGACTTTTAGGATATGAAAAAATTATGAGACAATGGACCTCATAAAAAATTTAAAGATATTTTACTTGAGCGACCTTTTGGGATGATAGAGTAGATGGTTTTTTTTTTCTTATTTTTATGTGTTTTGTATTTAGATAATTTCATGGTGTTTGACCTTATGTGGAATCAAAAATACCTTTTAAAATTGTGTTTTTTTTAAAAAAAAAAAATAACAAAGCTTGGGAATTGGCATATTCAAATTGGGAATGATACTGTGCTGTTTTTTAATTTTCTAGGTTGCCTAGATATCTATTTGTAGGATCAAGTGAATGTTATTAAAGGGAGTGTAAGTGTGGTGTTTGGATAATTTCATGGTGAATAACGTCATGTGGAAACAAAAGGACTTTTTTTTAAATTTGATTTAGAATTTGTATTTGATTTGGCTATTCCACGGTTAACAACTTTAAGTGGAATTCAAAAAGAATTTTGAAGATTCGATTTTAGATTTGTGAATGCTCTTAGTTTTTGTGACCAGATCACGTAAATATCCCAGCAGAATCAAGTCAACTTAATTCTTAATTTTGAGTTTAGATTTAGAAAATTACACGGTAAATTATTTGCATAATTAGAAGGACTTTTTTGAAGTTTGGAATTTATGACCGTGATTAACTTTTCAAGGAGATTACCTACATATATTTGAGAGGAATACACTTGGGAGTTTTACATATATGCCACCCTTTTAGACCGTGAATTGAAATATGCCACATAGAAAAAAACTCTTTGAAAAATGCCATAAGTCACTTGTTGTTTTGATTATTTTACTCTTGTATTAATTATTGTGAGTAGTATATAACGTAAAAGTTTTTTTTTCTTTTTTTGCAAGTGACAAAAGTCAATCCACTATTTAATAAGATAACATTGTTTATAAATATCTCAATACATTTCTTAACTAATTTCGCGTTTTTATTTTCTCCTTTTCTTCATCAAAGCCTTGAGTTTTGATTTTCTCCTTTTCTTCTTGAAAGTCCCTTTTATCCTAAGACCTCTTTTTCTTTTTTTTATTTTAAGAAAATTACATGTTATGCAACACTTTTAAAAGTTTTTTTTATTCGTGATACATTTAAAAAAAGTTATGCAACACTATCATTTAAATTACATGTTAAATTATGCTACAAATAAACATGTGTAACATTTATTAAAAGTAAATATTAAAATATGATATTTATGAAAATTTTTCATTTTATTTTAGACTTTGAAATCCCTTTTCTTTGGACTCGCCCATATTGGACTTGAAAAAAAAAACTTCTGTGGGTTGGTGTTGGCTATCAATGTGATTTTTTTTTTTAATACACGCGCGCACACACACACATGTATATTAGGGCCAATTTGATTAATATCATTTTGTAGCATTGTTTTTCAATCTTATCACTTCAATAATAAGTTTCAAACGTACGCTTTCAAAGAGTATATATTGGACTAAGATTAGACAAATATGTATTATTCAAGGATTTTTTTGTCTTTTTAGCTTGTAGAAGTGGTATGAATAAAAAAAAATGATAGAACACAATAGTGATATTAAAAAAAAAAGTATACCACCTAATTTACTCAATCTCTATATATACACTTTCAGAGGATCAAATATGATGATAACATTATATTCTTCCGGTTAACATTGATAACCCATTGGATTACTACTTGTCAACTGGTATTTTGAAAATGGTAGGCACGAAGTGCTTTATGCCATTGATCAATCAAAGTTTCTAGAGAAACATATAAAGAATGCCTCTTATAGACAATGTTTATTAAAATTACCCTCTTGTTTTTTACTTTTCAATGCTGCCACTTTTATAATTATTTTTTAATTATATTTATCATTTGACAATTTTATCTCTGATTTTATTTTTCTCAAATTTATGCCCTGTTTGCTATAGTTTTGGCAATTTTTAGAAATATTTTTATACTTTTTTGAGACAAAAATTTTAAAAACACTCTCAGCATAATTCCTCAAAAATTCTCTTTTTTCCCAAATAAAACTATTTTCACATAGTTTAAAAACACCACTAAACAGGCCGAACTCTCATTTACCACAGATTTACTCTCTTTCTCCCTCTCCCCCAAATATCCCTCTCTCTCTATCGTCCCTCCGTCAGAATCTCCATTTCTCTTCCTTTTCCCTGCCTCTGAATCTCTCTCTTTCTCTTCCCTCTCTCATCTATCTTCTCTGCCCTTCTCTTTCAAATCTACACCGGTTCATCGTCGTCAATCTCGTTCACATGAGGTCGCGCGACCTCATTGATCTCTACTTTGTCTCTCTCCTCTCTTTTCCCTCTGGCCAAGCTCCTCCATAGACGGCATGGCGCAGTGCTACTGCGGTCCAAGCTTCATGATCTACGATCTGTATTTGGTTTTGATTGTAGATCTAGTCGGCCTTCTCAGTCAAAGATGATGACAGACAATGTCTGGTGGTGAGAATGCGGCTTCCTCCACTTCATGTAAGAAAAGTAAAGAACCAAAAATGATTTTCTATATTTCTCACACACCAATCGGTGGTATTAGACACAAGGTAAATATATACATAATAGAAAAAAAGACATAAAAGCAAAAAAGAGAGTTGTAAATATGCCAGGCATTAAAAAAAAAAAGGAGATTATTGAAGAAATATTAGGAGGAAAATCTTTAGGTGAAAGTTGTAGTTGACTTGTTCCTGATTTTGCTCCTTCAATTGTATTTGTGTCATCTAGTACTCCTCCTCGAGTTAGAGCATGAATGTCAATTGTGCCCAACTTGCCAATAGACGTTGAAAGTTTTCACTGGCCAATGACTTGGTAAAAATATCAGCAACTTGTTGCATTGTAGAAACATGTGATGTTTGAATCAAACCCTATTGAATTTTTTCACGGATGAAATGACAATCTATTTCAATATGTTTAACGCGTTCATGAAAGATGGGATTAGCTGCAATGTCGATGGCAGCTTGATTATCACAAAACAAGGTTGTTGGATGAGAAGTTTTAGTTCCAAATCTACTAATGTGAATTGTAGCCGTTGTATTTCAAAAGTAGTTTAAGCCATTGTTCTCTACTCGGCTTCAGCAGATCATCTAGAAACAATGGCGCCATTTGATATTATTTTGGGAGTTTTTGAAAATATTTTTGCATACTTTTTGAGGCAAAAATTTCAAAAATACTCTTAACACAATTCTCAAAAATTTTAATTTTTCAAAACAAAACCATTTTCACTCATTTTGAAAACACTTTTAAAGGAGCTCAATGTTTTTTTTTCTTCCAAGAGATTGGACTATGACCAAGTAGGACGCAATATCTAGTTGGGGAACGACAAGTACTAGGACAACCTGCCTAGTCGGAGTCAGCGTAAGCAATTAAACGTAAATTCCTTTACCCGGATGTGCTTTTAAGTACCACAAAATTCAAAGCATCAAGAAGAGTTTTACTAGGAGCTTGCAAGAATTGACCAAGTATATTAACAGCGAATAAAATGTCTGGTAGAGTGATGGTTAAATAAAGCAAGTGGCGTATTAGACAAGAATAAACAGTCGGATCAGATAAAGGATCCCCATCTTCGAAACCAAGCATTGTATTCTGCTCCATTGGTGTATTTGTTGATCGCATATCATCTAAAATATCCAAGCAATACTTATGCTGGCACAAGAAAATTCCTTTTGAGGGCATGCTACCTCAATACCAAGGAAGTATTTAGGTGAGCCAAGATCCCTTATACCAAACTTGTCATTAAGGATTTTTTTAAGAATTGAACTTTTGTCGTGTTGACACTTGCCACGAGAATGTCATCAACATATATTAAGACAAAAATGGACCCTTTAGATGTCTTCTTGGAGAAAAGAGTGAATTCGGCCTTTGATTGAATATGCCCCCAAAAGGCATAAGGAATTAGAAAGTTTGGCAAACCAGTTGCGACTTGCTTGTTGGAGCCCATAGAGTGATTTGTTGATCTGACATACATAGTTTTTATGCTCCCTTTTTCTGTCATAGCCTTGAGGTATTTGCATATAAACTTCTTCACTCAAATCACGATGAAGGAAGACATTATTGACATCGAATCGATGCAAAGACCACCCTTTAATTACTGCTCTACCAAAAAAACAACGCACATTCACCATCTTGACTACCAAAGCAAAAGTCTCAGAGTACCATCAGATCGATACTTGGTCTTGTAGACCATCCTTTAATTCCTTCTATTTGTGTGAAACCTTTACCAATCAAGCGAGCTTTACATCTCTCAATAGTACCATCAGATCGATACTTGATTCTATAGACCTATTTACAGCCAATGGGTTGCTTTCCGAGGGGTAAATGAGTAATAGTCCATGTATTGTTTGTTTCTTGTACCTCAATTTCCTTTGCCATTGCTTCTTGCCATTCTGGAAGTTTAATAGCTTGGGAAAAAGTGTAGGCTCAACTTTGGAATCAAGAGAGGTGAGAAAAGCTTTATGACAAGTTGATAAGTTACCATAAGAAATAACTTGAGACAAAGGGTGATGTGTACCTTTTTCACAAGAAGACGTTGATTGCGAGTGATTGCCGGAAATGGTTTGCAAACATGATGGGGGGCGTCGAGAACAGGGTGGTCCGTTGTGAGTTTCTGAGTTTATTAGCTGATGATTTAAGTCGTTGGAAATAGGTTTTTAAGAAGAATGAGCTTCAACAGAATTCTCAAACTCAGAAATGGGTAATGGCTAGACTAGAACACTGTTAGGTTGCATTTGGGGCATTCTATAAGGAAAACCATGCTCATAAAAAAAGTACATCTCTTGATGTGTAAATGGTCCTGGTTTCAAGGTCATAAACTTTGTGCCCTTTTTGACCAAAAGGATAGCATACAAATATACCAGGCTTGAATCTAAGATCAAATTTGTGCTTGTGTGGTGAAAGGTTATGAGCAAAAAAGAGGCAGCCAAATACTCTAAGATGGGAATAAGAGGGTGTGGTTCCAAGAAGCATTTCAGTTGGTGTTTTCCTATTTAAAACTTGAGATGGAATCTTGTTAGTCAAATAAGCGGCAGTAAGGACACATTTTCTCCGCAAAAATAATGGAAGATTGGTTTGAAATCTTAAATTACAGGCTACATCAAGAAGGTGACGATGTTTTCTCTCTACAACACCATTTTGTTGTGGGGTAGCAACACAACTACGCTGATGAAAAACTCCTTATAGTTTAAAGAAATTTTACAGATCTTTGGACAGATTCTGTACCATTATCAGTCCTAATGTTTTTAACGGGAAAAAAGATTGAAGCTCATCTGAAGTAATAAAGTGGGAGCCATTAGTTTGAACGTGTTTGATCTTGGTGTTATATTGTGTGGTGACAAAGGCAAAAAAAGATTTCAAGAGAGATTGTGTTTCAGATTTGTGCTTCATCGCACAAAATTTTCAAACTTATGTAATAAGCAGAAACAGAAAGATCTCTTTATGCACAATCTGAGATAGCGCTTTTTAGCTCTTATATTTTTTGTGCTATTTGGCAGTGAAAAACGTTCTTGAAGATCAGTCCAAACGGCATGTGCAGAATCTGCATACATGATACTAGTTGCAAGATCTGGATGCATTGAGTGTATGAGCCATGAAGTCACCATGTCGTTTACTCGTACCCGTTGTTCAAAAGTTGAAGAAGACAAATTTGGCCGAGGGATTGAACCATATACAAAACCCAATTTGTTTTTGGCTCGCAGAGCCATGGGCATGGACCTATACCATGTATTGTAGTTATCTCCATCAAGTGGTGGAGATACAAGGCTAACTACTGGATTATTAAAGTGGTGAAGTGTATAACGATTTAAAAAAGGGTCTGAGGATTGAACAGATGAAATATCATCTGTGGAAGTTGCAGCGGATGATGCCATTGGTTTTATAAAATAGAGCCAAACTGTAATGTACAAGTAACTCACAATTAATTAGTAATAAGCATTTTGCATATCTATGCATCTAGCAAACACGCATTATTTAAATACGAGCATATAGAAAACATATTTTTATGAACATAAATACTTATTGTTTTCAAGATTGAATCGTGTATAAATGTGCTTATTCATTGAATATGATATTGAATTCTTAATATATAATCTCACATGTTTTTAAAGTCTTAATTACAGTGAAAAGCTTGGTTTCTTGGTTAAAGAAGATTGGAATGTTAAATGGTTGCGAATTGATTAGAAAGCATTTTTCCATTTTAAATGCATTCTAATCTAAATTGTTTTGCCTATTTATACCTTGAAAATAGCTAGATTTTATTAGAATTAAAAGTAGGATAAATGGTGGAATTTGATTGGTTAGTTGACTAGGTTATAGAAAATTGAGTTGTACTTATTTGTACTTGATTTAATTGGCTAACTATTAGCTAAATTCTCTTCTTATTTAGTGATGAAACTTAGAAAATACACATTTATTAAAGATAAAATCAATCATTTAGCATTAATATTTATTGTTAAACTCCTTAATCAACACAATTATGCCTTAGTATAAAAATATATTTAATTATAATTTGTTTTATATGTTTCTATGTTTAGTAATATTTTTGATAATTTTCAGAATCATTTTCATATGTAAAATATTAGTTTAGTTTGGAATTAATTAAAACTCGTAAAAATAATTAATGGTAATTTTTTTTAAGTCTTAATATATTTTATGGTGTGTTAAATTTGTAAATATGTTCTATAATACTTTTAGTAATTTCTACAAATATTTTTGAGACCAAAATTATATTCGTGTCAAACTGAATGAGCTCAGAATTTTATAAGTTTGTAATTATTTTTATATTCTAATGTAAAATAAATATTTTTAAAATTGATGTATACATTATATTTGTAAAAAAAAGAAACCATAAAGGATAAAATAGGACAACAAATGCTCAAGGAACACTTAAAAATTCAAAATTCAAAAAGAGGAGACATGTGGCTCGTTGAGAGCCCTTGGATCGGCTCGCCAAATGCTTCTCAACCGTCCGATCAAGACATGCATCACTGCCTGCGTCAGCAGCGAGACAGCGTAGGCCCACCCATGTGGGAGAGTTAGGTCAAGCTTTGTTTTATGTGTGACAGTCCTCATGTGCATCTACTTTTCTAACCGTCTGATGTGATTACATTGACCAATCTAATGGTCACAGATCTCAGTCCCAGCTAGCCCACTTGGTCCTATTTTCTTGTGTTTCTTTCCATCATTGGATCACAAAATCAACAACCCAAATAGTGCTCGTGCCCGTATGTCCGCTGCCATGAAGCAGCAACAAGAACAGAAGAAAAAAGGAAGACAAAAATATAAGAAATGATCAAATTGCACCTATTGATCAGTTAAAGTCAAAATGAACAGTTGAAAAAATTATAAAAAAAATAATAAATAGTAATTTTAGTAGGCTTATAAATACCAAGGCCTTTTGGCCTCGATTCAGCATCCCAACCATAAAAAATAAGTACTGTTTAAATTTAAGTTTTTAATACAAGTTTTAGTAAAATATTTCACAGTTTATGTTGTAAAAATTATACTCAATAGTATTTCTAGTATTTTTATTTTAAATATGTCCTTTTAATTTGCTTTTTTAGTTGAGGTAAGAGAGAAAACTCTGGCAAAATCACTTTAAATATTTTTAGTTTTTCTCAATTTTCTAAACATTTATAATGCCAAAATATTTTCTAGAAAACTTAAGATTTTAGAATTCTAGTTTTGATTTTTCAAAGACATATACTAGCATGGATGATACTTGGGAGGACCTTAATTAGTAGTTGATAGAATATTTTTAGTTTTTCTCAGTTTTCTAAACATTTATAATGCCAAAACTGGCATAGAACTTAAGATTTAAATATTTTTAGTTTTTCTCAATTTTCTAAACATTTATAATGCTAAAATATTTTCTAGAAAACTTAAGATTTTAGAATTCTAGTTTTGATTTTTCTAAGACATATATTGGCATGGATAATACTTGGGAGGACCTTGATTAGTGGTAGACAGAGAATTACTCGGTAAATACTTAACTTATTATTTTGGTTCTTATTCTAGTTACGTATTGCTGAAATGCTACTCATTAATTGAGTTAAATTTTTACAGCATTATAGACATAAAATAGCATAGTAAATGCTTGATAATACTTAATTTATTGTTGACAAAGAATGACATGATGTATTCTTAAACTAATTAATAAATAATTAGAAAAACTATAATTTGTTTAAGTTAATTGCCAGAATAGAACCTTTGAACCTTAGCTCCATTATAATTACTATTTTACCCCTTTTAATTTGTTGTTATTAGTGTTATTGTTGTTATTAAAGTTATTTTAAATTAATTGCACTTATTATTAAAACTCCATTTTAATTTAAGTTAAATTTCTTGTTATAGAAGTTCTAAAATAACTAAAATTTGAAAATGAAAAAATGCTATAAAAATATGTAAAATATTGTGAATATATTTTATAAATAATAAATACTAATCCTCATATTTTTCAACCTTTAAATGAATAATTGATTAATATAACAAATACACTAGACCTTAGCAATCTTCATTCCTTGTGGGTTTTCGGATTCACCATTTTATTACTTGGACAAACTTATACTTGGGTTATATCATATCGTACTTTTTAAGTCCAAACACTTAGCACTTTTTCCACATGTCAAACCTCAGAAAAAGATGGCAAAAGCTCCAAGTAACTTCCTTCTTTAACCCACCTCCATTTGACTAAGTCAAATGCACTAGAAGACTTTATTTTTACTTCTTATCTTCCTTAGCAACCTTAAATTTATCCAAACCTTTTGCCACTTCTTTCTCTCTATTTTCTATGTCCTCAAGCTCATAAAAACTTAAACAAGACTATACAAATTTGGGTTACACAAAACAGGCCAAGTTCTTACCGTTTTGAGCATGAAAATCAAGTGTTTTGATCTCCAATAGAACCCTAACTTCAAGCCCAATAAGCTAACATCTATATTTATATTTCATATGATGAAATTAAGATATTTTATGTCATATATGATTATAAATGTGGAGAAAATAAGGTAAGACAAATTTATGCTAAAACTAAGCTAGTTTAGTTAGTTTCTTTGCAAAATTGAAAATTTTGTGGAACTTGATTATTTCTTTATTTATATTGATTTTAAGTGCTTATTGAATGATTTTGAATGCTTATAAACTTGAAATTAGTTAGAATGGGATTTCTAAATTTATAGAAAGGAAATGCAAAACAAGGTTAAGTGGAAAATTAAATTTGTATAATGCTTGATTCTTGTGCATTGGGTTGTTTCTCTAAGATAATTTACTTTCCTCAATGACTTTTTAAGTTTGGAAATGTTAGATATTCAGTGAAAATTTGATTTGGCCAAACAATAGTAAAATTTCTATGTGTTTAATGTTAGGTAATATGGATCAAGAATGTGTGGATATCTATGTTTGTTGAGATGACTGAATACCTAATCTTTATGTTTAATTGTACTTCTAATAGTATAGCATGTTCTTGGGAAATAAATGGACATTTTGACATTGTTATACTCAACCCATTTTGCATTTGATTCAATGCAAAACCTTGTAATATGAACTTATAACCTATATCAATGAATTTGGTTTATGAGAAATTAAATAGTATATGACTTTATAATGCTAAGCCTTTAGCACACTTATCTTCTAAAAAGATTGATCTTTTCACTCATCACAGATTGGACTCAAAGTAAGTAGAACCTACTATTTACTGCATCAGAATAACTATGTCATGTTATGTTTTAAGGTGCATTGATTGGAATGTTGTTATTTGGGAATGATAGAGATTGTTGAAAAGCATTTATGATTCATGACATTTACATTAGAACATATGATATGATCTAAAAAAGGAATGAGGTTTTTAACTAAAACAGAGGTATGGTACTTAATTGGTAGTCGGGTAGGCATCAGACATGGGCAGGACCAATGAACCCGATAAAAGGTGGTTAACACTTTGCTGTTGAAAATCAATACAAGAAAAGCCACAAAGAATGAGACTAAACAGAAAAAACACCTGAGATCTAAAGACCAAGATGGAAACCCCATATTATTACTATTACATTGACCAAATCATGATGAACAGGTTCTGAAAACCACTGCCTATCATTATTAGTTAAGTACCTCTCTCCAAGGGTAACTAAAAGAAGAAAGAATTGTTGAAAGAAAACTGATAAAAGAAAATGTCTGATTGTATTCCTATTCATTGTTCATATTCATGCATTAGTTTCTGCTTACTGAGCCTTTAGCTCATTAAAGTTCTTATGATGCATGTGAGAAGGTACAAGGTTAGGGGAATCGGGTATCTAGAGCTGCCGGACAGATATTTGCTCATATCTCATGTTTTGGATTATTTTGAAACTCCGTTTTATCAAACTTAACAGCTCTGTTATGGTTTTGTAAATAGATATATATTACTAACTCTAGATGTGCTAGTATACTGCACATCCCATTTTTAAATATTGTATATATTATAAATAGGAAAAAGAATGAAATAATAGTTTCGAAAATCTTCTATAATAAAATGAATATTTTAAATAAACTATAACATTTATAATATAAATAAAAGTTTAATACTCTTTATTTTAACTAAATAGGTTTTTCACCATATTGTTAGCTAAAGGGTATTACGTAAACACGCTGATACCATAATAAAAGTAAAGAAACACACGCCAATCGGTGGTATTAGTCACAAGGTACATATATACATAACAGAAAAAGACATAAAAGGAAAAAAGCAAAAAAGAGAGCTGTACATTTGCCAGGCATTTAATAAAAAGATTAGTGAAGAAATATTAGGAGGAAAATCTGTAGGTAAAAGCTGTAGTTGACTTGTTCCGTCGTTTAATATGTGGCCATCTCCATCGAAGACAATGGCGGATCTGGAGGCGGCTTAAGTTCTTTTCTCTTTTTTTTTTTTTTTTTTTGCAATTTCTCAAAAAAGTAAAAAGTCTTGCACTTGAATATGATGTGCTTCCTCAACTTTTGTCAAATTCAACAACTATTTCTCTATATCTGGTTTTCTTTCAATTAGAAGAAGTTTTTTTTTTTTTTTCTTTTCTGATTCATTCTTGAAGTTGCTTTTTTTACCTTGTATCGCCTATGCTTGTTTCCTATTCCTAGTTGAAGTTTATCACCTATATGATCTATATATTTGGAATCTATATGATCTTATACTAGTCGATTTTTTCAAACAATAATGACTCCAATAGTAGTAGTCTGTAGTACTTAAATGTCGCTGATTTTATTTTGTATATTGGTTATTTCTCAAAATAAGTAATGACAAGAGAGTTTTCTGTTTTCGGTAATACGATATTTTATGATCTAACTGGTTAATAATTTTTTTAATCCAGTCACATTGCCCTGTAGAAACCACGAAAATGTAAAATTAACTGCTTCTCCAACTTTATTGTTTGTATTTTTTTGAGAGTTTTATTGTCTATATTTCTATATTGTTACTTTTATATTTGTATTTATAATGTTCACAACTTAATGTTATTGTTATTTCTTTCTATGCAGTTTGGAGACTTGTTCTTGTCACGCCCCGGAGTACGGGAGGTGACGTGGCGGAATATTTATGTTAATTAAATGAGAGTTTATTTGAAATTAAGGGTTTAAAAATCCAATTAAGCAAGAAATAAAGAGATTTTTCCACCACATTTTATAAAGAATTTAAAATCATTAAACAAATAACAATAATTGAATAAAAACCGCGAATATGGGTTCCACAACCCACAACTTGTGCACACACATGGATCTGACAATATCACAAATACAATTACAGTCCAAGTACAAATAAAGTTAAGTCTTACATGCCTTGTTTAATAATACAGAATATAAATAAATTCTCCTATTGCTCCTGAGTTCGGTCCGAAGAATCTTCTCCAAACCTAAATGGGAAACCACCTAGAAGGGGGGAATTTAAAACAGTAAAACGTGAGCGAAAGGCTCAGTAGGACTAAGTTTTATAAAATAATTTAATGCAAAGAAACATAGCATTATCAGGAGTTATGCAAGAAGAAACTTGAATAAATAAATAAATAAATTGAGTAGAACCGTTCTGACACAGAACAGTCTACTCGTCAAATCAAAACACCAGTTTACATTTACCTAGGCAAACCATGATATCACCACCGTAGTGGCCCAGCTGGGTTTCGGGACCTGCCCCCAAGGTCGATCACGACCCGATCTCTGATATGGCATCATGCCCATGTGTTTATTATCATTATCATTCAAAACCCAATTACCGAGTAGTATCAATTACATTCATTATGAAATTCATTTCATGTCACGGTATATAAAAATATAACCGATAAAATCATTTTCAAACAACCGTTGAAAACATTTTGATAGAAATCATTTTCAAAGCCAAATCATTTCAAAACCAGGCTACCAAAGAAATAGGATAGAAGTCCTACCTCAGTACTCGTGCCGGTACCCCACACCGTAATCCCGGTCCGCTATACGTTAGCTCCACGGAACCACGAACAATCCTAGATACCAACTAAGTCAATCAATATCTAGTTTGAGACATTCTATGTTACTAAATCATTTCATGATGTCCTAGTGTGCCATTTGTATCATTAAAATCATCCTATAAGGTTGGGATTTAAATCAGGGTTCAAAACAATGAAATCGGGTAAAAATCACAAAATTTTCCATGCCTCGGTCGGCCTGCCGGACGCCCTGCTTCGGCCTGCCGAACTGTACAGTTCGGCCTGCCGGAAACAAGGTTCGGCCTGCCGAACATTTCCCCAGATTCGGCCTGCCGGTCGGAAGAACACCGGCCTGCCGATCATCACTTCGGCCTGCCGAACATGAACTTCGGCCTGCCGAACTGGGAAAATCCAGAAATCCCAGCCACGGGTTTCTCGATCCCCAAAATCCAAATCTGAATTCCAACCTGTTTTTCTCAATTCCCAGGCATGAAAAATAACTATAGTTGATAGAAAAACATTCTAAAACATGTTTGGAATCATTTAAACAACATTTGAACTCAAAATCTTCAAAAATCCGAAAATGAGAAAAAGAGGAGAAAAATGAAAATCTTGAATCCAATCCGTTTTTCTTCAATCTAGGTTTAGATTCTAGTTGTTCTAAGCTCATTTAACACAAATCCACGGTTTTCTAAGCTTAAACAAACTTAGATTTCAAAAACACACAAAATCGAAAATTTTGTAAAAAGTTTAGAAATTTCGAATCTAACCTCGAATCGAAGCTTCAATCCGCGTTCTCGGTTGCCGAATCACGTCCCCGAGCTTCCTCCTTGCTGTTCCGAAGCTTGGATTCGAATGCGGTTTTCAAAAATTTAGAGAGAGATTGAGAGAGAGTGAGCTGCCGAGAGAGAGAGGGAAGAGAGAGAGAGAGATGGGCGTGGAAGTGAGGAGAGAGAGAGAGGAAAGGAAAATAAATAGAGAAAATCGGTGGGCGGTTTTACTGTGCGAAAACCATGTGCCGCCCACAGTTTTGTAAAACGGAGTATTTTTAACATTTTACAAATTGTTGTGTTTTAAAACTCAAAACATCATTTTAAATCAACAAGGAATCTTTTGAACACATCAATTTAACAAAATAACCAAAAACTAAAAATCCAACCAAATAATCTAATTAAAGTTAAAACTTTAATTATGGCACACTAATTCATCATTTTCATTACATTAATGTTAAATAAATTTCGGGACGTTACAGCTCTCCACCCCTTAAAGAAATTTCGTCCTCGAAATTTACAACTCATCTCAAAAACAAAACAAATGCGGATATGACTCCCGCATACCTGACTCTAATTCCCAAGTGGCTTCATCAACACCGTGATGCTGCCACACGACCTTTACCAACGGTATCTCACGACGATGCAAGCTAATCACTTTCCGGTCGATGATCTGAATCGGCATTTCTTCGTACGTCGTATCCTCCTGAACCTGCACATCGCGAAACGATACTACCTTATCTTGCCCAGGTGGACACTTCCTAAGCATCGACACATGAAACACATCGTGCACATGAGAAAGTTCGGGCGAAAGATCAAGCCGATAAGCGACCACACCAACACGCTGAGTGATCTCGAACGGCCCAATATACCTCGGCGCGAGTTTCCCACTCACTCCGAACCGCATGGTTCCCTTACGAGGTGACACCCTCAAGAGAACAAAATCTCCAACTGCGAACTCTAAAGGTCTACGTCTCCTATCTGCGTAGCTCTTCTGCCGACTCTGAGCTGCTCTCAACCGATCCCGAATCACCGCGACTTTCTCGTTGCTGTCACGAATCTCATCTGGCCCAAGAATAACTCTATCTTCCGGCTCGGCCCAACACACAGGTGACCGACACGGTCGCCCATACAATGCCTCAAATGGTGCCATACCGATACTCGCCTGATAACTGTTGTTGTACGCGAACTCCGCCAAATGCAAACATTGCTTCCAATTCCCGCCGAAGTCCAACGCACAAGCACGCAACATATCCTCGAGAACCTGAATAACCCGCTCAGACTGTCCATCAGTCTGAGGATGAAACGCCGTACTGAAGTTCAAATCTGTACCCAAAGCCTCCTGAAAACTCCTCCAGTACTTAGCATTAAACCTGGTATCTCGATCAGAGGTGATGGACAAAGGAACTCCATGCAACCTCACAATGTTCTGCATATACAGCTCCCCGAGAATCTTCCTGGAACACGTCGACCTAAACGGAATGAAATGCGCCGATTTCGTCAACCTGTCGACCACAACCCAAACTGCATCATGCCGCTGCTCCGTCCTCGGCAAACCTGTGAGGAAATCCATCGTCACATGCTCCCATTTCCAACCTGGAATAGGAAGCGGCTGAAGCTGACCTGCAGGCTTCTGGTGCTCAGCTTTCACCTGAAGACACGTCGAACACTTGGCCACGTACTCGCGAACATCTTTCTTCATGCCTCTCCACCAATAGTGCCTCTTCAAATCACGATACATCTTGGTGCTCCCCGGATGAATAGCAAACTGAGACCTATGAGCTTCATCTAGAACGGCTTTCGTCACCTCGGCGATAACTGGAACTGCAAGACGCTCCCGGAAGTACAACGATCCATCTGCATGCACGCTCCATTCCTCGAACTGCTCCCCGTTCTGAATCCGCGACCAAATCCCCTGCAAATGTCGATCCTGCCACTGACCTTGCTTCACCATCCGAACAAGAGCTGGAGTCGCTTCCACATGATACAACAAAACTCGATCACCGTCGTCATGATACTGTAGCCGATACTCACTCACTGTCGCATCCCTGCTCCAGTCCTCAAAAATCAAACAAGCGAGAATCCCTGAAGACTTTCTGCTAAGCGCGTCCGCTACCACATTAGCTTTCCCGGGATGATACTGCAACACGAAATCATAATCCTCCATGTACTCCACCCATCTGCGCTGCCTCAAGTTGAGATCCCTCTGAGTGAACAAATGCCTCAAACTCTTATGATCGGAGAAGACCTGAAACGATGCCCCATACAAGTAACATCTCCAAATCTTCAGCGCGTAGATCACCGCTGCAAGCTCTAAATCGTGAGTAGGATAATTCCGCTCGTGAGGTCGTAGCTGTCTCGATCCGTACGCAACCACACGTCCATGCTGCATCAACACGCATCCAAGTCCGCGCCCTGAAGCATCAGCATAAACCTCATACGGCTCGTCACTACTAGGAATAACTAATACTGGAGCTGAAGTCAACCGGTTCTTCAATTCCTGAAAAGCAGACTCACAGTCTTCATCCCACTCAAACCTAACGTTTTTCTTGATCAATCTTGTCAACGGAGCTGCAATCTTCGAAAAGTCCTTTACAAATTTCCTGTAATATCCAGCAAGACCTAAGAAGCTGCGAATCTCCGCTACATTCCTTGGTCGTTCCCACTCCAATATAGCTTCAATCTTGGACGGATCCACTGAAATACCATGCTCCGAGATGACATGACCCAGAAATTTGACCTCGGTCAACCAGAACTCACACTTTTCCCTCTTAGCATACAACTGGTGCTCCCGCAGAGTCTGAAGCACGATCCGAAGATGCTGCTCATGCTCCTCCCAAGTCTTAGAATACACAAGAATATCATCGATGAACACGATCACAAACTGATCCAGATACGGCCTAAAAATCCTGTTCATCAAATCCATAAAAGCTGCTGGAGCATTCGTCAACCCAAACGACATAACCAGAAACTCGAAGTGCCCATACCGAGTCCTAAAAGCTGTCTTGGGAATATCCTCTTCCTTGATTCTGAGCTGATGATAACCTGACCGCAAATCAATCTTCGAGAAGTATCGCGAACCTCCCAACTGATCAAATAGCTCATCAATCCTAGGCAAAGGATACTTGTTCTTCACCGTAACACGATTCAGCTGCCGATAATCCACACATAACCTGAGAGTCCCATCGTGCTTCTTAGCGAACAAAACTGGTGCTCCCCACGTAGATGTGCTATTCCGAATATATCCTTTATCAGCAAGCTCCTGAAGTTGCTTCCTCAATTCCTTCATTTCTGCCGGCGCCATCCGATAAGGTGCCATAGAAATCGGTGATGTCCCTGGAAACAACTCGATACCAAACTCAATCTCCCGATGCGGTGGTAATCCTGATAACTCGTCGGGAAAAACATCCTCGAACTCACCTACCACCGGAATCGCTACACTACTACTCGAAACATAGGGCTCGCAATCTAGATTGGCAAGAAAAGCAAAACAATCTAGATTCCTTCGCCCTCCTAGACATGACTTCATGAGACGCTCACTCATTAGCCAATCACCACCACCCTGGTAAGTGACCACCGTTCCCCTATCAGACACTAGGGTCACTTTTCTAAGTTGGCAGTCCACAACTGCACTATACCTGGACAACCAGTCCATCCCTAAAATCACATCATAGGAACTCATGGGGAGTACAATCAAATCACTTTTCAAAATCTCATCCCCAATCTTTATTTTACATGATTTACACATACAATTCACACACACCCGCCCCAAGGGAGAAGTTATAACTAGGGGTTCATTAAACTCTTCTACTTCTAATCCCAAGGCATGTACAAAAGAACTCGAAATGAGAGAATGAGAGGCACCGGTATCAAATAAAACGCGAGCTAGAGATCTAGAAACCAAAATCATACCATCGACAACCGCGTTACCAATCTGAGAATCTGACCCTCCAGATGCCATTGCATGAACCTGCACTGGCGCCTTCCCTTTTCCTCTACCGACATTGCTGGGTCCTGCATTACTCGGTCGATACTGCTGAGATGGAGACGACTGCACACTACCTGTACTCGGCGCTCTATACTGAGGAACACTATGCTGAAAATACTGCAGCTGCTGCCCTCGTGCCGGATATGAGAATTGCTGAGGAGAAAACTGCGGATACTGCAACTGCGGGTACTGCGGAGGCGGAGGTAGGGTCTGAGGCTGAGGCTGAGACGAACGACTGGCATCCTCCCCGGTCTGCGATCCAAGACGAGCACTCCTGATCGGGCAATTCCTCTTGATGTGTCCGGGCTGCTGACAGAAATGACAATGAAAGCTGTAGGGGTTGCTGCGCCCGCTGCCAGACGAACTGCTACTGCCACTGGTCGCACCGCCTTGCTTGCCTTTCCCCGGAGCTGGACGACTACTGGTGCTCTTCCTGCCACTCCTCTGCGGTCCTCCTGAAGCCTTGGCTCGGTCCTCACAATACTGCACGTAATCATTCTCCACGGAGATCGCCGACGACACAAGCTCTCCGAAACTTCTAAGCCGTAGAGCAACCAACTGCCGCCGAATAGGAGCCTTGAGTCCTTCCTGAAACTTGATGCATTTCTCGCGCTCCGATGCCACAGCTGATGGAGCAAACCTAGCCAACTCGCTAAACTTCGCCTCATACTCCCGAACTGACATATCACCCTGCTGCAATCTATAAAACTCAGCTGCCTTCTGATCTCTATATCCCTGCGGAAAATACCGATCATAGAACAGATCCTCGAACTTGTCCCAACCGATATCGCCACCGCGCTCCAGACGCTTAGTTTGTTTCCACCAGGTGTTAGCGCCACCCTCGAGCTTATACGCCGCAAACTCCACACGATACTCCTCAGGCACACCAAGGGTATCAAGATGCTTCAAGATCGAATCCAACCAATACTCTGCTAACTGCGGATCCCCATTGCCATCAAAAGTCGGAATAGACGCCCGCCGAAATTCCTTAAAGAAGGCATGCCGACTACCAACACTGGAGTCTTCCGGTCTAGCCCTGGCCGCCATCTGCCGAAAAGCCGCAATCATAGACCTCATCAGGCCCTCATCATTTCCGAACTCGGCGTCAGCTGTCGAACGACGTCTAGGTGCCATTCTCTCACTTCTGAAAACAAAATTTGGACTGTCAGAGGTATTTCATTGTCAAACCTATGTGTGCACAATTCCCAAGGTTCATAACCTTGAGCTCTGATACCATTTTGTCACGCCCCGGAGTACGGGAGGTGACGTGGCGGAATATTTAGGTTAATTAAATGAGAGTTTATTTGAAATTAAGGGTTTAAAAATCCAATTAAGCAAGAAATAAAGAGATTTTTCCACCACATTTTATAAAGAATTTAAAATCATTAAACAAATAACAATAATTGAATAAAAACCGCGAATATGGGTTCCACAACCCACAACTTGTGCACACACATGGATCTGACAATATCACAAATACAATTACAGTCCAAGTACAAATAAAGTTAAGTCTTACATGCCTTGTTTAATAATACAGAATATAAATAAATTCTCCTATTGCTCCTGAGTTCGGTCCGAAGAATCTTCTCCAAACCTAAATGGGAAACCACCTAGAAGGGGGGAATTTAAAACAGTAAAACGTGAGCGAAAGGCTCAGTAGGACTAAGTTTTATAAAATAATTTAATGCAAAGAAACATAGCATTATCAGGAGTTATGCAAGAAGAAACTTGAATAAATAAATAAATAAATTGAGTAGAACCGTTCTGACACAGAACAGTCTACTCGTCAAATCAAAATACCAGTTTACATTTACCTAGGCAAACCATGATATCACCACCGTAGTGGCCCAGCTGAGTTTCGGGACCTGCCCCCAAGGTCGATCACGACCCGATCTCTGATATGGCATCATGCCCATGTGTTTATTATCATTATCATTCAAAACCCAATTACCGAGTAGTATCAATTACATTCATTATGAAATTCATTTCATGTCACGGTATATAAAAATATAACCGATAAAATCATTTTCAAACAACCGTTGAAAACATTTTGATAGAAATCATTTTCAAAGCCAAATCATTTCAAAACCAGGCTACCAAAGAAATAGGATAGAAGTCCTACCTCAGTACTCGTGCCGGTACCCCACACCGTAATCCCGGTCCGCTATACGTTAGCTCCACGGAACCACGAACAATCCTAGATACCAACTAAGTCAATCAATATCTAGTTTGAGACATTCTATGTTACTAAATCATTTCATGATGTCCTAGTGTGCCATTTGTATCATTAAAATCATCCTATAAGGTTGGGATTTAAATCAGGGTTCAAAACAATGAAATCGGGTAAAAATCACAAAATTTTCTATGCCTCGGTCGGCCTGCCGGACGCCCTGCTTCGGCCTGCCGAACTGCACAGTTTGGCCTGCCGGAAACAAGGTTCAGCCTGCCGGAAACAAGGTTCGGCCTGCCGAACATTTCTCCAGATTCGGCCTGCCGGTCGGAAGAACACCGGCCTGCCGATCATCACTCCGGCCTGCCGAACATGAACTTCGGCCTGCCGAACTGGGAAAATCCAGAAATCCCAGCCACGGGTTTCTCGATCCCCAAAATCCAAATCTGAATTCCAACCTGTTTTTCTCAGTTCCCAGGCATGAAAAATAACTATAGTTGATAGAAAAACATTCTAAAACATGTTTGGAATCATTTAAACAACATTTGAACTCAAAATCTTCAAAAATCCGAAAATGAGAAAAAGAGGAGAAAAATGAAAATCTTGAATCCAATCCGTTTTTCTTCAATCTAGGTTTAGATTCTAGTTGTTCTAAGCTCATTTAACACAAATCCACGGTTTTCTAAGCTTAAACAAACTTAGATTTCAAAAACACACAAAATCGAAAATTTTGTAAAAAGTTTAGAAATTTCGAATCTAACCTCGAATCGAAGCTTCAATCCGCGTTCTCGGTTGCCGAATCACGTCCCCGAGCTTCCTCCTTGCTGTTCCGAAGCTTGGATTCGAATGCGGTTTTCAAAAATTTAGAGAGAGATTGAGAGAGAGTGAGCTGCCGAGAGAGAGAGGGAAGAGAGAGAGAGAGATGGGCGTGGAAGTGAGGAGAGAGAGAGAGGAAAGGAAAATAAATAGAGAAAATCGGTGGGCGGTTTTACTGTGCGAAAACCATGTGCCGCCCACAGTTTTGTAAAACGGAGTATTTTTAACATTTTACAAATTGTTGTGTTTTAAAACTCAAAACATCATTTTAAATCAATAAGAAATCTTTTGAACACATCAATTTAACAAAATAACCAAAAACTAAAAATCCAACCAAATAATCTAATTAAAGTTAAAACTTTAATTATGGCACACTAATTCATCATTTTCATTACATTAATGTTAAATAAATTTCGGGACGTTACAGTTCTTGACAGCAATATTGATGCTATAGTTGGAATATATGTTGCTCTAGAAAATGTAAAGATCTTCAAATTATTTGTTTGACATTATTAGTGTATTGGGATTTATGTTTTTGTTGAAGATAGCAGTGCAAGTAATCTGTTTATTTGGCTTTGATCTGAAAAGATAATCGGTAGGTTCTATGACGAAACTTAATAGGTTTTGCTACGGAACCTGTCGGCACCTGGTGGGTTTCGTAACGGAATCTAATGAGTTCCCGCTCCGGTACTCCATGCAAGACGACCAGAAGCAGTTGGTATTTCTTTGTTTCAAAGAACATACATTAAAACCTATCAAGTTACGCTTCGGTACCCTACACCGGCGACCAGAAGCAGTTAGCATTTCTTTATTTCAAAGAAACTATGTTGGAACCTAGTAGTTTTTAGCTCTAGAACCTATCAAGTTACACTCTGGCATCTCACGTTGGTAGCCAGAGGCAGTTGGTATTCTTTGTTTCAAAGAAAATATGTTAGAATCTAGTAGGTTCCAACTATGAAACCTACCAAGTTACACTCTGGCACCTTATATTGATGACTCAAATAGTCTACTACATGAGGGATTGACAAAGAAGGATAATTTAAACTTTTAATAAATTATCTTTTTTCTAATCAAGGAAAGAATAACTTAGACTTTTAATAAATACCTTAGATTTTTTGTAAGCATCTTTAATAACTCAGACTTTTAAAATCCTAAAGTTTCGTCATAATGTGGTTATGACGAAATCTTGTCGTATTTTATTAAAACACCATGTCGTTTGCTTGTCTAAACTCTGGGTGTCATTTTATTTAATTTGTCTTCTCGTCATGCGGTTGAATTGGGGAAGGTATGCTTCCTCATCCCTATCTCCACCCTCGGGCCGCTTAATTTGCTATAGAATCAGGGTGCCGGAGAATCTCTAAGAGGGAATTTTCACACTCTATCTATTTATCTATCAAAAAATTTTTTTTTTATTTTTTTAACAACAATATATATATTTTTTTATATGTATGTCTATGTGTGTTGGGAGGAGGGGAGAAAATTATACGTTATGTCATATTTAACTTTTTAAATGTCATGTCACTCATATTACATATTTAAGTTATGCTGCACTTAAATATACGTAGCACTTATATAAAAAGTAAGTTTCAAAATATAATATTTGTGAAAATGTCTCTTAAAAAATATCAATACAAGTTTTTGCTTGAAAAAAAGGTCTTTCAAATTATTTTTTAATAGAATGAGTGGAATATTTACTTATGGACTATAAAACTCAAGTATACCGGCCGACTCCTGCCAATAAGCCGAAAACCTCATCACATTCATATAATACACGATTGTATAGAACATACTGAGATAATTCCGTATTAAGCTGCACTTAAAAAAAATGCGTTTACTTATGTCGTACTTAAAAAGAGTATCATGCAACGATTTATAGTACTTGTTTAAGTTATATTATATTTAATCAGGTGTGATATTTATAAAAAAACAAGTTTTAAAAAGTGACATTTATGAAATTCCAACAACCATATTTTTGTGGAGTAAAATTTAGTTTTATTCCTTAAAAAAAATTATTTTATTTACTTGTTTTACTTTGGTCACTTAAGAGGAAAATTCTATCATAATAAATAACAGGGGAAAAAAAACCTTCCTACTGCATTACAATTTTTAACTATAAGATCATATTACATTGAAAAGAAAATGTATGAGACAGAGCTTGATGAATATCTTACAGTTAAAAATTGTATTTAGATACTTTTTATCCGCAACAAGAAATACCCATACAAGAATGTCATCCTAAGAAATCGTGATTTTATTTTAACCCTTCTGTCGCTTAGACTTTAGATCGTTCAACTATATATAATTTGACCCATTTTGTGCTTAGGCATTTTTGGACAGAAAACGACATCTCGTTTGTAGCCCCCCCAAAAAATAAAGCTTGTTGTTTCTTTTCTTAAACGGCATGTTCTTCGATTTGCCGTTTTATCTAGAGCCTATTTGTTGTTTCTAACTTTCTTCAGAATTCTTGCCATTAATCCACGAAAGGAGATGTCTTTTCTGTTTAAAATTTATAACATGCGTCCGTTATTTAGCCTAAAAACGATGTGCCAGCAATTGTGTTGTTCGTCCTTACATTTAGAAAGCTTTTTTTTTTTTCTTTTATCATCACACTTTTACCCTCTTGAAACTGAGAAACGACACGATGTCTTTTCTATGTAGCATATCCATAAATTTTTATTAATAGAAAATAATCTAGAAAACGACACTTTAAAAAATAAACATGTTTAGCAGTAAAAGGAGCACACGAGAACTAGAAGAAAAAAAAATTAAATAAATAACACAATTCACATATTTACAATAAAGTGATATCTATATGGTAGATATTAACGCTTTTCTCTATTAACTCAAGATTTGCAGCAATCTTTTTTCTCTATTAACTCAAGATTTACAGCAATCTTATTTAATCACGTAGATTACAACCCTGTTGTTAACAAAATTGTAATTTTTAGTTTAAAAAGTAAACTACATACTAAATTACAATTACTCATAGTTTTGTAAATAACAGACTTCTAGATTTGGCTAGAAGAGCTGCAGTTTTACAGCTGACAAGTTCTAATGCAGCAACAATAATTTTATTATTCTTTCTTACTCAGGTTTTACGGTCTTAACCTTAAAAAAATAAAAATAAAAAGAAAAAGAAAAAAGACCCTTGACGTCCAATATTCCAACTTTACATGCACAAGGAGTTCCAATAAGGCCAAATGCAACCAAAAATGTTGACATCGGCATAAGCTGAAGAACACCCCTTTACTCATCTACTATTTCAAGCCATTCATTCATGTTAGTCCCATAAGCAAAAGAACTCTAACCACCCATTTTCCCTTCCAAATAGGTAAAGGACAAATATCAAATATTACTGGTCCATATTCAATCATTCCTCTCCTTCTTCCCTCTCCCTAGGAACAGCCCCAAAATGATTAACCAAAATGTCCGCAACCAAGGGCACCAAGTCCTTGCAAGGGACACCCTTTTTGTAAACTTCTCCCAAGTGTGAGTCACTCCCAATTCTCCCTCCCAAGAACACATCCGCACCTTCAACAACCTTGCCATTCTCATCCCTTGTCATGCACCCCATGAAACCGATATCTGCCACCTGAACCTGCCCGCAGGTGTTTGGACACCCCGTCCAGTGCATCCTCACTGGCTGAGTCACTGACACTAGCCTCTCCACCTCCTCGGTCACCTTCAAGGCCCTCGCCTTGGTCTCGATGATGGCCTGCCCGCAAAACTGGTTGCCGGTGCAGGCTACCAAGCCCTTCATGAGAAGGGGTGGCTCAGGCGAAAACCTGTCCCTGAGGAGAGGCTCTTTGAGGAGTGCTGCGAGCTTTGAGTTCTCGATGTTGGGAATTATGATGTTTTGCTCCACGGTGAGGCGGAGTTCCCCTGTGCCATACTTGTCGGCCAAACGAGCTAGCTCATCCATGTCATCCGCTTGGACACGGCCAACTGGAATGTGAAGGCCAACATAGCTTAATCCTTCTTGTTTTTGTGGATGAACTCCTAGATAATCTCTCCTCTCCCACTTTTTATCGACCAGATCTTCAGAAGAGGCTCTCTCTAGATTTTTCCCCGGCATTCTCTTCACTACTTCTGATCTGAATCCTTCTATCCCCTGCCATTGACACAGAACATTATAAGCCTCGGATAAGTCATTTATTGTTTTGATACAACCTTAAAACCGAGAAAACCATGATTTTGAAAAGGGGGTAAGATTCTTAAGAAGAATTTGTTAAGAGGAATGAACATAAAGTTCACAATCTGTAGAAAGATCACTCACAAGTTCGTCAATCAACCACATCATTCTCGTCTTTTGTCGATTGCCCCTGTTGCCAAGATCCCTAAAGGCCTCTAGTATGGCTTTGCAAACAGCGATCACATCATCTGTAGACACCCAGGCATCAAGAGGGATCGCTTCTTCACACCGTTTGGGACTAAAGAATCCTCCAACGAGCAAATTGAATCCAAATCGACCATCTTTCGTGGCAGGCATGTAAGCAAGATCGTTGATGTGAGGGTGCTCATAAAGATCATGAGAGCCAATTACACACACATTCCACTTCCTTGGCCTGCATAATAAGAATTATCAACATCAGTAGGAGGGAGCTACAAAATATATTACTTCTATTCATGCATGATTTTTTAAGATGTAAATGCCTCTTACGCGACATGTTAGTTTACCAGTTCTCTCATAAGCTTAAGTTGTTAGGAGCTGTCCTAACGATTGTTTTACATTCTTACACAAATTACAACTTTAGTCAACCAAGCTGAAAAGTTGATGATTCAAAAATCACTTGTGACATCGACAAAGCTAATTTAACAAACTCTCACTAGGCCATCACAAAAGATGTATTTTCTAATTATGCTAACAAAAAGACAAACGCCTAAAGAATAACCAGGCAATGCATCGTCTAAAACTACAACCAAAAATTCAAATTGAAACAAAGTAATAGAAGACAGTTACATCATGAAAATCCTCAATAATAAGGAGCAAGAGAGCACTTACAAGTTAGTGATGATCGGATTGCCACGCGAGTTGGCGGTGATGAATTGGGATAACAAGTTTGTGTAAGGTCTCGTGTCAACAATCTCATGTGGGTCAATTCCCGCAAGAGGGTTACCGACCGGGTTTCTCACATTGTCCATGCCACTCTGCAGGCTTGTCAACCCAAGTTCAGCTAGACCCTTTAGTATCTCTGGAACATCGGGCAACACCACTCCACGGATTTGCCAATTTTGCCTTGTTGTCACATCTGCACAACCGTCCTTTCCATATTTTCTAATCACACCGGCAAGGTATCGTGTTTGAGCACTTTTAGTGACCCCATTTGGGAGCTTCAACCTCATCATAAATCTACCATCTGATCACCATCATAAAAAAGGAAAATCTCATTAGGGACAAAAGGAGAACATTAAGATAGCTTAAAAGAAAGATCTTATTAAAAAAAATATGAACATCACTAATTGTGAATTCACAATTAGTTTTTCGATTGATTGAACATTTTTCATGTAAAATTGAATGGGCCCATGTCATGGATCAAGAAATTGACATGCAAACTTGATATAAGTTAAAAATTAATCTATTCATAATGGGGGTCTCTGTGCAAATTAGTTTTAAACTAGTAGTAAGAAAGAGTGATGTAAAATTGTAAGTCTAAGGTGTCATAGGCCCACAGCTGATATAAAAACAACTATTTTATAATCGACTGACTGATCCAAAAACAACTATATTCTGCCTTAAAAAAATTATGAATAAAGAAAATTTTGGGGGGTCAAAAACCAAAAGAAAAGTGTGAAAACATAAACTTACAGTGATGCTTTCTCCTGTGAAAAAGACCAAGCCATTTAAGCCTGACATCAATATCATTTTTGGAAACTTTATCAATATCAATCTCCTCCATTGACATCTTGGCGAGCTCCTCAATACCATTCTCCATGAGAAGCTTCATGGGCTCTTTCTCAAGCTTCACTTTTTCTTGAGGATTAAGGCCTTCTCTGAACTTCTCCTTCAATTCCCAGTAACCATCTCTCTCCTCCACTCTCGGCTCAAGCCTCCCCGAGTCCACCGCCTGCTCCGCCGCCGGAGCCACCGCCGGAGTTGTTGCGGCATAAAGCCTTGTCTTTTGTGAAGAAGTAGACAAGGGGAGGGAGAGAAAGCAAACAGAAAGAGATGACATATTGGTGGTAAATAAAAGATTGAGAGTTCGAGATGAAAATGGTTTTGGTTTTTGATTTTTGGTTTTTGGCTTGGCAAGAGGACGAGGTGAGAGTTTGCATTTTGTAGGCAGAGAGTGAGAGAGAGAAAGAGAAGGTGAGATGAGCTGAAGAGAGCAAAAGAGACTCTTGGGTGGTTCCAAAGGTCACCTCTTTTTGGCTTTCGCAAAGCTGATGTATTATTCATTTATTTTTTATTTTCTTTTTACTGCTTTATCTGTCCCTTGACCGCAGTCAAAAATTAAAAAACAAATTGAGTTTTTTTTTCTCACATTTTTTTTTCTTGCTACCGTTTTTTTCATGCTGATTTATTTGTTTTGGTTTTGTGCTGACTGAATTGGAGTGACGTGTGGGCTGGGGGTTGCCTAACATGTGCCACATGATTGAGTGGTTAATTTATTACTTTCTTGGCTGTACTAATTTTCCCAACATTTTTTCCTTAATAAATAGAAATTTCCCTAAAAAAAGAAATTAAAAGAAGAAAAAATTACTAAAGAAATATAGAGAATTATGGGAAGTGAATGTCTTTTTATTTCTCTTAAAGACACAAATTATCCGTCCAGTTTAAATTTGATATTTAAAAGTTTTATTTGGATATTCTGCAACAATCTTACTAATAAACTTGCATCCAAAAATAAATCAAAACTTATCGCCTCACTTAATTACTTTAGAATCCTTTTTTTTTTTTGTTATTTAAAAAAAAAGAATTATTTCATCATCGTACGAAATCAAATAATTTAACAAAATTAAATATACATACACATATGGTACTGAAAATTTAGTGCATATAAATGCCAAGGTAATATCCGTAGATGTCATGAATAAGATTGAGAAGGGAAAACGGGAGTGTCTTCGTCCTTCCGGTCTAGCCAAGGGTCACAGGCAACAGCGGACCCACTGGATTTTAGAATATAAAAGTAAGAACAAAAACAAAAAAAAAAAAAAAAGCAAAAGAAATAAATAATAAAAACAAAAACAAAAAAAACACCATGTCCCGGTTTCGACCCGCCGCGGATTTCTCATCAACTAGGCGCACTCTGTCTCTGACTTTTTTTTTATTTTTTTTTTATTTTGGCTAGAAGACTTTTCGTCTCTTTCTACTTATGATACGAACCTTCCTTTCGTTAGATAATCTCTTTCCTGCCCATTCTCGTTCACCGAACCTGCAGTTACAATGCTGATCACTTGTGGTGGTACAGTGTTAAGTCGGCAATAAAGTTATTTATTGAAGTCTAGTTATGAATGATGGAAAAAAATTATACTATATGTGAAAATTATTAAGAAAATTATTATAGTAAAACTTAAATTTAAAATTTAAAATTTAACATATAAGGTTCGTTTAGAATGACTTAAAACAAGTTGTTTTTGACTTATTTAGCCTAAAAGTTGTTTTTAAATCTGTTTAGATGGATTAACTATTTAGATTTTTAGCTTTTATAACAACTTTTAGAATAAACCACTTCCTTGATGCTTGTAAACAAAGTACTTATAAAAAGTTTTTTTTTATAAATCTTTTTAACTTTATATTTATGAATAATAAATTACAAATTCTATTTATATCATTATATTACATTATTTTTTATAACAACAAGAGTTTTTGACTTATTTAGCCTAAGAAATTTAGAAGCTCTTTTGAAATCAAAGGACACTTGTTCATGTACTATCCAAACACTTATCAAAAGCTCTAGCTTATAATTCTCTTCTTCTACCGCTTAAAAAGCAAAAGCTTGTATGTGTGACCTCAAGAATCTCAAAACTCCTCTTGGTATCTAAATTCTAAAATCAGTAAAATAAAGAGTTTGCAAAACTACATCATTAACCAATCTAAAATTCACTTTATGGAGATCTGTCTCAATCTACTATTTCCTAGTTTACAAGAATACTTATTAATAATACAATTTGTGCCAACATCATTAATTTGCGTAGTCAAAATGCTATACTTATATATGGGATCCAAATTAAATTTATATAACCGATCAATTAAAATACTGTTGCCAACATTTAAACAAAAATAAAATAAATCTTCAAATACAAACTTAATACCTACTAATTTTTAGAAAATGACCGTATGTAAAAAGTGTTTTCCAAATCTAAATGAAAACTAGATTTAAAAACTAATCTAAATGTTTCATAGTCTCGACCTTCGAACACATCTGATTCCTCAAATTTATGTTTTGTTTATTTGCCTTCGTTTTCCTTTGTTTTAAAAAACCTTGTAAATCATTGACAATGTGAATTGTAGTATAAGAAACAATCCACCATGTATTGTTAGAAACGTCAACAAAATGAGATTCATGACATACAAAAGCAAAAGTAGTACCTTTTTTCAGCCATCTCTTGAACTTCCAAAGCAAAAGATATAAGTGCCTTTAATTAAAAATTGAAACAATAATCAAGACAATACGCCAATTCCTTAATATACTCAAAATATATACCGAAAGACAAGTAAAAGCTTCTATATTTGTGTTCTAATTTTTCGAGGGGTATATAAGAAGCAATCAATAACAGCATATACAAACCAAAACCAAAAACCATATCAACAATTAAAACCAAAACCGAAGCAATCAATATCGACATATTACTCTTTTTTACTAAACCCATCCACAGACACACTAATACTCATGCAAATATTACGTAAAGCAGTGTTGATTTAAGTAAATATATCGCTTACATATATCTTCATTAAAGAAAATCAACAGCACATGGGAAAGGGCGTATATGTATGTATATTTATCAACGAAACCAACATGAGGCAATTAAATTCTTAGAAATCTAAGTCCAAACATTGATCCATAAATCAATAAAAATATATAAAGTGTACCTCAATATAAATTCAGATCAACATGTAATTTCAGTGACAAAACAAGATACAAAATAGGAAAACCAAAACTCCTTCAATTCAGTTTACAAATGAAACCAAAATAAGACCATATGCCAAGCATTCATCACGATAATTCTCAAATGTAATAGTCTATACTCCACTGAAAAACACTATTTGAAGGTTTCTCTGATACACATGTTATAAATGATGGAGTAATGTGGCCTAGTGTTTGAGCAAGTCCATGTTCTTTTATCTTTTGATTATCTGATATGTTGGGTGGTCCTAGTATTGAGGGATTTGTTTTTAGTTTGCTTTTGTAGTAAAAGGCAGAAACATGTCTGGTTACTAATGTTTTCATACGTGTGGAGATCGTTTGATATTTTCATATTTGGACGAATCATTCTGCAACATTGTAATGTTTAGCGATAACTCTACAGTTTTCGTCATGGGCAAAGGAAGTGTCAAGATCTACATCAAAGAAAACTCCAAGCAGATTATTACTAATGTTTTCCATGTTCCAGATTTAAAAAACCAATTTGCTTAGTGCTGGACAGCTTCAAGAGAAGGGACATGAGATTGCCTTCAAAGATGGAGTTTGCCGTGTTCAAGACGAAAAAAGGTGCTTAATTGCTTAAGTCAACATGAAAACAAACCTGATGTTCCTATTGTATCTTAATAAAACAACTCAGTCATGTTTCTCAGCAAAATTGAAGGATGTGGCATGGCTATGGCATTTCCTCTATAAAAGAACACGGTGACTGGCCTTCCACAAATTTGGAGTCCTTCCCAAGTTTGTGAAGAATGCGCCGTTGGAAAAACAATACCGAGATAATTTTCCTTGGGGAAAATCATGGAGAGCGAAGAAGGGACCCATTAATCTGACCTCAAATGGTGGTAAACGTTATTTTATAACGTTTATTGATGATTAAATCAGAAAATGGATTTATTTTTTGTAGGAGAAGTCGAAAGCATTTTCAGCTTTGAAAACCTTCAAGGTGTTGGTCGAAAAAGAAACAGGCATGCCGATAAAGATTCTTCATGGTGATGGTGGACAATACAACTCACAGGAATTGTAAATTTTTGCGAGGCTTGTGGAATTCAAAAGCAACTTACAGCAGCTTATATGTTGTAATAGAATGGCATTGCAAAGAGGAAGAATCATACAATCTTGAACATGATGTAGTCCATTTTGGCAAGGAGCAAGATTCCAAGAAGTTTTTAGCCAGAAGATGTCAAGGGGATCATTTATTTATTGAACAGAAGCCCTACTCTTACTGTTCAAAACGTGATGCCCGAAGAAGCTTGAAGTGGGCACAGACCAAGTGTCCAGCATTTTAGAATTTTCGGTTGTATAGCACATGTTCATATTCCAAATCAGAAGAGAAGAAAACTTGATGACAAAGGAGAACAATGCATTTTTCTTGGTTTTAGTGGGCAGACAGAGCGTAGAAATGTACAATCCTATCATCAAGAAAATTATCATTAGCCGTGTCGTGATTTTTGACGAAGAGAGATTTTGGATTTGGGATAAAAACAATGCCAAGCAACAACTACTAGCATACTTTGATGGAGAAAATGAAGATAAGAGGCAGCAGCCGATGGAGAATGCACAACCGGTGGGGAACGAGCAACAACCAACTCCAGTAGACCCTCCAATCCTAGCTAGAGTTGAAGTTGATGAGGAACAACGACCTTAACACGCTAGGAGAAGGCCAACATGGATGACTGATTAAGAAGTATCTAGAATTGTTCCATTTAAGGATCTACTTACATATTTTTCTCTATTTTCAAACTACGCTCCTGCAGGCTATGGCCGCTGAAATAGCACCCAAAAAAATAAAAAAAAATTAAATAAATAAAACAACAACAACACTTGGGGTTGACAGAGCTTCCAAAAGGGCAAAAGAGCATTAGTGTGAAGTGGGTGTACAAAATAAAACCGAAGGAGAATGGTGAAGTTGACAAATACAAGGCATGGTTGGCAGCGAAAGGCTATAAGCAAGGGTTCGTTGATTACAAAGAAGGTTTTGCTCCTATTGCATATATATGTATGGACATCTTTTACTAAATTGGTAGCCAAATATGTCATTATGGTAAAGATGACATCATTACGCTAATGATAAGTGTGGTTTTTTCTCTTAAATATATGATGATGATATTGTAATGAAACTATAATTTTCTATCCTCTATTATAAGGACCTTCTTGCTCTTAAATATTTAAATATGTACACATATATATAAAACATCTATATATGAAAGTTTCTTACTCAATTGTTAAGCATGCCTTTAAAAAAAAAATGATAGCATACAACTTCAGCAAAAATAACCCATACAATGTTAATAAATCACAGCATTGACTATACAAAAATTATCCTGCCAATACCCCAATTCCAACTAAAAAAAATCTATCGCTAACGTGAATAAATTATAACGTTAAATGTTAAAAATTACCCTGATTAATGAAGCAAATAACCAATAAATATTAATTCAAATCTGGTATTAAAATTTATATGAAGTCAACGTCGGAACAATAACACCCACAAAAGGCCAAAAAGCAAACGGGGAAAAAAAAAAAAAAAACAGAAGATGCCAGATTTAAACACTAGGGCAAAATGGGCAAACTAACTCACTAATAGTTAAAAAAGACAATGTCGTGATATTGTACAAAAGCGGACAAGCATAAAATGAATATTTTATATAAACGCTTCTTTAGCAATTTTTTCTTTATTTTGCCCTATGAGCTTTTTGCTTTTTTCTGAGGACAGAATAAATTGAAAATTTTTGGTGTATTTTAACTAACTGCACAGTTTGGCTCTTTGCCCGTTGGCTATTTTGTCTTAGTCCAATTTATATGTCAATTTGGATGGTTTGAAGTTTACGCATCCCATCAAAACCGATCACGTATTATTCTAGTCTTTTGTTTATATTTGTTTTTGTCATAAGAATGGTCATAAACCACTTCTTAACGAGTAAGCAATACATAACAAGAAATGGCCAGAAATGCACAAATTTATCTTTCAAATTATTTTCATCCTTAACGGTATTGGAGGTTGCTCCCAAGTCAAGTTCTTAAATTTATTTTCTTGATTTCCGTTTCAGGCGTGTATTTAGGATTGAAAATAAAGCAGACAATGGATGAAGATGTTATTTAGTTGGAGAAAATCCCACCGCTTATAATTTCTATTGTACTTGTTAATTTTCCAATATCAATACAGATTCTGTTGATAGATTATTGAGATAGTCTTCTCGGTGACATAAAGAGTTATCTTTCACCTTTAGTTTAGCTATAAACATCTCACCGTTTTGACAAATAAAGGCCCGTCATCTTAGTCCACATGGATGAGATCAACCACATAGCGGACGACAAGTTCGGTTGCCAAAATGACACGGTTAAGGTCAATCATATAGCTGACGATGAAGTCACTCACCTAGCTGTAGCCGATGTAGATGAGGTTAGCCACACAGCTGACAACAACATCGCGCACCTGGCCATGGCCAATGCGGATGAGGTCAGCTACATAGGACGACACAGACAAGTTACCACATAGTTGACAATGTCGCCTGCCTAACCAACGCAAACGTGGTCGGCCACATAGCTAATAATGTCGCTCAACTAGGCGGCGGGAATAGTTCTGCCACATAGTTGATGAGAGATCGCTCACCTAGCCGATGCGGATGAGCTCGGCCACATAGCTAACACGGACGAGTTCGACCACATAGTGACTCAAGGTCACTCATCTAGCCAATGCGGATGAGGCCAGCCACAAAGCTACAAGAGAGATAGGAGAGGAGAGAGAGAGAGAGACAATCAATGCACATGTGGTTGACCACCTAGCTAATGATGAGGTCGGCTGCCAAGTTGATAAAGATAACGTCAGCCACATAGCTCAAGATGAGGTTGGCCGCCAAGCTGACGAAGATAATTCCAGCCACCTACTAGGTGACAAAGTCGACACCCTGACTAAAAGAGGGAGAGCCAGACACAAGGAGGCGCCTCAGCCATATTGAGGTCAGCCTATATGGGAATGTGTCGAAATTGAATGATATCCGACCTAGCGAGTAGATTACTGCAAAGCTGTTTAAAAATTGAAATTCACGGCATTATCTTCTAGAAGCTTTCTTATTTTGAATTTAAAAGAGAAAAGCAACAAGAAGATCTTAGCATAATCGGAAACCATTCAAATTGAAATATAAGAGATAACCACGTAATATTTGAATTATTTCAAATAAATAGTGAAATAACTAATTTAGGCACATTATAAATAAATGGTCATCCCTAAGAGGAGACCCTAAATCCAACTACGGGCACGAGCCCTCGTGATCTCTTGTCATTTTCTCTTTCTCATATTGAACCATCGCTTCTCTAGAGAAAAATCTAGTAGACGTAGCTTTCAATTGAGATGAACCATTCTAAAATATGTGTGCTATTTGCTTATTACTTTATTTTCTTCTCACAATTTACTGTTTAAAATGCGTGAAGTGATGCGTGGTAAGATGATCGTGAGAGTTTCTTTGTTTGACGAATTTTGACTTTCAACATTTTCTATTATTCTTAAAAAAGAGAGTTCAAATTCTATGCCTCAAAAAAACAAAAAAACAAAAAAAGAGTTAAAACGAGTACTAAAAATTGACTTTAACATTACTAAAAAAAAAGGGCTAACACATTAGCATTATTAAGGAAAAATAAGAATAAAAGACTGCTGAAGTAAAGCACAAGGAAGTAGCTCCTTCAATTTGTTTCTTTTTCCTAAATTTTACACCGATAAAGTGGGTTGTGAATTTACCATGACTACAACCACAAAATAACTCCTCAGTTTAATAGACAAGTACACACAAACGTAAAGGCAGTGGATAGGTTGATTTGTAAGATGATCATGCCACTTTCTTGAATGACTATTTTTGCATGGAGACCTAAATCTTTTATTTGAGACTCTCTTTTTTTTACTGTTAAACAAATGCAGCAATAGTGGAGTCTAGAAATCAAAAAAAAAAAAGGAAAAAAAAAAAAGAAAATGAAAAGAGAGAGACGTTTTAAGCTAGGACGACCAAAAAAAGTCGTTCACATGATAGAAAAATCACACACATGAGATTCGAACCTGAGGTTAACATTTTCTTCGGTATAAGGTCCACAGTCAGCTACAACAATGGGCTTATATGAGTAAGCCATCCATAAATATTAATTCATTCTTCATCGCTAAAAATCTAGCAGTTCATGTAACTAACGCGGTTTACAAAGAAAATGCCTGAGTGCAATCACGCAGAAAACTGCTGAAAAATAGGCATCTCAATGCTGAGTTAAAAGGCAAATTTCAGCTGTTTCGGTCCTAGACGAATATGACTTCAAACTTGGAGCAGGGATTGCTCTCAAGGTGATTTCTGAAGTCATCATTCCCCTTGAATCTGAAGGTATACAAGGCTTGCCTCTGCGTCAAGCCAACAGGATATATTCGGTAGACTTTGAGTTCATCTCCTCCTCTTATGCTTTCTGGTCTTTCCTGCTTCCAAATGGGGACGTGTTTTTGAGAGTTGAACTTTGTGAGCACCTCAGATTCCAAGGCCTCCAAAGTCAGATTCCCAGACCTGCACAACGAAATTGCGACGTATAAAGTTACTTATGATCGAACGTGGGGGGTTTACAAGACACCTGGCCATAGAAGATAAATATAATATTTGGTCCCGTTATTCTATATGCATGAAATGACATGACAAATATCTCAACATGGTTAAGGCCATGTTACTAACATACACTTCCTTTCGCCTTGAAAATAAGAGCAGGAACACAATCTTCCACCCAAAAAAGAACAAAGGAAAGAGAGCTGCCAGAAAGAGTCTTTCCTTTCCTCCCTTTATTCACTTCATCTTTTTTTTTTTCGCCTTTTCTTCAGGAAAGCAGAGTATAAAGGCAATTGTCTCCTCTCACAATTATTTTCCTTTCTAGAGAACGACAACGAAGTCGTTGAGTACTCGATGAGACTTCTTGAGAGAGAGAGGGTTGAAAGGTTACCTTAAGAAGATGGATTCCATCTCAAATCTTCCCCTTTCTCGTACATACAAGTGATGCACAGTTTCTAAGCCTCTTGTGCACTTGCACGGTCGTCTCTTGAACCTTCCGCTCTTTTCTTCTTCTGCTCGAATCGATGTTGCCAGGTGAATGCAAAGTCGGCATGAAGAATGTACAGCTGCCATATCTACAAGGGCCTTAAAAGCATCCGATGGACCATCATACTTCCACCTGACAAATGGAAATTTCATTGTTAACAATAGCAAGGATATCCAAATAGAAAACGGAATTATGCTCCAAAGTTATCTCAAAGAAAAAGAAGAAATAAATAAATAAACATCATAAGGAGCAGCAATGGACACAAGATTGTCTTTTACACCCTCTTGCGATTTTTTTTATAACATTAATATGGTGAACATTTTACCTTAATGTCTGATTATATGCTTCAGGATTTTCTGAAAGGTATTTCATGCTCTTCGCGACCGAGTCAACATCACTTAGCTCCTTAATATGCAAAATCGAACCACGAGCGGGAGCAAAATCTTGAATATTAGGAGCACCAATGACAACAGGCACAGATCCTAGAAAGTTACAAACGAGAAAGGAGAAGACGTCGATATCCACAATAATTGTGTTGCAAAATTTGTTCTCAAATTGTTGTTAACAATTGAAACTCATAATAAGTCCATAAATATCAAGGGCCAAATGTTGTTATTTTAAGTTCAGGTATATGCAAATGTTCCTCAATCATGTAACGTAGTCCCAAAATTTTCCTCTAATCCACAACCGTAATTTGCACACAAGATATTCTGATTCTTTTCTTTCTCTTTCACCAACATTTTCCAGACAAACAAATTTCAAATATTTACTCCAACTAGATTTTGCAACTACACCAATAAGAATGGGAAGCTGAATAATTTTCATACCAGCAACAAGCGACTGGAAAAATTTCTCAGTGACATAATCCTCCTCATTGGAATTTTCAAAAGCTAAACTGAACTTATAGCGCTTCAGAGCTTTTACTTTGTTCACTGCAAGATATATATCAGAACAAAATCATTTATTCCACATGTCACTCTGCTGAAAGGCAATATTGTATGAACAGGAAAATTATGACGTCGTCATCACTTAAAGGAACAAGCTACATCACAGCAGTTCATATAACCAGACACTATGTGGAACCACGAAGTTAGACAATAAAGCAATGTCTTATCAATATTCAGCATAGATCACATAATTATAACAGTGCTGATCATGGGATTCTTGGTGAATATACTTTTATAGGATGTCCTTAACACATACATATGGCACACAAACAAGAACTGGAAGAAATCTAGAATCATGATTTAACAATAAAAAAAAAAAGCAGTCAGATATGTCGCAATCCATGAAAGAACTGCACCGTTTCCATCACGGTTTCTGTGGCAACTGCCATAAGAATCTATCTTGATGTTCGCCTTTTCAAGTGCTTCAAGAGCTTGCAAGCGGAAGTTGCGAGCACCACAGTTGGAAATAAATGCAGCAGCAAGGGCTTTCTCAGTCTTAGGCTGCACTGGTGCCATGATATCATACTCGGCCCAGGAAAAGTATCCAACAGGAACATCTGATGAGAGACTAGTTGTCATAACAATATTATATCCCCTCCTAATAAACAGGAAAAGTTTGGAAATTAGCTTTACCAACAATTTTTGGCAGAAAGAAAAAGCTCAATTGAAAAGAAAAGGTTCAAAGAAAATAGCCCAAAAAGAAATGATTGCAAAAAGGTCACATATATTTATCCCTTTTTTTTCCTTGCTTGGACGGAAAATCATCCAAGTTCACTTTCATATATAAGCAGTTCTGCTTATGGCTAACCGACGCAACTCTAACTACTAATGAATCTAATACAAGCCTTTTGCATCCTCATATGCAGAATATGCCCAGTGTTCTATGACCTACAACAGGAACATGTATGTCTATAACAAATGTAAGGATCACCGATCACTTGTTGCATTCCTTGTATTAACAAATTGTACGTCATTTAAACAAGAAAAAAAAAAAACCAAAAAATGAACTGTGGAGAGAATTTCCAAAAATATAATTTTGAAGAAAAGGAGGAAAAAGTTGATTAAAGCAAGGATACCCTCCATAATGCAAAGAAGCTATATTAGATTGTGCTTACCCACCGTCGTGCCTGAACAAGATCATTCTCTGCATAGTATTGGGAAGATTCCATTGATCTAAGAACGCTGGCTGTTCCCTTTAGCTGAGGTATACCAAAAGCAGCATCGGGTTTCTTACTTTGATCAAACCCAAACTGACACCCCACGGCGCAAGAACTCCACTCCTATTGAGTAGAAAGAAAAAATTAACACAAAGTCAAAGCACGCAAAAAAGATCAGATGCTTCAAAATACTTCTCAGTTGTCTCGCCTAAATTAAATCAATTTTCTCTACAACCAAAACTATACGTTATCTTGGGAGATGGAGAGAGAGCACTGTTCAAATTGTATATGTTTCTAACTTACAATTTTTCTCAACTCCATGACAGGCATTGAGAGACTTTAGAATAGTTAAAACACAGTTAACAGATAATTTACAAACACAACAAATCAAAGGTTTTAGCCCAAGACCAAGATTCCAGTTAAGTTATGCTACAGAAAAGGAATTTTTCGGTTATTATTTTCTTTCCCTTTTTGCAAAAGAGAAGTCACTTTACACTCTACAAAGGTAAAACCTCGCCAATACTAAAAAGTTAGAAACGTTAAAGATTAATCAATAGACAAAAGCAGCACAAAAATGTGAATAACTGGACTGAAAAATTCCGCAGATTAGTAATACATATTTCCAAATTGTCCGATTTTCATCGAAACCCATTAGATTCACAGATTGTTTGATTCTAACGTGATTCTCACATATCTCATTTGCCATGTTAGTTATTAGCTTGCTTTGAAAATTATCCTAGTAAAACCCATCTCATGAAATCTTCTGAAAAGATTAAAAAACTTATTAAATGGACACCTGACTTCTTTTCACTAATAACACGACTGTTTAACAACCAAAAACTATGTCAACATTCCCTCTGATCATATCATCAACAAGTCAAGAGAGACAAATTTAGTCTTAATTTAATTACTATAAGCAAATTAATATTAAGAAAAAACAAATTGCAGATACCTGGTAGGCACCAGAAACCAAAACGGGTTCCTTGGAAAAATCCCTGGAATACTGAACGGAATCTTCCTTTTCCAACCACTCCTCGCAACCCTCGTATTCCGAGCTCCGATCAGCGGCGAGCCCAACGACGCCCAAACTACCGATCGAATCCCTGACTTCGTCGTCGTGGGCCGGCGGGGCCCGGTAGAACAAGTCGGCCCAGGAATCGACCATGGCGGCGTTCTTGACCATGTCGAGACGACCCAAGAAGGCGATCTCCGAGATGACGACAAGGGCCACGAAGACAGGCATAAGGTTTGACCATTTTCTCTTGTTCGCCGCCGCCGTCGGCGGTGGGACCCCAGTCGATACCTGCAGTGCTACGCCCTCCTGGCTCGTCCCCGTTCTCCAGCCTCTCTGGGTCCCGAATACAGCCATTGATATTATCTCAGTTTTTTTTTTTTTTTGCTTTTTTTGGGTTTTTCGATGTTTCTTTCCCGGAAAGTGGGAGGAGAAAGGAAACAAAGATCGAGAACTTTGTTTGTTTGTTTCTAGAGATGTAATACGGCCAATGTTATGAGGGTTTTGGTGGGTTTTTTGGGTTGAACATGAAGAAAAGAATGAAGTTGATTGGAAAAATGCCGATCGTTGTTAATGGGGAAGGGCGGAGATTTATGGAGAGCAAAGTCTACGGAGGTGGTAAAGTCGTGGTAGAAAGTGGAAACTAGAAAAACATGTGTTTGAATATTCCATTTGTATCTTTTATTCTGGAGGAGAAACTAGAAAACTACAGGAAAGCAACTCTAAATAAGACTTAAATTGGCGTGGATTAAGGATTAGATTACTTTCCTAAATTTTTGCGTTTCAATTTATGTCTCGCTAATTAGATTACGAAGAAACATAGAACACAACTTGAGCTACTCAAAATACGTTAAATTGGTTAAGGTTGAAAGATCCAAATTACTTATCTAATTTTGTGTATTTTAAATAGTAGTATAATCTAACTAATCATAGCCATTGTATTTCAAATGATACCTATATAATCATAGTCATATTATCCCCTTAAAAAACTCACAACCATATTATGTTATGTTATGTTATTTAATGGACTAAATTTCAAATTTTTTTAAAAAAAATTAGTCTGAATATCAAAAATTAAACAAGTCTACGATTAGAAATAATCTACTAGCCACCCTATAGTGGACTAATAGGGTTGTATTATATTTTGGAAAAAGGTAGAAAATCTCAGATTTTTAAAATTAACAGCAAATATCAGTATAATTTAAGATAGTAGTGAATGTCATTTATTAATCTAGTTGTTCAAATTAAATAATTATATAGACCAAAATACCCTCCATTTGAGTAGGGTTTCTTCTTAAATTGCTTATGAGTAATTTGGTTTGATTTGGTTTTTATAAAAATAAAATAAAATAAAACCGCCTAAACGGCCTCAAAAAATTATTTTGGGTTTGGTAGATGGTTTGGAGAAAAAAAGCCAAAATCGTCTACAAATACCCCTACAAACGGATGTAGACAAACTACAAAAAATTAGGTGTTACAAAAGAATTAATAAATTAAGTTACAACATGTTCCCCAACCCTCCTGGTTCCAACATAGTTTTGGTATGTCAACACCTCATGGTCTCCTAGCCCTAAAATCAAGAGCTCTTCTTTAAGGAAAGAGGCACATATGAGCATTATTTTTCTACTTTAGTTATGGTAATAGGACGGGGGATAACTTTGATAACCATTTAAAGCAAATAGGGTATTTGGGAGAACAAGTAGAACTGAAAATATTAGTTTGAAAACTATAGCATGTGAGAGCTTTACACTGTAATAACTTTTGCTTTTTACTTTAGTTGCTGAGAGCTTTACACTGTTTATTGGTTGGAACATTGTTCAAGATGCCAAACAACCATGTCTATTGCTTTGCTAGTTAACCTTTCAAAAAAAAAAAATTAGATAAGATTGTTTTGCTATTGCTTTAAATGTACTACAAAAGACAGATTCTTCCTTTATTTTGAAATTTATCTGTTTGATTAGGTCTTTTAAGGACAAAACTAAACACACCATTTTCCTAAAAAGGAAAACAGAAAAGGAAATCTCCAAAAATTTATCTGAGGTTCACCTAAATCTTACCAAGTCTTTTCATGGATGTTATTGTTGCAGCATAATAATGATCACGCTTTTGCGATTAGGACATTATGGCTAACACTTTCCTTATTGTCCTAGTCAACATCACAGTTCGTTTTTGGACGATGCATGCTTGAAAGTTGGCAGAGATCTCAATGGAAAATAATTTCCATTATATGACACTTATATATCTTGTGCATTTTAATGCAGATAATAGGGGTGAACAACAGGCAGGCGGGTTTACGGTTTTTGGGCGGGTGCGGGGCGGTTTTTTTAATTGGCGGGTTGGCGATTAACCAACCTACAAACCGCCCATGGAGTGGCGGGCGGTTTCGGTTTGGGTGCGGGCGGGTTGGCGGGTTGGGTCTACACTAATGTACAATATAATTTTTTGAGCTCTTTTTTATTAAAAAAAAGTGAAGAAAATTTGTAGAAAATATAAGACGATAATGTATGAAGCATTCTCAACAACAACCAAGTTTGACGCCTAAAGACAATAACCATATTCATAACAAATTAAGAAACATAATCATTCATTGCAACAAGAAACATCAACTATATATGAAGTGATGAACAAAGTCAAGAATTCTTGTTCTTCCATAAAACCTGTTCATTGGGTTCGAAAATAACAGGATACTACAGATGAAATTATGAATAAAGTCAAATGTTTTTTTTCTTTTTAAAGAATGAGGAGTGGGAGAGGTTTAGATTAAGATTTTTTTTTTTTTTTTTTAAAGAATTAGGCGGGCGGGTTCGGGTTGAACCCGCCCCCTAAAATTTAAAACCGTACCCGCCCGCCAACATATGTAGGCGGGCGGGTTGAACCCGCATAGTCTTTTTTTTGGGCGGGCGGCCGACGGTTGCAGGCGGCCGGCGGTTGCGGGGCGGTTTTTGTACACCCCTAGCAGATAATGCCATAATCACATTATGATTGAAGATGCTACATCCATGAATGACTCTGCAATGAAAAAGTAAATTTGTTCTAACTTTCTATCAAATATCATTGATTTATATCACAACACTAACTCTTTTTATCAATTTTAATTGGAAATAAATAATGCTTTTAATCCTAATTTTTAAATTCTTACCGGCATGTAATTTTTGTTGTTCGTAGATGTTTATAGACTCTAAGATACAAATGCCTTCTTAATATACCAGAAAATCCATGTGGAGGAGATTCTCCTTTTGTGGCGATAATATGCAAATCCATGGTGCCACCAAAATATTAAAGGAAACTATACCTTCATTTTAAATATGCTAGAAAATCGTTGTGGAGGAGATTCTTCTTGATATGCAAAAATCTATGGCACCACGTAAACACTAAAGCAAAATACCAAATTTGATGCGAATAGGAAAAGGTCGATATATTCCTTTGGCAAAAGTACCTCTGGATTCACCAGATCAATTTGTGGAATGTATCATCTAGACACTCAAATGGTATGATCTGAATATTGCAACTCTCTGAATCAAGAAATAATAACGTGTGGTTTCTGATCTGACAGCTTGGATAACAAGGCATAAAATTGATAAAGAAACAGAACATATACAAGGAAGATTTGGACCACAACAACATGACACGTTCACGCCTCAGCTTCAAAACATGTGCAAACTTTCCATACATCCAACAAATTGACCCACCATCTTCTACATCTATTAGGTGTTGCTTCTATCAGAAATGCATTCAGTAGCAAGAATTTAAGGAATTGGAAATGAAAAGGAAAATTTTAATGTTGAATCACTAACCAGCCTTACATTTATCAATTCCGTCTACTCCATAAATCTTATGCAGCCAATTCTTACTAGCTAGGCATATATAGCTCATTATATACAAAATCTTCCCAATGAACTTTTGTACAAGTCTTAGAGCAAACATGACCATCACAGCATCATTTCCGGCAGCAGATTTCATTGCAGAATAGCAACTCATCCCCGTCATTGCATTTATTTCTCTCCATCATAAGAAATAAGTCAACACTCTTAACCTTATTTCTTTTGAGGTGTGTCAATATCAATCCTCCCCTGCCAAGCTTCAATTCCAAGCTAGAAGTCAGCTCCCTCTCAAAAGATAGTGAATATCAGATTTGGGGCAGACAGTCCCCTGGGTGATCCGAAAGCAATGCATTGCGTCCTTTTTCTGGCACATGACATGTTATTGCCAATTGAAACACCTCTTGCGTGGAACTTTTCCAGTATAGTAATCTGAAAGTGCTCAAAAGGAAAGGAAAGGACAAAAAAGCTAGCTCTACAACTCATTATTATCCAAATATTGGGTAGTTGATAAGCCTAAGAAGGACGTAAATAAGTTAATTGATCATTGCTGGAACCATCATTTGCAGCTGTCTTCAATCTTTTCGACGAATATTTGCAGCTTAGCTTTCCTCCAGGGTTGTCCTCAACAAAGTTCTGATCAGAAAACTCTGGAAAAGACAACCAAAAAAATGACGTGAATAACTAAAACCATAACTATTTACTGCCCCTGTAGCTAACAAAAGTCAGATATAAACAAGCACATTTTTCTGAGCTTCTTAGCTTCCTACACCGCATATTAAAATTAGTCATTGTATAATGTTAAATAAGATAGGACGATTACCTCATTAGCTTAGCTCCTCACGAACAAAACGATTATAGAATAATATACATGTATTTAATGAATAATAAATGTTGGGAAGTTCAAATAATATCAAGGATTCGTTAAAGTGGAAACAAAGTCCTGCGATGCTTTTACTCATTACAATTAAACTGTTCTACAAAGATTTTAATGTTTATTTCCTCATTTCTTTTCTGGCACAAGCTTTAGAAGCTTTTTGGCAACATAACCAAAACAACATATAGCTCCTGGAACTAGGTAATGGCATTGTACCTTCTTATTCTACTTCATCAACAAACTTATTCACATTCTGAAGAACAGATAACCTTATTAACTAGGTCAGACCTCACGATCCAATCAGCATTATTACTTAATGATGCAAAACTGTCACCTAACGCTTACTGTCAATAAATAATTATATACTAACACACGTTCATTACCAATACAACATTCACATGCAGATGAAGAGAAAACAAGACAGTGAACGGTCGCCGATAAACATAATTGTGATTAAATGAATATGATAAAATGTAGTAAAAAGATAAACCAATATATACGTAGTCAAATGCCCCAGGTAAATAAACAGATAAAAGGACATCATGCAAGTAGCATATATTTGAACTTTCAGCTAAAGGAAGAAAGGGAAACAAATTACCATCATTCACATAAAAATGCTTTTTTGACGGAAATTAACATAAACATCCTTCAAAAATAATAAACAAATAAATACATAAGTACATGCACGTTGCAAGAATTTGAATTTATAGCTAAAGTAGAAAGGAAAGAAATTAACATCATTAACATAAATAATCTTAAACTATAGTTTTAGTTTGACAAATAAATAACCTTCTTATGACTATAATAAGAAAAATGGGAAACGAAACATGGAAATAATAAAAAATAACCACATTTCCTAAATCTAAAACAAGAAAAAGTTGCGTAAGCCAAACCACAAAACTAAAGAAGATGGCCCTTCAGCTACATGAGCAAGCGTGAAAAATTATTTCAAAGGCCAGATTCAGAAAATATACCACCACATGATGCATGTTACATAAGAGTAACTCAGTGATTTTGTAAATGTTTAAGTGTACAGGACCAAAAAGCAAACATGAAATTTACGAAGGGTAAACAGTAGACATCATGTAGTCTTAATGCAAGGAATGCGTCCTTATGTGACCAAAGAAGTCCTTTGACAAAAATAAATCTGCATCCTACAGCAAAATCTCAAAAATGCATGCACAAACAAGCCTTAGAGAGAAAGAGAAAGAAAGCTAGCACAAACAGGAACAAAAGCTTGGAAGAATTAAGGCAAAGAACATATATCACAGAATAGAACACTAAATCAAGACATAGTATTCATTACAAGTGAAGCTGCAGAGTTACCTGCTGTGCTCCAAACTAAATCCTGATGGCATTTCTGACCTACAGGTTTCTTCTCCAAACTTGCAGATTCATATAAGCCTGTCAGCTTCCCTTTTGAGTGGATTTCATTTTCACGCAACACATGTTCTTGAGAATTTAGACATGCTACAGAGCAGCCTGTTCCTGAATATTCTAAATGATGAATGGACTGACTTTCCATCACTACATGAGAATCGGCTGTACTGTCAAACAAAAGTTCATCCCTCTCATAGCCGATCTTCTCTCGACCTCCATCCCCATGCACCACACACTGAAACATTTGACAAGGTAAGCATCAATTGAAGAAAGGAAATTAAACTGATGATCAAGATAAATATCTTTCCTTTTTTTAGTAATTTAAGAAAAAAAATGACAAACAGACAAACACAGAGTAGGAGCATGAACACTTTTGGCTACCAAACCTGGTCAGAAGAATATGGCCTCCAAGAGTTCTTTTTCACGCCCAAGCCACCCAAATACATTGAATGATATAATTCATCTACAAATGATGCTTCCAGATAATCAAGGTACAGACTGTGCTTCTCATTTGTCCATTCAGTGGATTTGCCCTGCTATGTAAGACCAATAACGGCTAAATATATTTTACCAAAAGGGGAAAACAAAAATAAGCTCATCATTAGATTTACTTGGATAATTTTCCCTTAAAGAAAGATTAAGTAGAAGCACAAGTAGGACTTTACATGTGATGTAACGAAGAAACAAAAAAAATGATTTTCAATGAGTTAACTATCAGAGGTTGAGCAGCCTGTTAATAATGCGTCACTGATTTTAGCTTCCTGCTCATAATTGTTTATAGAAAAGCATAGGGAAGCAGTGAGACCTACATAAGTAATAAAAAAACAGTTTCCACTAACTTTTGATTACATTCATATAATAGCACCCAAGACATCAAGACTCCCATATTCTTCCCTCTTTTCTTTTTTCTCTTCTGGTTTGTTTCCTAGGCAGGCATAAGTCTAAGACTCCTGATCAGCTCATGAGTACTAAGTACTGTTCGTACTTCTAGATCCAAATATCATCACCATTCCCGTCTACCCAAAAGAAACCTCATTCCATAAAGAAAAGCAGATATCTTCAATCTTTCAATAACTGGAAACACACATCCCAAAAGACCCAGATTGTGTTTCATAAGAGGGAAAGAAAATAAGGAGGAAACAAAAGTATATAACCTAACTGAAGAAAATCGAAAGAAACTTTCTCTTATTGTTTTTTGTATGGATTCCCTCATCCCTCCACATTGAAAGAGGTTAAAATTGAGGTTTTCAATGCTTTAGACCCTCCACCTTTGAAAACCCTCACCAATCCATCCCCCCATCTTTTCCCCCCTACCAAAATATCATGGCTGTTAACAAATAGAAATCAAATTTTAAAATAGGGTAAAATTAAGGGAAACAGTGTAAAAGTCGTTGCCCATTCTCATATTCAATTGTCCCGTAAATTTCAACGAAACATTAATATTGAATTGATTCTTTGATCAGAAGAACTGCAAAAGGATGCAATTCAGAGATAACACTTCGATAAATCAACCCCACGATAAAATGAAAACGGTGTTCTAAGTCTCGAAACTTCGCTGCATCTCTCAAAAATGAGATCTCTGAAATTCTTAATTGCATTTCAATATTATTGACTCATTAGTCATTTCATACAATTATGGAAAAGAAAAATACGGAATGATTGTTTTTTTCTATTTACAAAAATGGAGATTAAAAAACAAAAAAAAATAGTGGCACGCAGAACAACAGAGTACGATCGCCAAGCATAAAAGGAAAATAAATAAAAATAAAAAGTACGAATTGCACAACACGAATTATTAGCACAACAAACAAGAACAGCTAACAGATTTTGACCACGAAAAGAAACCCGCTTCCGAGAATAAGAATTTCTTCGCAGAAAACAAAAAAAACAAATCCAGAGAAAAACCGGAAATAAAAAACATTAAAGCACAGAAAATGAAAATAAAACAACGAAAGAGTGAAAAGACATTTTACCTGCATAGCGTGATCGCAATGAAGCCAAGCGTCCTTGGAGACGTCGAGAGTAATGGCGGAGGAGTCCGAGTCGGTCCGAGTCAGCTCGGAGGCGAAGCACTCCGGCTGGCCGGCGGGATCCGCAGACGACGGCATTGGAATATTCTCCGCCATGCGAATCTCGTTCTCCGAGATCAGACAGAGGAGAAAACGGAAACAAAAAACCCAAAACCAAGAGAGGAGGAGAGAATTAGGAGAGAAGAGAAGAAACGGGAATTTGTGGAAGACACAGAGGGAAATGAAAAAGAGAAGGCGGTGCGTGTCTTGGGTGTTGTCGGGGCCAATTAAGGCTCCACATGGCGCCGCTTTTACACGTGTCAGTTTCATCAGCTAAATGCCACGTCATCCCAGATAATATCTTCGGCCAATGTCAGCCAGATATTTTTCTCTCTCTGCCGGAGCCAAAAGGCGAGCTTTTCTTTTTTCTTTTTCTTTTTCCTTTTTTTTTCCCTTTTTTGTTTGATAAGTTTTTGTTCTTTCTTTACTCTGTATTTGCTCTTAGAATTGGTCATTGCGTAGATCTTGACTCGCTGTGGGATGGACCATGGTATATTCCATGCGTTGCCGAGCATATCGCAATGGCCAATATATATATTTTTTTAAACCTATCAGCACGATTTTATTTAATAATTGAATTAAAAATACATCGATTTTTTTACGTAAAAAATATATCGATTTGCTCTCAAAAAATATGTATATATATGTATCTGATTTGCAAAGGCGTATATTTTTTAAATAAATAGACTGACATGACAACCTAATTCTTTTAATCAATATTTTTTTTGATATTTTAAATGAAGCCTAACTAATCCTTAATTACTTTATACTCATTTATTTGATTGACTCAAATATTAATACAAAAAAATAATTAAAAAGTATTTCAAATGTTTCAACGATATGACCAAAATGTTGTTGGTTAAACACTAATTAAAACACCAAAATTTTATTGGAATCTAAGTTTCACTCAATCCATTTAAACCAATTTATAAAATAAAATAAAAAGATTAGCACAATTGATACTCATTCAATCTTTTTTTTTATTACCCTGGGTGCTGTTTTAAACTCCATACCTTGTTTGTGGACTTTAGTCCAAACCAATATTTTTTTGAAAATGGTTGACAACGCTCAAGGAATAATATATGTATTGAATTCCAATATGTGTAAGCTGAAAAAAACATACTAGTAATCGAGCCCAAATATGGCTCTTTCAAATATACTACTATAAAAGGTGGATGACTCTAATTAGATAGATAAGATTGAGAAGCTAAAAGCATTGAGGCCTATGACAACACCATCAAAGATAACAACTCGCAGGCTAGACAAAAAGACCACGATGGAATGAGGGAAAAAAGATTAGTACATTAACAGTCCTTCAACCTTTTTTTTAATTATTTTGGATGCGATTTTAAAACTCTACGCTTTTTACCCTGTTTGATAACTTTGTTCGAACCAACAAGTTTTAGTCTAAACTAATTTTGTTACAATATTTTTTCACAGAAAATTTGAGTTGTTTCATAAGGTGTTTGGGAAGTGAGTTAGATTTGAAAGTTATAATTAAAAGTACTGTTGCATCCGAGAGATTTACACTGTAGCATACTTTTGCTTTACATTGTAGCCAATGACGAAGACCGGGGAAGGGGTGTGGGGGGATTTTTTTTAACATATAGTGGTTTTAATTTAATATAATAGGTCTATGTATAAATTAGACTTGGTTCCTTTAAATTAATAGTTCTCTTCGTATTAGTATAATATAAAAAAATATAAAAAAAACTTGGCCCCTACCAATAAATCGTGACTCTATCATTGATTGTAGCATGTGAGAGCTTTACACTGCTTGAGTTGGAATTAAGTTTGTCAAACAGTCTTTTGATCGGTGTTTTAGGTTTAAACTTTTGATTCAAATTGTCTTCCCAAATACCCTATTTGTGATGAAATTAAGTATGAAATCAAGGCCACATCCACTACCACTTCAGCCTATTATTGTATACATACATAATTGCACTTCATATTGGAAAAAAAGAATCATTTATATTAAATTATTCATTTAAGAAAAACGTCATGCAAATAACAACTAATTAAAAAAACATATCCTATTGTTTTTTATAGTTCTAACTACTTCTATTATAGTATTTTCTCTTATGAAATTTAAATCAAATAACGATTCAAACCATAAAAAAAAAAGGTTCCAATCGCGTTCCCAAACAAATGCTAAGAATATGTCATTGACAAACTAATTTTAACACTTTCTTACTCTATTTGAACTTGTGGTTGAGATTTTCAAATTCAAGACCTCGACGTATATAGGAGATCAAGTATAAAATTACTGTTGGTGTCTATGATTGTTTTATTATATTAATCTAAAGTATCTAAATAATTGTATAAACCAAGATCAGATAGAGCAATAAGGGCATAATTTGTTACTCAATTTAGTTATGCTAATTGTGGAGGGAGACAATTCTGGTACAAATAGGAGCATGCTAATTTCATATTCGTTTAGGATGTTTATTATCATGATATCATATAAATTAGGTATAATGACAATACTTTCTCAAAATACATTTTGTGTTTTCAAAGTATTCAAATTGTCTATGTGTGTTTATGGTTAATTTTAGCTAAATATGATATGGAGATTGTATTTTGTCTTATTAAAGGAAACATGGTACAATCTCAACATCTTTTAAGACAATATGTAGATTTTATTAAACATCAGCCAGAGTCAAAGCCTTGTGGCATATTTGATTTACTAGTTTAATTTAGTTCAGTTTATTTCAAACGATTAATTTTTTTAATTAAATAAAATTTTTATTTTTTAAACTACAATTCTAGACACTTATTTAAATATTAACTCAATCTAGATTTTCTTTTTCAAATTGTAATTTAAACTATATGATTTTAATTTTTTCTATTCAAATCATTATAATTTGAACAAGCCAATCAAACAGGTTGAGCTATGGCTTTGAGTAAGGCGTCAAAAAACTCGCAGCTTCCTAGGGGATCTGCTCCTTTTTTGTTTTGGTGCTTTAGTTTTTTTTTTTCTCTATTTCAATAAAACTTTTTTTTTTTCATTTTTTATTTTTCCCTCCCTTTTTTTTCTTTAGTTTTTCCTTGGGTTTTATTCCCTGCTATAATCTTTTACCTTTAGAACGAAAATATCCTTGACTATAATAAAAAGTGGATGCCCTCTTTATTGTTCATGTTTTGGTTGTCCAAAACAAGTCGTTTTGAGGCTTTTTGAGTATTTTTTTTATTTTCTTTAAGATTTTTTATTATAAAAAAAAACTCTCTTTTTTTCTTCTCTTAAATTTTATTTTTTTGTCTTCTTTTTTGTCATTTGTATCTTAGTATTTTCTCTTATTATTTTGGGCCCTACTTTTTTTTTTCCTTTCTTTAATTTTATTAATCTTTTTTTACCTTTTTTATTTTTTTTATGCTTTATTTGTTTACTCTATTCTCATATTTGAATCTTTTTCTTCTTAACTCCACAGATTTAGTGCTTTATTTTTTTCTTTTTTAAACTCTATTTGTTTATCATTATCTTTTACAAACAATGTTTATTTTCTTCTCTTTTAATTTTTTAATATTTTTTCTCTTTCTTTCTTTTTAAAGGATTTATTTTTTCCTCTTTTTACTTATTTAGTGTTTTATCGTAATTTAAGTTTTTTTCCTTTTAATTTTTTTGTTTTTTCTTTTTGGTTCTCTTTATTTTTATTTAAGAGGCTTTACTTTTTTTCTTTCTTTTTATTTATTTTACGTTTTACCGTAATCTACATTTTCCCTTTTTTTTTCTTTTAAAACTTTATTTATTTACTATTGTCTTTTACACTTTGTGCTATGGTCCTTTTTTTCCCCTCCTCTTTCTTACTTTTTCGTTGTTTTACTTTTTTTCCTCTTTCTTACTTTGTTGTCTATTGTAATTTCTTACCTCCATTATTCTCCTATCTTTTTTCCTTTTAGTTCGTTTTTATTTCTCTCCATTTTAACTTTATTTATCTCTCTCATAGACTTTTGAAACCTCCAATATCAACTATCTCTAGAGTAATCTCTTATTGCTTGTGATCAGTTATGACTTATATTACACTTAGTTCCTTTCATTTCTATCATGGTCAAATTTGTATATGTGCGCCTTAATATTTCTAGGTTTACCTAAATTGAAGAATAAAATCAAAATTTTTATTTGGTTAATGAAGTATACAATTTTAACTCTGTAATTGATAAACTATTTATTTTGAAACAGAAACTAATATGACATATATAGTGAAATGTTTAAAAAAGATAATGTAATAAAAGAAAATTTTGAAAAAAAAAATCTTGAAAAATATATATTTGAAATAAAAATTAAATTGTGTCGCATTTTTTTCCTTTTTTAAAGAATATTTTTCGATCTATTTGTTTCTTTTACTATATTATTTATCGTAAAACCCTACCCATAATACTCATGCTAAAAATAATCTCTTTACTAACTAGATACAAATTGTATATTTCATAATCTTAAGGTAGTTAGACATAAAATTGAATGTTGATGGCCAAAAAAGAAAACAAATGTATATCTTTATAGTCTATTTTTGCAACTTTTTTTCTTTTTGAATCTTTAAATACATTTTTTGTTCTATTTACTCTTTTATTCTTAATCTGTTATAAAAACTTTAATTACAATTAAATACGTGCATCGCACTTGCTAAAAAAAAGGCGCGATGACCGTTAGTTAAAATGGCCAAAATAAGACAACAAAGCTATCAAGTTCCAAATTCCAATTGGTTAACAAAATTATCAGATTTTAATTGCAAGTCAGTGTCTGAATTCAGATATTTTCGAGTTTGCCCATGTGATAAGAATCCTCATACAATGGCAGAGACTAATTGGTTGCCTTTAACATGAGTTTAATCAACAAAATGTCAAAAACAACAGTAAAACAAGTACATATATCTTAGCTGGATTTTGGATTTCATTGATTAATATCTTTGAATTTAAGGCATACACGGCGCAAATAAACCGTTGGATTTCGGATTATCATCTTGTTTAGTTTGGCTCGCGTAACGACAAACTAGAACTGCCTCTTGTAACAAAAGTCAGATACCAAAGATAATTTCAGCAAAAGTTGAGAGGATCACATCTGTTGGGATAAAAATCATTCTTTTTAGTAAATTTGTACAAATCTATTGGTTGAAAGATAAATACCCATAGTTAGATATCTTTTCATATCCCACAAGAAATTGCCAACGATGAGGCTCCTTCTTAAGAATAAATATCCAAGGCTGCGTCTTTTCTTGTTAAATCAAAAGTTTGGTAACAGTCTTTTTCTAAAGCTGAAAGATTCGAAGGAACAAAGAATGACGAGTTCTAAAAACATCCGAAAAGAATTTTTCTTTTTCTCTCTTTTTCCTTCTTTTGTTATGGTTCTTTACTTGTTGTCTATGCCTAAGATGAAGATTTCTAATTAGGGTATCTTCAATACAATATCAAATTGTAATAATGTGCATACTAAAATTTAACATATGATTATATTTCTAATGTTATAGTTAAGATCACAATTGACACCAAGTGTAGCATATGTCAAAATTTGACTTAATAATATTATAGTATTAGTTTAAATTATTTCAAAATAAAATTCTCTCTTTTAGTAAGTTCTAAAGTTCAAAGTTTATCATAAAAAAATAAAATATCATTTAAAATTTTTTTTTTTGACCAAACAATAGAAAAACATATTTAAATATGCCATATCTATATTTCTTTTGATCAAATATTGCTTTGTTTGTCAACATTAAGTTTCAATTGTTACAGCGTAAAACTTTTATATGCTACACTTTAAAGCAAAAGATTGCTTGTTTTGGTTCCAACTTAAAGTGCGTTTGGAAACTTTGTTCTAACCATATAGTTAAAACTACTATAGTTTAAAACTCTCATATACATAATGTAAAATAAAAATATACTATAACGTAAATTTCTCACATGTTTCGAAAAAAACACCTATATTAGTTTTTACTGTGTTCTCATAACACATTGTATTAACATTTACAATAGCGTTATGGTCTTTTTCTGGTTTGATGGGACTCGCCAACCTTCATTCTACACTATCTTAGCTTCAGATATTTCAATACGAAATTATATCTATCCAGTCTACTGAAGAGCTCTTATGGATATGATTGGGACAAATGAAAAATATACACCTAAAACAAGGAGCCCGTCTTACACTTCCACCCACGTAGTAGTCAAGACAAGGTTTCTCTTCTTTCTGCAGTAAAAAAAACTTATAAAAAAAAAAAAAGAGTTTTCTCTTTCAAGCTCATCCAAGCTGAGCTGGTTTAGAATTACAGGGCCACACGTATTTGCGCTTTTTCGCCAACTTATCCTAATAAAAATTTTGGTGCACCTCTTTCGCATGTAATTCTTTGTCCTTTGTCTTTTCTTAATCTAAAAAAACACTGAGCCAATTTATCTGTTTAAAAAAATATGTTTTTTTATATAAAAAAAAAATCATTTCTTCAATTAAGATTTTTTTTTTACCCTTTTGTCAAATTCTTCCGCATAATTCCTTTTAGGGGTGGAGGGCCAGAGCAAACAGCCTCATGCTTGTTTTGGTTTCTTTTGATTTGATGTTTATTTGCCTTGTACTCCTCTTCCTCCTTAAAAATTCCAAACAGCAAAGCGCTTGAATAGTGTGTTAGTGTTGTCTAAAAGTGAACAAAAACAAGCAAAAATAACCCGAATTTTATTCCTCGGAAGCCCCTTCAGTTGTGCTTAATCCAGTTTTTTCCTTCAGGACTTGCATTGTTAGGGTGGGATTTTTTTTTCCTCTCCTTCTTCTCCTCTCAAGATGCACACTTCACAGTCCCATTTTAAGACCCTTGCCCGAATGCGAAGTTGAGTTTGTTGTGTCATGAGTGAAAACTGGACGCATCCGCCAATAGAATTGGCTTAAGTCTCTTCAGTTGTAGAGTTAAAGTGCTTTAAAAAAAAAAAAAAAAGGAGGGGATGGAATAAATGATCCTTTTTTTCATTGGGGAAAAAAAGAAAAGAAAAGAAAAGAAATACTCCCCTCTCTTCAGAAAAAAAAAAAAAAAAAAAAATCCTCAAAACATAACTATATTGAAAAATCTTAGCAAAGAAAAAAAAAACAACTTAGCAAAAACTATCTTGAAACATGAATTTTATTTTGTTCATTACACAAATGAATGTAAACGAGATATAAGAAAGAAAAAAAAAAAAAACACTGTGATCTCTGCTATTCATTCTTCAATATTTCCAACTTTTTCTTCTGTTAGCCAAACAAACAAAAAAAAAAAAAAGGAAAAGGAAATCTCTTTCTTCTGTTCATCCTTTTTCATGGTTAGCAATTCGCATTGAGATCAAACAGAGGACGATTGCCGTACCAAGCAAGCAACCACCTGGGCCCACTGCCTCAACCTCGTCTTCAACATTTCCGAATCATCACCTACATCACAATTTTTTTATTATCTCTAATTATTTTCATTTAATAAGCGATAATTTGTGCAAATTAAACGGAAAAAAAAAAAAAGAAAAGAAAAGAAATTGAGAATCAATATTAACCTGGATCGATTATGGAGGTTGTGCTTCCACAATCGCTATCGGAGCATATCGAAGAAGAAGAAGACGATCTTGACAAGCTTACGCTGTACTGCTTATGAACGGCGTAGTAAAACCGTAGCGCTGGGAGAGTATCCGATAGCTTCGGATCGATATCCGGGGAATCGAAACCGAATCCGAGCTCGAAACAAGCCTTCAATTCGTCCAAATCCTCGTCGGAGACGCTCTTGCTGCGGAGGAGTCCGCCGGCCGAGAACTGCCTGTGCTTACGGCGGAGCCACGCCTCGTCGCGGAGGGCGTCCGTCGACCAGGACCTCTGCTTGCTCAGAGGCCTCGGCGGCGCCGGCGCCGATGGTCGGGGTTTCGGCATCGGAAGTCGTCGATGTAGTCGCCGAGCTCTGTGGCGGCTGGGGATTGTTCTGGGAGGGTTCGTCGATTTATGTATGGAGATGAGATCTGGTGTGGCGGCGGGTGGGTTTTATATTTCTTTTTCTAGTTTCGTTCTTTATTTTTTATTTTTATTTTAATTTTCGTGTTTTTATTTCAAAGTTTTGAGAGGCGCCGAAAGAATAACGAATATACCAGTGGAAGATCCACTTTAGAACGAGGGGTTTTTAAAAATGACATTCTAAGAAAATTTTTTTGATAAATAATTTTTTTAAATAACTTTTGACATTAAAAATTTTTTTTTAAACATTAAAATAGTTTTAGTTTTTTTTTTATCTTGTTGAGGTTTTTTATCTTGTTATAGTCATTTTTTTTATTTTTTTTTTAAAAATTGAGACAATTTACTTGCATAAAAAACGTATTTTTTGGTTTAAAAAAAGAGACCATTTATCCAATTAGAAATTTTTTTTTTACCCTTTCGTCAAAAAATCTCCTTTAGAACTATTAATGGTTTTTTTAAAAAATAAAAAATTGATATATGGCACAATTTTTACACATTCAAATTTATGTAATGATTTTTTGCAATCCAGATTCACACCACACTTTATTGATTATTGAGGAATGATTTTTGACTACTTTTATTTTTGGTGACACTGATTAAAAGCTTTAAAAAAACGTTTCGTCAATTATGACGCAAATTTCTCAAAGTTAGGTATTTTTTTTGTGGCATTTTTTAAAATTTCTCTTTTTTATTTACCTGGGAGCATTTGAATTTCAATAATGTTTTTTTTATTGTATTAAATGAATAACTTTGTTCAAATGTGAAAAAAATCTAATAGTTAATATGTGACATCCGTTATTCTCCTAACGGGTATTGAGGTAATTAAATTAATTTTAATGTATAAAAAAAAATTGCTTCATTTAAATTTATTTTATAATATTTATTTTTATCTATTTTTAAGTTTTCTAAAATTCTTCTATATTTATTTAGTATGATTACTAAAAAGCCTTAGAACTTCTAATAAATCTCAAAAATGTCATATTGGCATTATGTGTGTTAAAGTCTTTAGATGAGACATAAGGATATCTTTTCCAACTACTCTTGACCCTCATTTTCTTTATTTCCTCCGTGACATGCTTCAACATGTCTCCTCTATAATTGTTTCCATCACTTCTCTTCAAAGACTTCATCTTTTCTTCCTTTCTCTTCCACGGTTCCCACACTCTTCTTCTCATTTCTTTGCTGAAGCAAAATACTTAGAGAACTTCTTCAAGGCAGCCATAAAAATCAGCCACCATCACCTCCATTTGAGCAAGAATTTCAGTCATACCGAAGTAAAGGAACCTGTTTTGAAGCCATTTCAAGCTTCCAACTAACCATAATCCGAGGTTAGAATCTTATGAACAAATTTAGTCTTTCATTTATAAATTTTCTTTTATACTAAAGGATTATTCAAATTTGCGTTCTTAAACCTAAGTATATGTTTGTTGCTATTTTGGAGCATATGTATGAAGTCTAAGTGTATATGCCCTAGACAGAAAATTTATATTGTTAAACTTTGTAATACCTCTATGGGCAGTGGTTATTTCTTGAAATTCTAAGATTAAATTAAAATAAATTTTATGAATGTAGTTGTATGTTGTGCTTTAGTTTTAATTGTCCTTATGCACGCCTTAGGATCAAGGGAGTATGGAGCTAACGTTAATTGATTCCAGGATTAAAAGATTGTTGATAAGCTTGAAAGGTAGGGATTCTATTACTCATCTTTTGTAAGGTTTTTATAGAATTAAAATTGATTGTTTTGCCGCAATATATATATCTATGTTGAACTGATATTATATGAGTATCACATATGAAACTATGACATGGACTCGTCTTGTATTGTACGGCGAGGAACATAATGAATTTACACATGTTATAAATTGAGAAGCATGGTTAGGAAAACTAACTCTATTGATAATGATTCAATATAGAGAAATTGTAAGACATGAAGAGGGCGACGGTTACGTCCTTGGGCATGAATACCCTAAAAGGTAAAATAGGGGGAAGGCGATGACGCTTCCTTGGGTTGAAAGTCCCAGAACACACTATACAGGAATTGATTTGGTGAGGACTCGGGGCTTGATGTCCCCTCACCGGAACACCCTTGGAATGTTTATAGGGTGATCAAGTGCGCCCATTTGGGTCTCGATGAGTTGAGTGATACTCAATTTAACATGGATACCTAGGAACAATGATGATTGGTAATATTTGTATAAATGTGTAATTATGACACTTGGTAATGATTAACTACGGTATCCATAAGATGTGATCATAATAAACCTCATAATCTGGAATATGATGTGACTTACTAACCATGCAGATTTTAATGTGGTAATGATAAAAACCTAAAGGTGAATAATGGCTTTCTCTACTGAGCATAGTGTTGCTCATACCCTTATGTTTATATATTTTCAGGACTCACTAAATGTGAGGTGGCTACGAGAAATATAGTTGAGGAAGTGATGTAGCTATATTTCATTGGGACTGCTTCAATTGTTGAGAATGTTCTTCATGATAATGTAAGCATCAATTGTTACTTTCTGTGACTGTATTATAATGTGTTGAGGGTTAAAATGATGATGACAACAGTTTATATTATTAAATTTAAGGTGCTACATTAAACTGTGGTTTAATTGTCGTTTATATTTTTATTTTTGAGTTGGGAGTTTTCATTTAAGTCCCGGGCAAATTTTATTTTTAAGGTTTTACTTTTATTATTTATTTTTATTTTATCTCATTAAAAACTGTTAACCCCCATATAGGGGCGTTACAGAATTTTTGGTATCAGAGCCTAGGTTCGGTTAACCTAGGGAGTGTAGCACCACTTTAAAAAAATATATTTTTGAGATGGTTTTGAAGCTGAATTTTCATTGTCATCATCAAAATGAACCTTCACATTGATTTATACAGTCTAGAAGGATGTAACATGGAAAGGCCATAGAATGAAAATATTAATAGTTATATGAGTACAATAATTATATAGAAGGAAAGTATTAATAGTTATAAGGGAATGATAATTATATGGAATGAGTTTATAAGTAGAATGCTTATGAGAGATTCGTATAATATTAGGATCTATAAGCATATCTAATTCGTATAAACGATGAGAAATTCGTGTAGATACGAGGATTTAAAAGCCTTTTGTCTCGTGAAAAACAATAAGAAATATAAGGCTTGATTTATTGATTTTAAAGTTTGACATAGATATGCCAAATTTTTCGTAATTGATTCAAACCTAAGTAATGATTATGTGTGGATTCGATGGAGCACATAAGTGTCAATAACTTTTCTTAAAAGTTCTATTTATTTGAGGAATATGATATAAGTTGGGAATCATGGTATTGAATCTTGAGAGAGATAAATGTTAGACTTTTGGTCTGTTGAGACTGTGTAAAGTCTAGAATGCATGAATCTCAAAATTGGAATATTTCGTTACGTACGTTGTATTTAAGTGTATCAGTGAATCTTTTGGTTACCTAAGGTTTTGTTATATGAGGAAATTATATATTGTATAAGTAGAATTGTGGGGATTGTAGATGTTCTTAAGTAGTAACATCAAGTGTCTTTGTTCATTGATATGGTCTATGTTGAAAGACGTAAATCGTATTGATTTCAAGGTTAGTCACATTCTAAACCCTTGGTAGCAATGATGATGAATCCATTGATAGATGTTAAGTATTATCAATAACATATGGGTGTATGCATTGTTCAATAAGGTTTTGATTAAAACAAAATTATTTGAGTTGCTGGATCATTCAGGAAGATCCTTGTTGTCGTTAAATTAGATTTGTTGTTTATAGTTAACTTTATCTATAGTGGGCTTTAAATTGGGTTTAAGATGTATACAAATTGGTTTTCAATTTTATGTTTGTTATTTAACTCGTTCTAAATGTGTTAAGGCCCGAAACAACCTGACCATTTTCAACTAAGAACATTTGGGCCTAGTTCAAATCTTAAATCAGTTTGATTCACACTGTCTCTCCCACGTGGTTTCTATACGTGTCATATACAGTGGTTTAATCATTGTTTACATATACGTTTACTGTGCATAGGAGCTTATTTCTCCGAGTTCACTTTTTCTCTCTTAATTTGTTATTTTCTCTCTAAATCGCAAATCCTCTTCTTTTTCATTAAAAATTCTTCTTTTCCTCTAAAAGAAGAAGGAATTCTAGGATTCTGCAATTTACTATCTTAATTTTTCCTTTCTATTTACTCTTCTTTCATCTCATCATGGACCCAAAGTACCAACACCTGAGAAAGTATTTCCCATCACTCTCCCAAAAGATTCTTAGAAAGAAATACAAGGCTAGAATTACTCGGTTGTGGATTCTTATGCGTTTTGGTATCCCTTGTGATGTGAGAATGTTGATAGAGGGGAAAATCCGTCCGAGTGACTTTAGTCAAGACGTCGGTTTACCAGGAACAGGTACCAGTCGTAGTGCAATGAAAAGAAGAGCTCGTGCCATCGTGATCACTTGTAACAAATGTGGAAGACAAAATTGTAACGGTAAATGTACTTCACCTGGTTATATGTCTACGAATAGAGAGGATAAAATAAGGTTTTGTAGGGATGGACTTTCAAAGGAGAACTTGGATAGCATCCATCCTCCTCTCCACGGTTACCCTAGTGGATATGTTCAAGGAGCTATTTTTAAACTCTGGCCTAAATTTTATACAGAAAGACAACGCCTCAGGAATATGGTATTTCTAGATCCTGTTTGCCAAGCCATAAGAAAACTGGATGGGAAATAAGTCATCGCTCTATAAAGGTTATTTAGTCTTTACTTATTTGAAGCAGTTTTAGCTGATGTTCAACAGTTTGTGTTTTTCTTTTACTCAGAATATTTGCTTTTGTGTTTGAAATAATTGTGATTATTAGATTGATACAGTAAGTGTTAATATCTTATTTAATTTATGATTTTCTTAAATATATATATAATAAAATATATTATCTTATCAGACACGTTACATACGGTACAGTAATATGTTTGAATTTTGAAAAGCTTATCCAGATATTTCAAGATTTGTGTCTCAAATTTCAAAAGTTCTACAGTATTTGTCGTTTATATTAAATTTCTAGACTTGGTGTATATTTGTCAAAAAGTCTACAGTTGTGTCATGAGGGTCTTCTGTCGAATTGTTCTCAATTGTCAAAAGTTATACAATTAGAGTCTAATCTTTTTCAAAAAGTGAATCAGATTTTCTGTAAACTATCAATCACCTTATCTTACTTTCTTATCCGCACAAGATTTTGTTTAAATCTTTGGATTACCTTTTCATTACCTACTCGTCTATCTCTTTAGCCCTTTTTGTATATTTCTCATCTTTAAAATCTCATGTAGAACCCGAAGTCTAAGTGGAGCAGACATTAAGCAACCACTTCTATAAACCAAATATGTCTACCTCCCAGTCCACGAAGAAAATAAAGAATGTCTGTGTCTTTTGTGGTTCCAGCTTTGGAAAAGATAAAGCTTATTTAGAAGCTGCAAATCACTTAGGGCAAGTCCTAGCACGCAAAAAGATTAACATAATCTATGGGGGTGGTAGTATAAAAATAATGGTAAATATGGCACTAGCAGCTAGGTCTAGCGACGCTACTGATGTAAGAATTTGGCCTCATATTCCAATTGAAGGAAACCTTTGTAAGGAAGCCATAGGTAAGGGAGAAGGAGTCAGGAGTATCCCTAAAAATTTTAAAGACATAATCTATAATTCTGATGCTTTTATAGCATTACCTGGTGGTCTAGGTACTCTTGAGGAAATATTTATAGTTGCTTGTGGGCAATTGTTGGGCTTTTATTCCAAACCTTTGGGTCTGCTGAACGTAAAGGGTTTTTATGACGGTCTTTTGAAATTTCTAGATTACGCTGTGGAAGAAAACATCACTACAGAATCGGAGAGACAAATCTTTGTTACTGCTTCAACAGCTGAGGAATTGATAGATAAAATGCAAATCATACATCCAGAATCCGACACTGCAACATCCAAGCTTGAATGGGAAAGGGAAAGCCGGGAGCGGCCAATTGATTTGAATCTCCATCTGTAATCTTTTTGTTTTATCTTTGGCATGTAGGCATGTGTGTCCGTATTTCGTGTGTTACGAATAACCGTTTACCTTGTATTCTGTGTTTCTTGTGGTACGTCGTTGTTCAATCTTTTAGATTCATTGAGCCTAATGCCGGGATGGCTGGATACGGAGTACTTGATGCTCTCGAAACGCATCCTTCTTAAGGTCCGATCTTTTGTTTATCGATGTTTTTGTATCCTATAAGCATGCATGATATGGATAGCTGGTATACGGAGTGCCTTGTACTCTCGAAACGTATCCGTATTATGTTTGTAATGTGTAATATTCTGTTAATATTATGTGGAAGTACCAGAGTCAGTTATGTGGATATTCCATATGAAATATGAGTATATTATTTGGATTGAATGTTTGTGTCATGAGGATAGCTGTTTAATGAAAAATATGCCGGGTATGTTTGCAACTCTGAGATTCCGTTTAATATCTCTATGAGTAAGTTTAATGTATAGTTTTGAATAAAAGTGTTTGTGATATATGTTTTATGATTATGTTCTAGTTTATTAGTTGAGGTATGAAATCAAATATATTTGACTTTTCCTTACTCAAAAAGGAAAAGGAACCTAAAGATGAAGTATATAAAATTTCTCTGGCAATCTCCTTAAATGTGATTGTAAATCACAGTCCATGGACAATGAAGGACTGGAATCATGATATGGTCAATATGTATGCCTGATCAGATTCTTAGACTATTATACGGTGTTATAAGTTGAAACATGTCAGAAATACTCTTATTGAGGGATTTAGGAGTAAGATTTATTTTGCAAGTAAATAAGTGGAAATACGATAACTTAAATTTGGAGGACAAACAACATTAACGGTTTAGACTCAGAATTGGAATCATAGTGGAATCATAATTTTTACTAGTATTGCTAGAATTGAAATTTCGAGGACGAAATTTCTTTAAGGGGGGTAGAGCTGTGACACCCGTTATTCTCCTAACGGGTATTGAGGTAATTAAATTAATTTTAATGTATAAAAAAAAATTGCTTCATTTAAATTTATTTTATAATATTTATTTTTATCTATTTTTAAGTTTTCTAAAATTCTTCTATATTTATTTAGTATGATTACTAAAAAGCCTTAGAACTTCTAATAAATCTCAAAAATGTCATATTGGCATTATGTGTGTTAAAGTCTTTAGATGAGACATAAGGATATCTTTTCCAACTACTCTTGACCCTCATTTTCTTTATTTCCTCCGTGACATGCTTCAACATGTCTCCTCTATAATTGTTTCCATCACTTCTCTTCAAAGACTTCATCTTTTCTTCCTTTCTCTTCCACGGTTCCCACACTCTTCTTCTCATTTCTTTGCTGAAGCAAAATACTTAGAGAACTTCTTCAAGGCAGCCATAAAAATCAGCCACCATCACCTCCATTTGAGCAAGAATTTCAGTCATACCGAAGTAAAGGAACCTGTTTTGAAGCCATTTCAAGCTTCCAACTAACCATAATCCGAGGTTAGAATCTTATGAACAAATTTAGTCTTTCATTTATAAATTTTCTTTTATACTAAAGGATTATTCAAATTTGCGTTCTTAAACCTAAGTATATGTTTGTTGCTATTTTGGAGCATATGTATGAAGTCTAAGTGTATATGCCCTAGACAGAAAATTTATATTGTTAAACTTTGTAATACCTCTATGGGCAGTGGTTATTTCTTGAAATTCTAAGATTAAATTAAAATAAATTTTATGAATGTAGTTGTATGTTGTGCTTTAGTTTTAATTGTCCTTATGCACGCCTTAGGATCAAGGGAGTATGGAGCTAACGTTAATTGATTCCAGGATTAAAAGATTGTTGATAAGCTTGAAAGGTAGGGATTCTATTACTCATCTTTTGTAAGGTTTTTATAGAATTAAAATTGATTGTTTTGCCGCAATATATATATCTATGTTGAACTGATATTATATGAGTATCACATATGAAACTATGACATGGACTCGTCTTGTATTGTACGGCGAGGAACATAATGAATTTACACATGTTATAAATTGAGAAGCATGGTTAGGAAAACTAACTCTATTGATAATGATTCAATATAGAGAAATTGTAAGACATGAAGAGGGCGACGGTTACGTCCTTGGGCATGAATACCCTAAAAGGTAAAATAGGGGGAAGGCGATGACGCTTCCTTGGGTTGAAAGTCCCAGAACACACTATACAGGAATTGATTTGGTGAGGACTCGGGGCTTGATGTCCCCTCACCGGAACACCCTTGGAATGTTTATAGGGTGATCAAGTGCGCCCATTTGGGTCTCGATGAGTTGAGTGATACTCAATTTAACATGGATACCTAGGAACAATGATGATTGGTAATATTTGTATAAATGTGTAATTATGACACTTGGTAATGATTAACTACGGTATCCATAAGATGTGATCATAATAAACCTCATAATCTGGAATATGATGTGACTTACTAACCATGCAGATTTTAATGTGGTAATGATAAAAACCTAAAGGTGAATAATGGCTTTCTCTACTGAGCATAGTGTTGCTCATACCCTTATGTTTATATCTTTTCAGGACTCACTAAGTGTGAGGTGGCTACGAGAAATATAGTTGAGGAAGTGATGTAGCTATATTACATTGGGACTGCTTCAATTGTTGAGAATGTTCTTCATGATAATGTAAGCATCAATTGTTACTTTCTGTGACTGTATTACAATGTGTTGAGGGTTAAATGATGATGACAACAGTTTATATTATTAAATTTAAGGTGCTACATTAAACTGTGGTTTAATTGTCGTTTATATTTTTATTTTTGAGTTGGGAGTTTTCATTTAAGTCCCGGGCAAATTTTATTTTTAAGGTTTTACTTTTATTATTTATTTTTATTTTATCTCATTAAAAACTGTTAACCCCCATATAGGGGCGTTACATAATAATTACAACTAATATTTATTTCTAAATGATAATATCTTCTCATAATATAATTGCATATAAAAGAATACGAAACATAAATATAGTTCAAAAGTTTTGGTTTAGAATACATTGCCCTTCACTCGAGCTGCAAAGCATCAATCTTATGAGTGAACCGGTAGTCAAAGGCATAGAATCTAACCAAATTGAATTAACAGGGTTAGAATATGAAATTAGTCAAAAAGTGAGGCTACAGCATTTCGATTGCGAAAAAACATAAAAAAAACATCACCACTTTTAGCTTAAGAAATAACATTGCTGTTTGGTTTTGTTCTTAAATTTTTAAAAAACATTTTTGTATATTTTTTGAGGTAGAAATTTAAAAACACTCCTAACACAATTCTTCAAAAAATTTTATTTTTTAAAATAAAAATATTTTTACCTATTTTAAAAACAATACTAAATAACTAAGTCTAGATCGAGACAAAGGACGTCGAATAGCCAAACCCCATTAATAGCATCCATCTCAATAGTCCACTCCAGATTCGATAACCGCACAAATGCTTAGCCAAGCTCCTTCTTGAACAGCAGTAGACTCTGCAACATGAGGTGAAATTTTGCCTAGAATACACTTGGAAGCAACGCACGACGCAACATTGCCTTCTTCGTCGGAGCCTAATGAAATCCAAATAAACTTTGAAGCATCAACATTTACCTTAACGCCACTCCTCTTCAGAGGACACCACACCAAATTTCGAGATCTCTTCTTTAGTTAATCCATTTCAACTTCAAACCCAAACAAACGGTTTAAAGCCCCCTTGCCCTTTAAGTCATGATGCCATGCCAAGCATTAGGCAAACGTATTCAAGATTCCTTGAAAATGAATAAATAAATAATTAAGACCATATTCACTAGTCAATAGATTGTTTTCCATGATTCTATGGTAGATTCCCTGCAAAATTATGTTCAAAGATTTTTCTTGATAGACTTAGATTCTTCATAATTTAGAAATAAAAATAATGCATTATAGTTTTTTCTGTAAAACAAAAGAAAAAAAATACCTTACAAGGATTGTAACAAAAAAATACTAATAAAAGAATGTCCATTGGCAGCGCATGGAAGATTTTCGCTACCATTAAATATTCTTTATTTTTTTTTCTTTTTCCATTAAATTTTCGGATATATGGTGAGAACGGTGTGAACGTGGCAGAACCTAAGAAGCAATTAGGACACCAAAGTTGCGCAAACGAAGATGGTTGGTTCTACTTTTACAAGAAAGTACCACTTTTGTTGCAAACAGCCCGCCGGGGGACTAAAGATAATTTCATGCTTTTCCATCCTGAAAATTTCATGGAAATAATCAATATTCTTTCCTTACTATTGTTCAAAGAATGTTTTGTTTTGGGCACCGAAACAAACTGAACATGTGTCCTTTTCTTCTTTTTTTTTTTTTTGTTTTGGCTAGAAATGTGTTGTTTCTTTTTTGCTGGCTTTGGTTTTAGAAGTACTTGATGGGATTGGCATTTGGTGGTGGGTGCTCTTTTTTTTTAAGCAACTTGACCACGACACTCTGGTGGCGCGGGCATCTAGTTGGCACGTATCAGTACTTTTGAGAACAAATATCTCCAAAAAAGAAAAGGAACAGAAACCAGAAAAATAATATATGACCACAAAAATAACATAACAACAAAGCCCGAACAGAAGCACTGCACATTGCGTAATTTATTCACACTTGTATTTTGGTTAAAAAATAAATTTGTTGGCAGCAGCATAGTAGCCCTCCGACGGTAATTTCACGTTTAACTTCACCACTTAAAATTCCACATGTGAAGTGTGTTTGATAACTGTGGTCTAAACAATTTTTTCAGTTATGAACAATGTAAAACTCTTATATGCTACAATAACAATAAAAAATTACTACAACAGTGTAAAATTTTCACATGTTATAATAAAAACAGTTTTAACCACCGTACCAAACACTCTATAAGTCAAAAATTGTTCATGGTCATGAGTAAAGTTTGTGGTTGCTTGTCTTAGACTTGTAGGTTTGAAAAGTATTTTTCTAATTTTTTTAAGGCAATATCAACTCAAGGTTTTGCATAATTGTGGACTCGTTTATGAGAACGGTTTGACCATAAATTGTGGTTTAAATCACGTTTTACTAGTGTTTGAAAGAGTGGTTCAAACCATTGGTTTGAACCGTAAACAATGTAAAGCTCTCACATACTACAGTAAAAAATTACAGTATAAATCCCTTATATACTACAGTTTTTAAACCAAAATTAATAGTTTAAACTACTCTCGCAAATATCCTTATGTTTTCTCTCACAAAATTTGAAAAAAAAAATAATTTGAACCATAATTTATAGTTCAAAGTTGCAATTACCAAACACCCGCTTGGTGTTTGCTGTGGGAGGCAAATCCCTTGCTCATATAAATAAAATAAGTAGTCTTATATTAGCAAGAAAAAAAAAAGGCCTTATTTTGTGTAGGTTTTGCCTATGTCTTGTCTCATCGATGCTTGTTCATGGATTTGTTTTGTGCTTGGTTGTCTTAGTTGTCGCCGCTTACCCAATATTTGTAGTTTGATTTCTTCTAACATACTTGGCGTTAGCAACATGGCTTGTATCTTTAGTTGTTGTATTGTAGGCAAGATCTTAAATTAGCCTTGCAATCCCAAGTGTGAAGCAAGTGTTGCCCAATCTGTTTGTGAGAGTTAGAATAGGAGGCCCATGACACTTTTGCACGTCATTGTAAACAAAGTTCTTTGGTTTGGAATTCTTATCTCCGTGTGGAATTCTTATAGACCAAGTTAGAATAGATTAGATTGTTTCGAGTACAACAACATTTTGAACATAGAACTTTGATCCAAGTATCCCACGAAATCACATCTTTGACAGGAAGTCCTTCCAAAAGGTGACATGATGGGGACGATTGGATAGGCAGAAGCATAAGTTGTTTATTGGCAATAACTCTTGATTGAATAATCATATGGAACAATCACTAGTAGGGATATATAGATCTTAAAATAACTGTCCAACCAGAATAAGGAATTTGCAAGCAAATAGTTTGTTTATTCACCATAAGTGGAGAATTTATGCAATTTGACGCCCCATCAGAATTAGTTATTTGACTCTAATTTTCTTTCATTCAAAAGGGGGAGATAAGAAGGCTATTTAGCTCCAAATGCTAATTTTCTTTCATTTTCATACGTTTACCTCAAGCTTCAACTAATGTCTAATGACAATTTTGAGAAAAACAAACAATTGATTGTAGAGTATTGTTGATTAATTTTAAGTTTTATTTAAGCAAAATCAAATAAAAAAATTTTCAACTCAAAAGAGAAGAAAAATTAAAAGAATGGAATATGCTCTTGGAACATAAATCTTGAACATATACAAGAGCTTAAAAGACAAAAAGTTCACAAGACTAGTTCATGTAGGTTGAAAGTTCTATCTTTAGTCTTGTATTAGTGCGTGAGCATTTCTTTAAATAATTTTTTTTAAAAAATTTCGGCTAAGGCCTTTTTAAAGTGATGAAACATATTTTCGACACAAAATATGTTCTTAAACTTTATTAAGACAAAATTGTTGAAAATAGACTTTTAAAGTATTAAACTTTGACAAAGGTTCTGCTAACACCATATGGTGATCTAGTTGGTTACTTCAGTCAACTAGAGGGCTCTGCCCTGTCCAGTTAATTGGTGGGTGACAATTGATCTGGTCAACTGTAGAGCTATCAGTTTGGGTGGGACCAAATGAACTTACCTGAGCCTGCCACTCAAAATTTCCTTGTAAAAATGGGGAGCTTTATAGATATGCCACCTTCTTGGACTGTGGATTTAAATATACTACATGAAAAAAAAAACTCTTTAAAAAAATGCCACAAGCTACTTTTTTTAATAATTTTATTTTTGTATTGATTCTTGTCAGTGACATATAATGTAAAGTTTTTTTACAAGTGATAAAAGTCAATTTACTATTCAATAAAGTGGAAATAGGCATAAATATCTCGTAAAAATGTGGCCTAGCACTATGTCCATGTATGCTTTGACCAACCTAGCCTCCCTTTTTCATTAACTAGGTCAGCCGGTCCTAATTTTCTTTTTACCCTGTATTGGTCGGATCGAGCTAGGCCAAGTGGTCCAAATTAACACCTCTAGTCAATCAACATTGTTTAAAGAACTTTGCTTCTAGCTATTAGATCAATATAATATTTCTCCAAGATCATTGCAGGAGTACAATAATTTATAAAAATAAGCATTAATTTTGAAAAAAAAAATTATAAATAATCCTTAAAAACCTAGAGAAATTTTATCAATCGCTATATTTTTAAAATATTTTTTAGTACTTACCTTGCATTACAGGATTTCTAAGTGTTCATGTTTTATGCTATAAGACGTTTAAGCACTTAAATTTTTAGACTTTTTTTTAATTAAAAAAACAATAATACTACTCATTTTCCAAATTAACTTGCTTTCTCCGCTCTCTTTTTGATGTATTTCACTCCTTATAGTTCTCTCTTTCCAAGAAAACTATCAGGTCACTTCACTGTCATATGCCAAGGTTGGGTGTTTGGCATTAACTTTGTGTTTGGTAAAAGTGATTTTTACCACTTTTTTAGGTATAAATAGTATAAAATTCTTACATACATACTACAATAACAATAAAAAAATTACTATAATGTAAAGTTCTCACATATTATATTAAAAATAGTTTTAACTAATAGTTTCTACCACCCTTCTAAACACGCTATTAAGTGAGCACCTAGCGATGTTAAGTGGTGTAAAACACGCCTTGTTGCCGAGGGATTTCATCAATGATCGAGTATTTGACTATCACGAAACTATTAGTCACATTGTCAAGACTACCTCTCTCTGGGTCATTTTTAGTCACATTGTCTTATGGTTAGAATCTTTGACAACTTGATATTAACAATGCATTCTTTTATGATCACTTGACAAAGGACATTTACATGGTTTAATTGTCGATGGATTCACCCTTTATGAACTATGTTTGCCGACTAAAGAAAACTCTTTATTATTTTAAATAGACCCCTCACATGTGGTATAGTGAGCTTCGTCTGTTCTTGCAACAAGAGTTTATCAACTCACAATCTAACACTTTTCTTTTTTATATACACTAATCATGATAGAGTTCTTCCCCTAAAAAAATCATGGCAGAGTTGTCTACCTACTTGTCTACGTAGACAACCTTTTTATTACTATCTACAACCATGACAATTTCTCATCTCAATGTGTACATGTAATGACTCAACCTTCACTTGTCATGTGACGCCCCGGGACGGGGTCAGGGAGTTTTAAATGAATAAAAAAAAGAGAGTATAAATATACGTAAAAAATAAATAAATATCATCGAAATAAATAATAACATCGGCGGTCACCGTCACGTGAATGCTACGAAAGTGGGGCCGAGATCCTATTCTTATTCGTCATCACGTGGATGCTTACCACGAAGGTGAGTAGATAAATAAATAAATAAATCATAATATCAATAATACAAAATCATTGAAATTCATTACAAATCATCGTCTCTAAGATAAATTAAAATATACTATCAACAGAGGTGAAAATAACATCAACACTGGGACAAGTCGTACAATACGCGTATCATACACAGTTCTAAAGAAAATATCATTTCAATCCAAAGAGTCAGGTTTCGATCCTGGGTCCATCCTTCCTCCTCAACCTGGAAGTGGGATTTTAAAAACAGGAAAACGTGAGCGGAAGGCTCAGTAGGATAATTATTTAAAAACAAGTTATTTAAAAATAACATTTATAGATAAAATATCATTGATAATCTAATCTCAAGATCTTAATAAAAATCAATTAGTACTCACTTGAATGAGACTTGACAAACATCACCGTACGGGTTTTTGAAAATCCGAAAAGAATATCGAAATTCAAATCTTCAAAATCAATCACCAAAATCATTCTTAAATGAAACATTTAAGAAATAAACTTTAGCCAAAGAATTTAAAAGGGGTTACCAAAGAAAGGGATAGCAATATCCTACCTCATTAAAATCCAATAACGTAAACTCTAAATAAAATCCAACGTACGCTCCAGATACGTTCAAAACCTTAAAAACTGTATTTAAGATCAGAAATCATATTTAACAAATATCATTATGTTAATTTAATTATCAGTGTGCCTTTAACTCAAAATAATCATAATCCAAAATCATAATTCTTTTTGTAACATTCAGAATCATCAAACATTGAAAACAGTGGTAAAAACACAATTTTCTAAGTCTACGGTCGGCCTTTCAAACACCCTGAACCGGCCTACTGAACTGCACAGTTCGGTCTGCCAACCAACCAGGATCGGCCTGCTAAACTTTCCCAGGTTCGGCCTGCCGAAGATCAGGTTTGGCTTGCCGAACTGGCAAAATCTAGGGACCCGATACTTCGAGTCTCGACCTCCCCAAGCTCAAAATTCAAATTTAAAACCTGTTTTTCAATTCCCAGATCATGAAAATCATATATAAAGCATAGAAAACCATAATAGAACACATTTAAAGCATTTTCCCTAAATTTAAACTCAATTTCACCTTTGATTTTGAAAATCAAAGAAAAATACAAAAACTTGATTAATTCAATTTTTGTTCAAATAAAGTTTAGATTCATTGTAAAACAAGTCCTATAAGCTTAGATTAAACATTATCTAAGCTCATCAAAGCTCGGATTGCAAAATACAAAGAAAATTAAAAAATTAAAAAAATTTTAAAATTTTGAAAACTAACCTTGATTCGATCCTTGAATCGTGTTTGTGGTTGCTCAATCACGTTCCCAAGCCTCCAATCTGCTAAACCGAAGCTTGGGCTCGATTTTGAAATCAAAATTTTTGAGAGAATGAGAGAGAGAAAGAGACGGTGAGAGGGAAAGAGAGAGGCGAGTGAAAGAGAGAGAGAGTGGTCGTGAGAAATGGGAAGGAAAAGGAAAAAGAAAAAGAAAATTTAAAGGCCCAATGGCATTTTCCTAAATATGAGAAAAATGTGGGGTAAAATGTCATTTGGTATTTTTAACACTAAAATTCAATTTTCAAATAAGACAAATGCAACAAAATCTTTAAATGACTAAAACTATCAACAAAATTTACATTAGCACACTTAATAACTAAACTTAACATAACTAACCTTGCTTTGAAATTCAAGGGCGTTACATGTCATGATATTGTTCATGTTGGGCCTAAGTTCACAGCAGGGGTATTGGTAGAATCCGCCAATCAGTTTAATCCAATTCAATTCATCGGATTAGATTAGATTATGAAAAATACAGATTGATTTTGGATTAAAAAAATCCCAATCTGATATATAAGGATTGAATGACGGATTGAGTATATCCTAATTTGTAAAATCCGTAAACTCGAACTATATATATTGTATAAATTCTATATATATGCACATATATAAAATTTTAATAAATACATAAAACTACACATTTATAATCTTATGTTTGAAGTTTCTATGCTTAAAAAAAGAAGTTTATCCCAATTACAAAAACTAACTTTATTTACTTATGTCTAAAGTTTATTTAAGTTTGAGAATTGCAATGTTTTGTAATACTATAATTTAATTCATTATCAAAGATTTACTTTTAATTGGGTTGTAATATATTTGATTTTATGGAATTATGTTATCTTATATTATGTTAATCTTAATTTATAATTTTTTCAATATATTTAAAGATCTAATACGTAAATCCACAGAATTCAATCCACAAAATCCGTGGTTTTCATATTGGATTGGATTCAGTTAGACTGGGATTGTTCACATATTGGTTTTGGATTAGCATTTTTTCAATTTGATATATATATGAATTAGATTACAGAGTAACCATTAATCCATGAACACCCCTAGTTCGTATGGTTTTCACTACAACATGTTTGTTAATAAACAACATATATTTTCACGAAGTTCTTAAAAAACTGTTGTTTTATATTTGTTAAAAATATGGCATGGACGAGAAATCTGAAAACCATCGTAGAACCTTGAAATTACTCAGCGGTTACCATAAACTATTGTAAATTCCTAGGGTTCCACAACAGTTTTTGTGGTCTTTTTTTTTTGTTTCCAAAAGAGGATTCCATGATGGCTTTCTTTTAAAAAAACCATCATATAATATCTAGGCTTAAAAAACTGTTGTGAAATCCTCTCTCTAAAATTTTAAAATCTTGCCCAAAGTTTAGAACTCTTTACTCTTCCTTTCTCTGAAAATTCTAGAACCCCGCCCAAGGTTTCAGACCCTACACTATTTGTCTCTCTCTCTGGCTCTTTAACAAGCAAAAGCCACACATTCTCTGTCTAAAACTCTTGCCCCCTCCAACATCCCACCACCCCCCCTCAATGTCATCGACCTGTTACTCTCCCATTATTAACCTTGTTGTCGTCGCTTACTCTCTCTTTCTTTTTCTTTCCTTCTCTATCTTTGTCTCACTCTCCTTCGTGCTCTCCATCACCGTCCTCTACCTCACACTACCCATCACTGTCCTCTAGCTCGTGCAACCCGTCACCCGTGTCTTCGTCTCCTGCGTAGCCCGTCACTGTCTTCCTCGTACGCTTGTGTCATCACCATCGAACTTGGTTAGTGTGTTGTTGTTGTTGTCATCGTTGTTATTTTTGGTTTACTTATTTAATTTTTGGTTTTTTAGTTATTTAGTTTGTATTTTATTATTTAGTTTTAGTTTTAAGTTATTTAGGGTTTAGTTTTTGGTTAATTAGTTTTGTAATCTAAGGTTGTTGGGTTTATATCTTGTAATCTTAGTTATTTATTGATGATTTTAGTTAGTATATAAATTTGGTTTATGTTATTTAGTGTATTGATTTGGTTTATGATTGTTGTGTTTTCATAGTTTTTCTTTCAATTTCTTGGATTGCAGCAGCCTCAGATATCCATGCAAATAAACTCCAACATAATTGTAAGTATCCATCTCATTTTATTATTCCTTATTGTTCAATTTTTTTTGAATTTTAATTTGTTAATAAGAAAAATATCGAGCATTTTCTTAACATATTTGAAACTACTGCGACTAACATAAATTGAAACATAAGCACAAAGCTTAACTTTGCAATCATCTAAAATATTTCTTAAAACTCGTCAGGTAAACATTTACTTGTTTAAAACTTTTAAAAACATCATTTCAAAATAGTGAAAAACTTCTTTTTATAACTATTGTGATATCCATAGCCAACCATCCAAAGCTTAAATTTATAATCATCTAAAACATTTCTTAAAACTTGTTAGGTAAACATTTACTTAAAACTTTTAAAAACATCATTTCAAAAGAGTGGAAAAATTCTTTAGAACAATGGAAAACAACTATAGTGGTATTTATAGACTAACTATTGCATCAGCCTCACCGCTCTACCGAGCTCACCAACCAGTCTTACTAGTCTCTTGTAGAATTACCTACAGTATGAAAGAACTTGTAATGAGCTTATGCTCAGTGGTAGAATACTACTATTGTTATTGCTTTTGCTATAGCTATTACTACTACTGTTGCTACTCCTGCTACTACTACTATTATTATTTATAGTTTACTTATTTAATTTTTTTTTTGTTTTTTTAGTTATTTAGTTTGTATTTTATTACTTACTTTTAGTTTTAAATTATTTAAGGTTTAGTTTTTAGTTAATTAGTTTTGTAATCTAAGGTTATTTGGTTAACATTTTTATCTAAGTTATTTATTGGTGATTTTAGTTAGTATATAGATTTGGTTTATGTTATTTAGTGTATTGATTTGGTTTATAATTGTTGTGTTTCCATAGTTTTCCTTTTATTTTTTTGAATTGTGGCCTCTAGGATTAGAGCCACATATATCCAAGGAAAAAAACTCGAACATAATTATAAGTGCTCATCTCATTTTATTATTCTTTATTGATAAATTTTGTTTGAATTTTTGTTTGAACAAAGTTTAATTTTTAATTATCTTATAACCATATTTACACATTATCTTTTAAGATTGATTAATAAGTGTTTATGTATAAATATTTGATTTTATTATATGTGCCTTGTAATGAATAATAATACATGGGATTGGCTATCCATGGGAAAACTATATTTTTGTATTTTTTAAAAAGTTACTACTGTGGTATGTTAACTTTTAATGACCTTTTTTCTTAAAAACTATCACGTTAAAAACCGTCATAGAAATTTTGTGGGCTATATAAATATGGGATGAAGTCCATGTTTTCACGATAGTTTTTTATTGTAAGATATCACAACAATAGATTCCATGTTGGTTTTTTAGCCCTCGTGAAACTTTCCAATATTGTTTTTAACTGTCATGGAATCTATCATTTCTAGTAATGCTTGTTCCTGAGCTATACCTTAAAAGGCCTCATATTAATAGGATATGGTGTCTTTATTTGCAAATCATTACTTATAACCTTTTTCAAATAATGTGAAACTGCACAACTTACTCCTTCTTGGCTCTTTTGTTTCAAAGGATTGATGATTGTCACAATGCAAAACTTTGCCCAATGATTCTCAATCAAAGTTTTAATATTACTGTCTTTTTTTTTTTTTGGAGGTTATTTCATTATCGTATGGATTATTCTTAGCACAACAAAAATACATAAAATCTCTCCTCACATACACTAAGATAACATATGCCAAACATCACCCTTCATATTACATAACTTTAGAAACGAAAAAATCAATATTATTACACAATTAAAACCAAGGGTGAGTGACACTGGGACCGGGGCAGCAACTCCCCCAACATACTAATAAATGTATACAGTGAGCTACAACTACTTGTATTGGAGATGAATTGTGGCACCTTAGTCCCGTGAAAGACTAATAGACTAGTAAACATTGAGCCCGTAGCTTAAAAATAGGTCTAAGCGCTTATAAGACTTGAACTGGAGTTATTCTGTCTAGCAGACCACTTTGAAATGAGCTTAATGCTACTAGGATGCCATGTTGATGGTCTATTAGTGCTATTTGCTGCTCGGATTTTTTCCCCTCTAACCAATAGTTTATCAAAACTAATATTGCTTATCATAGAGACTAATAATAGTCTAATAAACTTAGCAAGGTTTTTCTTTGATGCTAAAGGAAGACAAAAGATGGAGAAGAAAAAAGATACAGGAAATTTGATAAAAAAGCCACCTAAAAAATTTAATTGAAAAAATGACCTTTTTTTTTGTACCAAAAAATAAGTTTTTTTTGACAGAAAAACTGCTTCAGTTTTTTTTATCTTGGTGATGTTATTTTTTTCTTGCTTTAGTTATTTTTTTTTATTTTGTTGAGGTTTTTTTCTTTTATTTTATTTTATATGATATGATACAGTAACTATTTGTCCAATTTAAAAATTTTTGACCTACTTATCCAAAACGATCTTTTTTTTAAAGGTCATTTATCCAAATCCCCAAGAAAATGACGAAGAAGTTGGGCATTTGGGCAACAATCTTTTTTATTTAAAAAAAAAAGATAAAGAAATAAAAATGATGCAAAGACCTATTTCTAATTCCAGGCCTAAAATACTTGTTATTTATTGGTCCACTTGTGTGATAGTTGGCATTTTTCACCGAAAATATTCAATCTTCACTATTATTTCTGAGTGCGGGCCCACCATTATTCCCTTAGGCACGTTTTTTTATAGGATAGGTGTCCCTGCTCTACACGTGGTGCGTGGACTCCCACTAATTGTGCCACAATATGGCATTGGTTTTCCTCATTGCTGGATTATTACATATGTACCGTTTACATATGTTTTAACTTCTTTTTTAGTGAAGAGCTTAGATTTGTAACGCGCAGAACTTACTTCCAAACAAAAACCAGTTTTGGACTTGACAATTATATATTCAAGTACATTGTAGTTTTTTTTTTTTTTTTAATTTGAAAGTAAGAAAATTTAAACTCAACATTTTAAAGTGAAATCTCGTCTGAATTTACTAATAAATTATTCTTGTAACCGCCCATTAAACTTTATTCATAATTATTTTTAATAGTTTTTGGTTGGACTTGAGAGAAGACTGCCCTCATTATAATGATCATCTTGTAATGGCGGATTTGCCTCCGTGTTGAACTTATTTAGCTAAAAGTTATGGATAATATATGAAATAATTCCTTTTTAATTTTTTTTAATTTAGGTGGAAGATTCGAACTCGTTACTTTTTAAGTGGAGTTGGTGGTTGAAGAATTTTAACTTTACACTTTATAGTATAGTCAAGAGTAGATTCAACGTAAAATCTTAAAAACTAATATATAAACAAGTTATGTATACTAAAAAAAAAAAATGTATATTCTATCATATTGTCTCATTATATATGTCTACATATTTTTTTAATAAATTGACATGTGTTTACATTTATTGTCAACGTTAATGACACATGCTAAAGTACTTGAGAATTGTCTTAAATCTAATTTTTTTTTTCTAAAATTAAAAGTTAAACAACATGCTAAAGTACCACAAAAAGTTCAAGAGATAAAATGTAAAAAAATATGAGGTACACATAATTTTTTTTTGTTATCAATGTAAACCCGTTATTAATTTAGGTTAGATTATAACTGTTAGACAAATTTAAGAACTTAATTGTCAAAATAAAAACGTTCAAAAGACAATTTAAAAGGCACGAAAATTTTATGGGGATGTGTACTAAAAAATCTTGTTTGAGAGAGCATATCATCTTCTTTTTGTACAATTTTAATTTCGATTCACTTCACTCACATGAATGAGTACATTATCTCTCTCTCTCTCTCTCTGTACACACACACACAGACAAAATTATTCGAGCATTTTGGTTTTGGGTACTATATATATACACAAACGCAACATCTTACACAACTTCAACAAAAAAAAAAAAAAAAAAAAAAGAAGAAGAGAGAAATGATACCTACCACATGGACAGAGTGGGAGTATTTCACAATGATACCTACCACATGGACAGAGTGGGACTATTTCACACAAACCCCAATAAAAGATACTAGAGTTACACTATCATACCTGTTATTTTAACAGAAATAATTTTATAAAATTAATGTATAAAATATAATAATTTAAAATTTTATTACATTTAAAATTTTGTTATGTTTAAAATAATTAAAAAATTAATTAACAAATTACCCTTGAAAGTTTGATTTATGTATAAAAATGCGACTTTGACATTTTCTTACAAAATGTCTCCCAAGGAAACACTCAACACCTAATTCCCACCTACTCTAATCAATCTTGCCTCTCCAAATTATCACTCAATTATATAGCCCTCTTTTTATTCAGATCAACTCCTTTCTTTCTTCACGTCTGCCTTACTCTCTTTTTCTCTTTCTCACTTCAATTTCTGCTCAAGAATACAGAACACAAAGTCCTCTCTTTAGCCAAACAAAAGTTTCATTCCCAGCCATATCTAAAGCCAAGAAGCCAGTTTTGAAGCCATTTCAAGCTTCCATCTAGCCATAATCCGAGTTAGAATCTTGTGAACGAATTTAGTCCTCTCTTCAATTTCTGTTGCTTCCTTTCATTTTGCGTTGTTTTTTATACAATGCTGAAAAGGACTTCTAATAAGGTAATTTTTGAGCTAGATCAATAGATTGTGATATCAAAAAAGTCCATTTATCATGTAAAACAATTGAAATATTAATTGATATACTAGCTTAATAGTACTAATTTATAATCTTAACCTTTTATTTTCTCCCTTCGAGAAGATAAAATTAACAATGACTGTAATTGCACGTCCTAGTGTTTGAACTTTGAACGTTGCATGACGAAAAATATTTGGTAGTCAGGTTGAACCTACTAGTTCACCTTGTTTTTCTTCCCTTAGGGATAAAAATTTATATATAGCGTTTTTACCATAAACGTTTAGTGAAGCTTAAATGTGCCAAACAAAAAAAGGAAGTAAAATAACTTATTGATCTCCCACACACACACACACACACACACACCCACCCACCCCCCCCACCATGAACTGAATTTCGTTGCCTTCCCGAGTGCGAAGCAAATGGGTGTTGTGCTGTAGGTTAGTTTCGGGGCGAAGGAGAAGAGAGACCAGAAGAATGATTCATTTGGATTGATGAGCTAAATTTGAAACGAATGGTACCAAAAAAGTAATTTATTTGATACTCATAATGTGTCCATTGTGTTAACGTCACTACTAAAAAGGTTATTTTATCATAATCAGATTACTGCTATAACATATATATTAGAGAAATCACATATAGTTGAGTTGAGTGGAATCACGTGCCTGCTTAAAATTTGAAATGTCATTTTTCTTTTGATTTCATTGTGCCCCTGTGTTATGAAAAAATCTCATTTGTGACCTTTCTTAATAATTGAAATTTGTAACTATGATAATATCTAGTAAAAAAAAAAAAGATCTTTTGTACTTTTAGTGCTTTATTTGAGAAAAATCCTGGCTCCCCAACTCGTTCAAAAAGAACCAATTACTTCGTGTATTAAATGACAAAGTCCATAAGATTTATGACTTTTTTAGTTTGGAAATATAATAGGGTGTTTGAAAAACTTAGTTTAAATTAATCATACTTTGAATTCAAATAGTATAAAGCTCTTACACACTATAGTGGAATGCAAACGTAAGCTACAATGTAAAACTCTTACATGCTATAATGTTTTAAACTAAAATAATTCAAACTAATAATATGAACCAACAGTTGCCAAACAGTCTATAAGATTGATTAAGCGTTTTTGACACATTTACCCCCCTGAACTCTAGGTTTTTGTGCAATGTGATTCTTAAACTTTGTTTCGTAACAATTAAATTCCTAAACTTAGTTAAGTGTGACAATTAAGTCCATAATCATTAATGTTTGTCAAAATTAAGATAAAAAATGATCATGTGAAACATACATGACCCATGTAGAAGAGAATGGATGAAATTTTCGAGCACTACGATGATCGAAATATTCATATAAACCAACAAAATTATTAAAAACATTATTAAAAATTATACAATTACTTTTTTTTCTTTTTTTAAGCATAAAATTGAATAATTTGGATCTTATTAGAAGTAAACGACGTACATAGATGTTCTAAATAGGTTATATACGCCTCACATGATTTTTGCGGTCTTAATTTTAAAAGAAATTTGTGATTAAAACTTGATTACTACACTTTATTAAGTTTAAAGACTTAATCATCATTAAAAAAAAGTTTAAAGGTCATATTATAAAAATAAGAAAAATTTAAGAAACAAATATACCAAAAACATCAATTAATTACTTTTTCTTTTGCTCAGATTAATCAACGACCAGGCGACTGCTAGTTTACTCAGTGGCGTGAACAACACAAAATGCTCCCAAGAAAGGAGAGAGAGAATCTTCCCCACATCCTGACCACGTCATTATTCGCAACCAGAAACACAAATTAGATCCCCATCCAAATAAATGATGTCCGAAAGCTACATCCAACGGCCGACACGATTCCACATAGCACATTCCCATTGGGTAGACGTCACACCAAGTTGACCTCAAATCTGATTGGTCCACGTTGCGATTCTGGATAGGTCTGAAGGCTCTTGTCCCTAGGAATAATTAAAAAAAAGTAGAAAATGAAAAATTCCGAAAAACGAAGCCCCTTCTCCTCTCCTTAAATGGCGCCTCGTGTCTGCTAAGGCGGCACAAAGACACTTGTCGCCTCCTCCACTTCTCCCCTCGCCCCAACTTGCAGAGAAACACCCAAATTTCCACGCCTAATAAAAAAGGGTAAAATTAAAAAAGATCTCTTCCTTCTTCTTTTTTTATTTTTTTTATTTTTTGTTCACTCTCTTGTAACTGTAGCTCATTGCCCTTTTTTGATTATGTTCTTTTCTGATAATTCATTGTAAAATTAGAAAATAGAAAAATTCTTCGTTTAATTTCAAGAAAAACAACTTTATGTATACATATATGGATATGGATATGAATATGAAGTGTTTAACTAAGAGCTGATTAATGAAGCTGAAGAGCTTAATTAGGATTTCTTGTTAGTTGCGTATTAATTCTTGGGTTCAGTGAATTTCGGATCTTTTCCTGGGAATGGAATATTATTATTGTTAATTGCTATTATTATGACAAAAGTGGCATTAGTTTTTGACAGATTGATTGATCTACCTTTTATTTTTTATTTTTTTGGGTTCTGATAATTATTCTCTCTTGTTCTACTTAAGATCAAGAAAATTGGATTTTCCTGTGAAATGATGGCTTGTCATGGTTCCTCTTCTGTCACATTTGTTCTTCAAAAGAAAAAAAAAAAATAATGCGGTTAGTTTGTTATCTCTCTGAAGATTTTTTGGCCATTAATTTGTAGCCTATTTTTAAAAGGGGATTTGGATAAATGGTTTTAAGAAAAAAAATTTTTAAAGAAATGATTTTTTTTTACATCAAAGTTTTTTTTTTGTTGAGATTTCTTTCTTTGCTTTAATTTTTTTTTTATTTTTGTAAAAAAAATTGAAGTAAATTTTTTATCCAAGAGACTTATTTTTTGGTGTAAAAAAAAAATTTATTTCCCTAATTAAATTTTTTGGGTAACTTTTTTTGAAATTTCCCGTTTTAAAAAGTGGGGTTGTGTATAATGCTGTGCACTACCTCAGGTCTTGACAAAAAGGAAACGTGTATGAAGTGAACGAAGTACTTGTTTTTTGGGTATATCGAGTGCATGTGTTTAGTGTCTATTTAGTTTAAGTATTTAAATAAAATATTTAAATAAAAATTTAAATTTTTATAAAAAATATTATAATAAAATAATTTTAACTTATGATCCAAACCATTAAACAAACGGCTTTAACGAGTTCAAATCATGGCTAGATTCACTGACCCATCATTTTCTTTATGCTGGTGTGCTTTTTAGATCTGTTCTAAAGAAACCAAGACAAAGAAAAGTGTGAAAGGTGTGAAAAGTGTACCGGGGGACAATCCCACGGTTGGATGATGAGCCTATCAGAGGGTCTCTCCATAACTTAGTTGTTGTCACTGGTTGAAAACTTTTTCAAGGAAAAAAAAAATGGGTTCACCTATGAATTTCAAGAACTTTGGAGAAGCACCACCACCATCAGGGGAACACTTGAAGCCAGTTGGGAATAGTTACACTTTGGCTAGACAGCCTTCCATATACTCGTTGACCTTCGATGAGTTCCAAAACACCATGGGTGGACTAGGAAAAGATTTTGGATCAATGAACATGGATGAGCTCTTGAGGAGCATATGGAGTGCTGAAGAGACTCAAATCATGGCTTCTAGTGTTGGAGGGTCAGGAGGAGGTAGTGGTACTGGTGTTCCTAATGGCAACTTGCAGAGACAAGGCTCAATAACCTTGCCGAGAACGCTGAGTCAGAGGACAGTCGACGAGGTGTGGAAAGATTTGGTTAAAGAAAGTGATGGGGCTAAAGATGGTGGTGAGGTTGCTGGAGCGTCAAATGTGCCTCAGAGGCAACAAACTCTGGGGGAGATGACTTTGGAGGAGTTTTTGGTCAGAGCAAAGATAGTGCGAGAAGATGCTCAAGCTCAAGCTCAAGCTCAACAAATTGGAAGGCCTGCAAACACTGCAAACAACAATAATGCTAATGCCTTAGTCTTTGGCTTCCAACAGTCGAATCGAAACAATGGAAGTTTTGACAACCGGGTGCTGGAAATGAACAATTCAGCTCTCAATCAGCCTTCAAGTTTACCATTGAGCATGAGTGGAGTGAGATCATCTCAGCAACAAGTACAACAAACGCCCCAACAGCCGCCGCAGCCGCAGCAGCAGCTACTCTTCCCCAAACCTGCAGCCACCATGGCTTTCGCCCCACCCATGCATTTAGTAAGCAATGCGCAGCTTACAAGTCCTGGAACTCGGCAAACGAATCAAACAATAGTAGGATTTGCAGAACCTGCTGCAAATGCTGCTATAGCTCGAGGGAGGGGTCTACCGGGTGGTGGAGTTAGCATGGCTAATGTAGGTGCCGGTGCTGTAACCGTTGCAGCAGTATCTCCCGCAAGTCACATGTCACCTGATGTTGTTGTGAAGGCTAGTGTAGAGACACCTAATTCAGTGTCACCAGTTCCATATATGTTCAACCGTAGAGGGAAATGCAGTGCAGCTTTGGAGAAGGTTATTGAAAGAAGGCAGAGGAGAATGATCAAGAACCGAGAGTCGGCTGCAAGGTCCCGAGCTCGTAAACAGGTAACTAGATTGATTGTGGCTATACAAGATGTCATAGCCCATTTGGTTCTTAGATTTGAACTGAAAAAGTTTAACAGAAATTTAACTTACTGTTAGAAAATTATTGTAGCAAAAAGGTTTAAACTGTGGTTCAACCTATAGACTGAATGTAGCATTAGCCGTTGAAATACAACTTTAATTGTGTGGATCATATTGATCCTTTTTTTTTTTTTGGAGATTTTCTAATCATGGAGTTTGATTGTCTTTCTATCATTGCTAAATCTGCTTGGTATTTTAGTTTTACATCTGGAGAAAAAAAATTGACACTTGGAATTACCTCATTCTTTCTGGGTTTTTCTGGCAGGCGTATACATTGGAACTAGAAGCAGAAGTTGCAAAACTTAAAGAACTGAACGAAGAATTACAGAGAAAACAGGTCTTCCTCCTCCTTTTTTTTTTTTTCTTTTTTTTTTCAGATCAAGACTTTAGCTATTTCTTTATCTAGATTTTTTTAACAAATCTTATTTAATTTTATCTTGGCTGCTGCAGGCAGAATTTAGTGAAAGGCAGAAAAATGAGGTACATGTTACTTTGATACTTGTCTTGGAGCACTATTGAATAATAATATTATCTAGAGGACTAACAAAAGAAGCATATCCGTAACTTTTCACACCCCGCTGGCTGTTTGGTGCCCATTCAAAAATATTGTCATAGATAGCTAAGACAAACATCATCGTTGAAATTCTCGCCTTATAGTAAATTTGTCGTTTTTCTTCTCATATTCCTTTTTGGACCAGGTCTCCGGGAGATTAACTAGTCAGATATTTCACTTGTTATTTTGTAGCCTGCAATTGCTTGTAGGAAATTATGATTATTGATGTTGGATAACTAAGTGACCCAAAATCTGAAGCTGGTGGGAATAGAACCCTGAAATGTCAAGCTCGAACATCCTGGAAGCTAACAATATATATTAAAAAAAATACCCTTTATATTAAAGAAGAAAAGAGCATGCCTTGTTTCATCTTATTTTTCCTCTTGTATCTTTTCTGGCCAACATTTAGTCAAAGCTAAAGTGGGTAAATGAGTACGTCAAATATAAGTGTGGTCTCGTCAGTTGATGACGACGTATATATCCCGGCCACAAATAAGCAGTAGTCATCCATTACTATATGACAAAATAAGAAGACTATCATTTAACCAAGGGCCATAGTTAACGTGTTAACCAAACAAGAAGTTAGCTAGGGCCTTGAGCTGGCAAGAGTTTACATACTCTCTCTCTCTCTCTATCTCTCTCTCTCTCTACATACATACATACATACATACATACATATATATATGTATGATTCACCTGCTTAGGGGTTGATCACCAGTTCTTATTCGTTTTGGCAGATTTTGGATAATATAAATCAACAATGGGGAAATAAAAGGCAATGCTTGAGGAGGACGCTCACAGGTCCTTGGTAAAATTGATGATTTGGATTTTGGACTGGAAATATGCAAAAAAACTAGACAAAATACCCAGTTTGGTACAAGAATTTGGGGTTGTTGTGGTAATCTCAGTTCAACCTTGTGCCAAAACAGTAGGTAGGTTAGTGCATAGGAGTAGTTTACCAGTTGTAAATTATAGACTGATGCAACTTCAATCTTGTAAATTAAACTTTTGAATTGTGTGATCTTTTGGTTGATGTTCTTTTGATCAAAATTTATTATGACATCTTTGAAGTGCATCATAGAGTTTGTAAATCTTAGTTTGGTCTTATAATTTATATATTTATGAATTCCAATCTTTACAAACGAAGTTAGGTAGATGCAGAAGATTCAATCAAGGGCCCTATTGAATGGCACCGAACACAGTTTTCTCAGAGTGAACCTGCTGATGCTAAAGCCTTGATACATGTTCATAATAGGTTGGTTACAGAAAATATTCAATAGACTATTTATGGCTAAGGACCTCGAGAAAATATCAATATGCTTTTCCGGATTCTCTGGTTCAATTGAAATGGAAATTCTTTCAAAAGAAAATTAGAAGAAGCAAGTAAGCAACTAAAGGATTTCCCTACCCTTTCACTAACTCCTCAACAAATGCATAAACTAGAATATATATATAAATAAATAAATATATATATATATATATATATATATGAAAGATTTTACTTCCATCCAAGTTCCATCTGAGAAGTTTGAATTAGGCTTAGGTAGAATAATGTAGTTTAATTATAATTGAGTAGTCTATGAGGCATTATTAGAGGTGTAGGTTATGTTAAATAATCCATTTGGAACCTGCTACCACCTTTTTCCATCTTGGATGACCTGGGCAGGTGGCAATTTTATTGCATGTTGTGGGCATTAGTGGCAAAGAAAATGTATGGACTGCTTTGTTAAAATGACCATGTAACTTTGGGTGGAAGACAGTGCAACAACTCACACAATTCTTTTAAAAAAAAAAGTATTTTTCAAATTTAAATTCAGGTAAGACTAATGTCAATATGGTTTCTAGTACTACGAATTTAATTGAGGGTCTTGGAAGAGCTAATATCAAGTTGCCTGAAGGAATAAAATTTATTATACACAATGCACTGTTCCTTAGCAAATTCAAAAGAAACCTGTTAAGTTTTAAAGATATACGTCATAATAGACATTGAGATTACAAATGAGAATAATGTAGAACACATATAAATTACTTCTAAAGTCTCAAGACAGAAGCAAATACTAGAAAAATCTTTAGCTTTCTCGTTTGGTTGTATTATACGTTTGTTTGCACAAGTGATTCACATATTGTGACCACCCAAAAAACTTTAGATCCAAAGATGTTGTCCCTCTGGTATGACCGCTTAGGTCATCTTGAGTCACTAATGATGAAAAGAAAGGAGAATTCACTTGGACATCTATTAAATAACCAAAAGTTTCATTTGTCCAGCGATTTTTTCTGTGCATCTTGTTCTCATGGAAAATTAGTTGTTAGGCCATCCACAATAAAAGTTGCAATTGAATCTCCTATATTTTTGGAGAGAATTCAAGAAGATATATATGGGTCTATTCACCTAACAAGTTGACCATTTAGATATTTTATGGACTTGGTGGATATCTCAACACATTAGTCACATGTTTGTTATTTACTTGCAACATTACATTTGCGAGATTTCTGGGTCAAATAATCTGATTAAGATCACAATTTTTGGATTATAGAATCAAGATAATTCGTCTTGATAATGTGGTGAATTTACGTCCCAAGAGTTTAATAACTATTGTATATCAATTGGATTAATTTTGAGCATCCCGTTATTTATCAACATACACAGAATGGTTTAGCAGAAATTAAACATCTTTAGTTAATTGCTAGACTGTTAATGATGAGAATAAAGTTGTATGTTTTCTACTTGGGACTACTCAATATTACATGCTACAATACCTATTCGCATCAGACCAATAGGTTATCAAATATACTCCCCATTATAACTTGGTTTTGGTCAAGAACTAAATATTTCTCATCCACGAATTCACGATTGTGTAGTATATGTTCCAATTGCTCTACCATAGAGCACCAAGATTGTAACGCCCCCTTACAGACGTTACAAATATTGTTACATTCATACATTACATACTTATTTGAACTTTAAATGTTAACATAGTTAAGAAAAACGTAACCAGGATCCATACATACATATATATTTTTTTTTAAAAAAAACAACATTCATTAACTTAATCCATAATTTAATTACACATTAAAATTGATCATGAACTTGCTCTAATAAAATAAATATACCAAATTGTAAAATCATAACTTATAAAAACATCACATCATTTAAAAACAATATGCTCCCACAGTTCGGCAGGCCGAACTTGAAACTTCGACAGGCCGAACATGATCGGTAGGCCGGAAGTCGTCAACCGACAGGCCGGCAAAGGCTCTGCAAATATGGGCTTAAAAACTTTCAAAGTTCAGCAGGCCGAAAATGTGATCGGCAAGCCGAACATTCTTATATCGGCATGCCAACCAATGATGTTTGGCTGGCCGACAGAGCCAAAAACCTTTAGAAAACTTAATTTGTAAAACAGATTCAACTTTCAAAATGCGGAAGATCAAATTCTTAAAATGATAAAATAAAATATTAAAATATAGTTCTTGTATTCTTAAAACTTAACAAATAAATATGTCCAAAATGTAAAACTTGATTTAAATCATATAAACTTTCTTCTTGGCGTTCTTCCGGTTACAATTCATCGTACTTTGCTCACACGTCTTTCCATATACTCCGCCTAATCCATGACTTTCTTACCCTTATCTGCAACATGACATAAACTTGAATAAGCTAAAGCTTAGTAAGTACATATAATTTTCACAATTTAAAAATATTTCATAAACATCATCATCATATCATAATAGTGCATTATGCACATTTTCATAGAAACATATCTTTCATTACTTGACCATATTCAAACTTATTCCATTTTATCTTAAGGGGCCAAGTGTTGCACCATAATCATCATCATAGGCGTGCCGTTATGAGAGGAGAAGGGTAGCTAATCCCAAACCAAACACGACATCATAACATATCATATCATAACATTGATGTGCAACACTTATTAGATGACACATATATACATAACTTTCATGCTTTGAAATTTGCCATAATCAAACATGCATAACTTTAAATCATGAAAATCTTTCATAAGAAATCCTTTAAGGAAATTATCATAAAATCATTATAAATATCATCATGAACATAACATCAAACCTTTTTAAAACACATCATGTTGCCGGTGAGAATGTACTTACCTTAAAAGCTAGCTTACTTAACCTTATATGAATTGGTGATGACGTCGCGGTCTCGATGTGCTCGTTCCTTTGCGTGTTCATGCCATTTATTCATTTAAAGACACAAAATAAAATTAACACTTACTATCATAAAATATAACATTCATTCATATTACATCACATATACATTCATCTCATACAAACATAATTCATAACATGCATCTATAACTATAATCATAAAAAACAACCCATACATTTCAAACATGAAATCTGCCAACAATAATAATAAGATAGTGAGTAATCTTTTAAAAACATTTTCTAACAATTAAAATACATATATTTTAATTTTAAAATTCATACTAACATCTTATTATCATACATTTCAATATCATAAAATTATTTCATCATCAATAAAATCATTTAAACATATAGAATATCACATAAAAACAAAAGTCCAATAATAATATTGTTAAAACAGTTTTTTGACCTAATCTCAATAAAATTTACATAACACATAATTTACTAATCAAATCATTACCAAACTTTGCAGTCCATAACATAACATATACATGAACATTCTTGCCAAATTTGTTAAAAACAAAACACATTTACCCCTTGAACAAAAATTACATTTTCATGCATCATAGTCAAACAACAATATTTTTAACTGTAAGTGGTAGAGGATAGAAAATTCATAACTTATCATAGAAATATCGAAATAACGTGCAATTTGGAGGAACATCACATAACACATACATAAATAACATATTAAAAATTCAAAGCAAACGGAATTTTGTAGAGAAAGACATGGCAGTCGGATTAAGGAGAAGAAATACATTTCTGAAACACCAAAAGAAATTCTTACCTTAAACAAATTTATTCACAAAACTCCTTCAATTCAACCAACGAAATTATCAATTTTTCTTTCAATTATTTGCAGAGAATTTTTGAGAGAAAGAAGGAATAGAAAACGTGGAGAAGAGAAGAAGAAGAGATGAATAAGAGAAACGTCTCAGAATGAATGAGAGAGAGAAGACGTGAGAGGAAGAAAGAGATAGAGAAAAAAAAAAGAACGTTAAAAAAAAATTAACGTAATGAGCATAACATAAAAAGGGGAGTCAAAACTCTTCATTAAGTCAGAAATTTTCTGACTAAGATTGAGACTAATTTACATGGAGAATGGAGAGAGAAGAGGGAAAGTCAAACAAATCATCTCATCTTACCATATTTTACCTTCTAAAAATAGGAAACCATATCAATCAATGAAAAGTCAATGATTTTATTTCCTTAAATGAAGAAATTAATCCATAAATATGTCAATTAATCACAATAAACCACCCATTTAACTTAATCATCTCAACCATAAATTTGGAGAGATTTCTGCTGACTGCTTGTCAGCTGTCATCGGCCTGCTGACTGCATAGTTCGGCCTGTCGATTCCATGAAGTCTGGCTTGCCGATGGTTTCCATCAGCTTGCCAATCCTTAACAGGCTATTCGGCCTACCGAACTTGAAAGTCCGGCCTGCTGAACTGTCCTTAAAATGTAATATATCATAGCATTCATAAATAAACATACATTGTAACTAACATGAACACTTGAGCACATCGATTCCATGCGATCGTCACCTGTCATAACACTTAGAATAAATAGTTAGTAACATTAAGATCATAAATCATAACATAAATTATTAATAAAATTTACTTAACATCGTTACTAACTTAACATGATCCGTTACATCAAAATTGATGGGTGTTACAATTCTCCCCACCTTATAAAAGTTTCATCCTCGAAACTCAGAATAACTGCGGATACTTAGATCTCATGTCATCTTCACGTTCCCATGTAGCTTCTTCAACTTGATGTTTTCGCCATAACACCTTGACCAATGGAATTTCTTTATTCCTTAAGGTCTTGGTTTTCCAATCGAGTATCTCTACTGGCTTTTCTTCTTAACTTAAGTCTTCCCGTGTCTCGATAACTTGTGGCTCAATCACATGCGTAGGGTCCGTGACATACTTCTTGAGCATGGAGACATGAAACACATTGTGCATTGCAGACATTTCTAAAGGCAACTTCAGCTGATAAGCTACTTTGCCTATTCGCTTCACAATTTCATAAGGACCAATGAATCTTGGGCGTAACTTGCTTTTCTTCCCAAACCTCATAACTCCTTTCATTGGTGCTACTTTCAAAAACACATATTCACCTACGGGGAATTCTAAGGGTCTTCTTCTCTTGTCAGCATAACTCTTCTGACGGCTTTGAGTAGTCTCTATTCTTTTTCTTATCAACTTTATCATCTCAGAAGTTTTGTTAACAAAATCAGTTCTTTCAACATCGATGCTTTCCATCAACTTCTTCTCACCAGCTTCGTGTCAACATATAGGCGACCTGCATTTTCACCCATATAGAGCTTCATAAGGTGCCATCCCAATTGTCGCCTAGAAGCTATTGTTGTAAGCAAACTCTGCTAATGGCAACATTTTACACCAGCTGATCTTAAAATCGAGAGAACAAGCCCGTAGCATATCTTCTAAAATCAAGTTCATCCTCTCCGTTTGGCAGTCTGTCTGAGAATGAAAAGCTGTACTGAAATGTAGCCTGGTTCCCATAGCAGTCTGTACACTCTTCCAAAACTTAGATGTGAACCTGCCATCATGATCTGAGATGATTGACTTGGGAATTCCATGAAGTCGTACAATCTCCTTAACATAGAGTTCCGCTAACCGTTTCATAGAGTAAGTGATCTTGATGGGAATAAAATGCACTGTCTTAGTCAATCGATCCACAACTACGCAAATTACATCATAAACGTTCATAGTTCTGGGCAAACCAGTAATGAAATCAATTGCTATATCCTCCCATTTTCATTCCGGTATTTAGATAGACTGCAGCTCACCACCAGGTCTCTGGTGTTTAGCCTTTACTTGTTGACATGTCATACATTTCTTCGTATACAAAGCAACATCACGTTTCATTCCAAACCACTAGAAGTTACCCCTTAGATCATTATACATCTTTGTTACACCTGGATGAATAGAGTAAGAAGTGTCATGAATTTCTGCCAAGATCTTTTCCCTTAAGTCATCAACATTGGAAACACATAAGCGGTCCTTGAGGTACAAAGTTCCGTCATCCGCAATACGAAACTCTTGACATTTTCCTTCTTTCATTTCCTGCTTAATCCTTACGAGGCTTACATCTTCATCTTACTTACTCTGAATTTCATCATACATCATCGGAGCAAGAGTGAGTGCTGAGAGCTGACCTACTATAAGTTCCAAACCGAAGTCTAGAATTTCCTTTCTCAAAGGTGGAGATATTGCTTGCATTGACATCAACGTAGCATCTGACTTCCTACTTAGAGCATCAGCCACTCGGTTACCTTTTCCAAGATGATAAAAGATTTCACAATCGTAATCCTTTACCAACTCTAGCCATCTTCGTTGTCTCATGTTCAAGTCTCTTTGCATGAAGAGGTACTTCAGACTTTGATGATCAGTAAAGATCTTACATTGGACCCCATATAAATAGTGTCTCTATATTTTCAATGCAAAAACGACTGCTGCTAACTCGAGGTCATGAGTAGGATAGTTCTTTTCATATATCTTCAGTTGTCTTTACCCATAAGCAATCACCCTTTCATTTTGCATTAAAACAGCTCCAAGGCCCATCTTGGATGCATCACTATAAATTACGAACCCATCATTTCCTTCAGGAATAACCAATATTGGAGCCGTCGTTAGCCTCTTCTTCAGTTCTTGAAAACTTTTCTCGCAAGCATCTGTCCATTCATACTTCTTTCCCTTACGAGTTAGATTCGTGAGTGGAGCTGCTATCTTGGAGAAATCTTCTACAAATCTCCGATAATAACCTGCTAGACCCAAGAAGCTCCTTATTTCACATGCGTTCGTCGGTTGCTTCCAATTGAGAACAACTTCTACTTTAGTAGGGTCCGCCATAATCCCATCTTTAGATATTACATGCCCCAAGAAGGATACTCTGTCGAGCCAGAACTCACACTTAGAAAACTTTGCATATAGCTTGTGTCTTCTTAATGTCTCCAGCACAAACTTTAAATGTTCCTCATGTTCTTCTTGATTCTTTGAATAGACAAGAATATCATCGATAAACACAACAACAGATTTATCGAGGAAATCCTTGAATACCCTGTTCATCAAATCCATGAAAGCCACCGGTGTATTCGTCAAACCGAAAGGCATAACCACAAATTCATAGTGACCATACCTTGACCTGAAGGCACTCTTGGGGATATCTCATTTTTTAATCTTCAACTGATGATATCTTGATCATAGATCAATCTTTGAGAACACAGATGCACCCTTAAGCTGATCAAACAAATCATCGATTCAAGGCAATGGGTACTTGTTCTTGATCGTCACCTTATTCAGCTCTCTATAGTCGATGTAGAGTCTCCTAGTGTCATCCTTCTTCTTAACAAATAAGACTAGAGCTCCCCAAAGTGAGTGACTCGGCCTGATGAATCCTCTGTCGAGTAGCTCTTTTAATTGCATGTGAAGCTTCTTTAACTCTACCGGGGCCATTCTGTAAGGCGTTTTTGAGATCGGATCGGTGCCAGGAACGAGCTCGATCTCGAATTTGACTTCTCTTTCTGGAGGTAGACTTGTCAGATCATCAGGAAACATTTCTGTATATTCATGAACTACAGGCACATCTTCAATTCTTATCTTTTCTTCTTGGCTTTTGATTACAATGTTCGCCAAATAGCCCATGCAGCCACTTGCTAATAACTTCCTTGCTTTCATTGCGGATAAAAACATGCTGAGTTTCTTTCTGGACTCGCCAACATACACGAACTTTTGATCACCTTCAGGATGGAAGATCACTTTTCGTTTCTGACATTCTATAGAAGCATTGTACTTTCTTAGGAAATCCATCCCAAGAATCATATCGTAGTCATACATGTCGATCACAATGAGGTCGACGAAAAGTTCCCTATCAGAAATCCATAGGGGTACTATACGCAAACAGTGCGTAGATAATATCACTTCCCTAGAGGGCAGTGTCGTAGTGAATTCCTATCTCATAGGCTCTAAACGAACCTCTAACTTCTTAGCAATTGATGTGGATATAAAAGAATGAGTAGCACCCGTATCAAAGAGAACATAAACATCATTAGATAAACTTGTTATCTGACCTGTGACCACATTGGAGGCTTCAGCAGCCACTTGTTCTTTTGTCATGGCATAAATGCAGGCATTCGTCGGTGGGGCTTCAATTCTCCCTTGACTGATAAGTGGCCCTTCAAGGGAAGCTTGCATCTGATGAAGCTGGGCTTGAGGAGGTGCTCTCTGAGGGGCATTGGCATTCATCAGTTTGGGGCAATTCTTGACAAAGTGGTCTTCACGTCCACAAATAAAACATTGGTTTGTCCCCAAGCGGCATTCCCCTGAATGTTTCTTTCCACATTTGGCACATGGTTGAAACCACTTGTTATTGTTGTTGTGCTGACCATCATTATGTCTCTTGTTGTATTGGCCCTGCTGGTTTTAAGGATTACCCTTCTTCTTGTTATTCCTCCAGTTTTGGTTGCTATTGTTGCTACTGTTGTTGTTGTTGTTGTTGTTCCTGTGTGGAGGGCGATTCTAGTTGTTTGCATTATTAGCTTGCTGGCCAGACTGAGGCTGGTTCCTTCTTAGCTTGGACAAGTGGAACTCCACACGTTGGGCTCTCATGACAACCTGCTCTTGAGTCCTGGGTGGACTTGCCCCATCAACAATAGCAGCAATTTCAGGACTAAGGACCTTGATCAGCCTTCTAACCCTTTCATTTTCATCCATAACCATCCTTTGGCATAGGCGAGTAAGCTGGTCAAACTTCGTCACCACATCTGTAACTGATATATCCCCCTGGCGCAGGCTCTCAAACTCCTCATAATGCTTCCTTGTGATGTTCATGTAGAAAAAATTTGTGTTGAACTCATGAACAAAGTCTTCCCATGACATCTCTTCAACATTCCTGCTCTGTTCGATGCCATCCCACCAAATTCTAGCCTTCATGGTGAGGCAGTATGAGGCACAAAGGACTTTCTCATTGTCTATGAAATCCATGAGTCTTAAGGTGGCTTCAATCGTCTTCAACCATCCTTGTATGACTAACGGGTCCTTTGAACCCTCGAAGTCTGCTGGCTTAACCCTCTTCCATCTGACTAGAAGAGGTTCCTAATAGGCCGCTCTTGGTTCAGCAGCAGGAACTGGGACTTCATTAATTGGTGGCTGCGGAGGAGGAGGAGGCACGTCATTGCCTCGTCGATCATCATTCTAGCCGTTGGCCCTTAACGCAGCAATTTCTCTTCTTTGATCCTCAAGTTGCCTCTGCAACTCAACGATCATAGTCATAAGCCTTTTGTTGGTCTGGGTGTGCGTTTGCATTCTTCTATGGCCGTCTATCGTTAATTTTCCTAAAAGAATTAGGAACTTAGAAATTATCTTCTAATATGAGACAGGTTTTCACTACAAGAACATTAATCGTTAAACATCTAAACCTTAATCTTATCATCATACTTGTATCAAAACATCTTCTTTTATAAGATACTTACTTGGAGAACTTGGATTGACGTGTGGCGATATGAATTGTAATCGGAAGTTTTCGCTCTAATACCAAAGCCTGTAACGCCCCCTTACAGATGTTACAGATGTTGTTACATTCATACATTACATACTTATTTGAACTTTAAATGTAAACATAGTTAAGGAAAACGTAACCAAGATCCATACATACACATTTTTTTTAAAACAACATTCATTAACTTAATCCATAATTTAATTACATATTAAAATTGATCATGAACTTGCTCTAATAAAATAAATATACCAAATTATAAAATCATAACTTATTAAAACATCACATCATTTAAAAACAATATGCTCCCACAGTTCGGCAGGCCAAACTTGGAACTTTGGCAGGCCGAACATGATCGGCAGGCCGGAAGTCGTTAACCGACAGGCCGGCAGAGGCTTTGCAAATCTGGGCTTAAAAACTTTCAAAGTTTGGCAGGCCGAATATATGATCAGCAGGCCGAACATTCTTACATCGACATGCCGACCAATGATGTTTGACAGGCCGACAGAGCCAAAAACCTTTAGAAAACTTAATTTGTAAAACAAATTCAACTTTCAAAATGCGGAAGATCAAATTCTTACAATGATAAAATAAAATATTAAAACATAGTTCTTATATTCTTAAAACTTAACAAATAAATATGTCCAAAATGTAAAACTTGATTTAAATCATGTAAACTTTCTTCTTGGTGTTCTTCCGGTTACAATTCATCGTACTTTGCTCACACGCCTTTCCATATCCTCCGCCTAGTCCATGATTTTCTTACCCTTATCTGCAACACGACTTAAACTTGAATAAGCTAAAGCTTAGTAAGTACATATAATTCTCACAATTTAAAAACATTTCATAAACATCATCATCATCATCATATCATAATAGTGCATTAAGCACATTTTCATAGAAACATATCTTTCATTACTTGATCATATTCAAACTTATTCCATTTTATCTTAAGGGCCCAAGTGTTGCACCATAATCATCATCATAGACGCGCTGTCATGAGAGGAGAAGGGTAGCTAATCTCAAACCAAGCACGACACCATAACATATCATATCATAACATTGGTGTGCAACACTTATTAGGTGATACATATATACATAACTTTCATGCTTTGAAATTTGCCATAATCAAACATGCATAACTTTAAATCATGAAAATCTTTCATAAGAAATCCTTTAAGGAAATCATCATAAAATCATTATAAATATCATCATGAACATAACATCAAACCTTTTTAAAACACATCATGTTACCGGTAAGAATATACTTACCTTAAAAGCTAGCTTACTTAACCTTATATGAATTGGTGACGACGCCGCGGTCTCGATGTGCTCGTTTCTTTGCGTGTTCAAGCCATTTATTCATTTAAAGACACAAAATAAAATTAACACTTACTATCATAAAATATAACATTCATTCATATTACATCACATATACATTCATCTCATACAAACATAATTCATAATATGCATCTATAACTATAATCATAAAAAATAACCCATACATTTCAAACATGAAATCTGCCAACAATAATAATAAGATAGTGAGTAATCTTTTAAAAACATTTTCTAACAATTAAAATACATATATTTTAATTTTAAAATTCATACTTACATCTTATTATCATACATTTCAATATCATAAAATTATTTCATCATCAATAAAATCATTTAAACATATAGAATATTACATAAAACAAAAGTCCAATAATAATATTGTTAAAACAGTTTTTTGACCTAATCTCAATAAAATTTACATAACACATAATTTACTCATCAAATCATTACCAAACTTTGCAGTCCATAACATAACATATACATGAACATTCTTACCAAATTTTGTGAAAAAAAAAACACATTTGCCCCTTGAACAAAAATTACATTTTCATGCATCATAGTCAAACAACAATATTTTACTGTAAGTGGTAGAGGATAGAAAATTCATAACTTATCATAAAAATATCAAAATAACGTGAAATTTAGAGGAACATCACATAACACATACATAAATAACATATTAAAAATTCAGAGCAAACAAAATTTTGTAGAGAAAGACATGGCAGTCGGATTAAGGAGAAGAAATACAATTCTGAAACACCAAAAGAAATTCTTACCTTAAACAAATTTCTTCACAAAACTCCTTCAATTCAACCAATGAAATTATCAATTTTTCTTTCAATTATTTGCAGAGAATTTTTGAGAGAAAGAAGGAATAGAAAACGTGGAGAAGAGAAGAAGAAGAGATGAATAAGAGAAACGTCTCAGAATGAATGAGAGAGAGAAGGCGTGAGAGGAAGAAAGAGATAGAGAAAAAAAAGAACGTTAAAAAAAATTTAACGTAATGAGCATAACGTAAAAATAGGAGTCAAAACTTTTCATTAAGTCAAAAATTTTCTGACTAAGATTGAGACTAATTTCTGTGGAGAATGAAGAGAAAAGAGAGAAAGTCAAACAAATCATCTCATCTTACCATATTTTGCCTTCTAAAAATAGGAAACCATATCAATCAATGTAAAGTCATTGATTTTATTTCCTTAAATGAAGAAATTAATCCATAAATATGTCAATTAATCACAATAAATCACACATTTAACGTAATCATCTCAACCATAAATTTGGAGAGATTTCTGCTGACTGCTCATCAGCTGTCATCGGCCTGCCGACTGCATAGTTCGGCCTGCCGATGCCATGAAGTTCGACCTGTCGATGGTTTTCATTGGCCTGTCGATCCTTAAAATGCTATTCGGCCTGCCGAACTTGAAAGTCTGACCCGCCAAACGATCCTTAAATTGTAATATATCATAGCATTCATAAATAAACATACATTGTAACTAACATGAACACTTGAGCACATCGATTCTATACGATCATCACCTGTCATAACACTTAGAATAAATAGTTAGTAACATTAAGATCATAAATCATAACATAAATTATTAATAACATTTACTTATTGTCGTTACTAACTTAACATGATCCGTTACATCAAAATTGGTGGGTGTTACAAAGATGGGCCTCAATAAGAGCTAAAAATTTATGTCAAGTTTGAATCCTCCTCTATCATCAGATATCTTGAATCCTTGACTGGTGATTTTTTACAGCATGATGTCATGATTTGCTGATTCTCAATTTAACGAAATAATTTTCCTAGCATCAGAGGGAGAAAAGAAAGAATTGGAAAAACAAATTGAAATTTCATGGAATGAATCTTCATTATCTCATTTTTATCTTCGCACCAATCAATATGAACTAAAAGTTTCAAATATTTTCATTTTCAAAATATTGCAAATCAATTACTAGATGCATTTAATTATAAAAAGAAAGTAACTAAGTCACATATACCAACTACTAAGGTTCTAGCTCGAATTAATATCCCTATTAGACAAGTTGAAAATATATCAACAAATGAGTCTAAGGCAAGTCTAAACCATGGTAGACCAATTAATTCTAAGGATAAAGTCCCGCGGACGAAGAAGGGAAAAATTGAGCAAACTAACACTTTGAAGAAATTAGCACTACTCAAGAAGCCATATTACCAATACAAGTCACCCAACATTATAGATGAAGCAGAAATCCCAAAAGTAGTCCAGGTACCTGAATATACAAAAAATGTTGAGAGTAAAATAATAGAATCGTGATAAAGTTATTGTCGATAGTGCCTAATATAATGAAAGAAAGTGTACATCTTGAACCAAAATCAGTAGAAGTAAATCAAAGAAAAAATGGTTGGCCAAAATGGGAAAATGCAATCTAGGAAAAATTAATTTATGTCGCAAAGCGAGAAGTATTGGGACCTGTGTCCACACATCTAAAGATGTTAAATCAGTTGGATACAAATAGGCCTTTATGCATAAATGTAATAAGAAAATAAAACTGTGGAATAAAAAGCACGGTTTGTTGCACAAAGTTTCTTACAAGGAGAGGGAATTCATTATAAGGAGACATTTTCATGTGGTAGATACAATTACTTTTCAATATTTGATTAGCTTTACAATCTCTAAAGGACTTGATATGTGTCTAATGGATGTAGTAACTACATAGTTATATTAATCACTAAACAATGATATCTATATGAAAATCTCTAAAGAATTCAAGATGCCTAAATCATGTAGAGTCTGTTTGTTTCATGGGTTTGAAATATGATGAGTTGAATTTTTTTGTTTGAAATGGAAAGTTTAAAAAGTGTGGTTTGAAAAATGGGTTCAAAATCTTTAAAACAAAAGGGAGATATTTTTGAATTTAGAGAGGATTTTGAGTTCAAATTGTCATATCATGGTTTGAAATGGATTTGAGTTTTTTGTTGCTAAACACTAGTTCACGGGAGATTTGGATTCAAGCCATATGAACCCTCCAACCAAATGGGCTCATAATTCTCTACCTTTGGATATGTGTTCAATTAAATTATAAAGATCGTATAGATTAAAACCATTTGGGTGTATGCGGTACAATTGCCTAAGTGGGTATCTCTGGAAGAAAGGATATGTTAATAATCCAATTTGTTCAGTTGCTTTTACTAAGAGACTTGGATTCGCTATCATTGCAATATATTTTGATGATTTGAATATTATTAGGACTCCTAAAGAGCTTAAAGAGACAATGATATATTTTAAAAAAATTGACAAGTAGGATATGAGAAAAACAAAGTTTTGTCTCGACTTGCAAAATAAGCATATGTCAACTGGGATATTCATCCATCAACCAACCCATATAAAAAGGTTCTAAATTATTTTTATATAGAGAAAGATAATCAATTAAGTACTCCAATAGTTGTGAGATCACTTGCTGTGAAAAAAGGATCCTTTTCATCCCAAAGAAGATGATAAAAAAATTCTTAGTCCTGAAGTACCATATTTGAATGCAATTGGTACTCCTATATATCTTGCTAATTCTGTTATTTTATTAGTTAGATACAGCTCTATACTAACCTAAGGACACTGGAAAGGAATTAACACACATTTTATTTTCGTGGGACAACTGATATGGATCTATTTTATTCAAAAAGTTCAAAATCACAGTTGGTTGGTTTTGTAATGCAAGATATTTATGTGATCCATATAAAGCTCAATCCTAAATTGGTTACATATTTACGTGCAACAATACAACAATATCATGGTGCTTCACAAAGCAAATTATTGCTGCAACTTCTTCAAACTACGTTGAAATACTTACACTTCATGAAGCAAGTCGAAAATGTATATGGTTGAGATTTATGATTCAATACATTCAAAAAAATACAAATTATCATCAAATCAAGTGATCCCGATAGTACTACACGAAAATAATGGAACATATATTGCCCAAGTCAAGGGAGGCTATATTAAGGGTGACAGGACCAAACATATTTCCTCAATGTTCTTTTTCACTCTGGAACTAGAAAAGAAAGGTGATACAAATATTTAACAAATTTGTTCAAGTGACAAACTAGTATATCTATTCACTAAAGCACTTCCTACTGCAACATTTGAAAAGTTGGTGCATAATGTTAGACTGTGTCAACTTAAAGATCCTTCAATCAAATCATCCAGCAACACCATTTATCTTTGCTTAAGGGGGAGTTAAATTATACTTTGTACTCTATTTTCCTTAGGTAGGGTTTTATCACATTGGGTTTTCCTAGGAAGGTTTTTAATGAGGCAATTTTCAAAGCATAGTACAACAAGAATATTGTGCGCTTTTTCCTTCTCTAGGATTTTTTTCCCACAAGGTTTTCTTCCTAGTAAGGTCTTAATATGGCATATTCTTCTATGAAAGTCTTTGGGGCTCTTTTGTGGTAGGCTTGCCGACGTAGAAGGTGCAGCTCTCGTAGTCTCTTTTGGTTGGTCCAAGTTAGGTGTAATATGGCAATGCATTGGGTGGCAAAGAGCGATGAAAGTGAGATCATGTCCTCGGTGTAAAAAGTGGCCAAAGTCGTCGTCTTTGTAAGCAATAAATGTCAACCATCGGTTGGGTACGGGCTAAACCTGGATAACCCTAATGAGAGGCGTTTTCAAGGACGACACCCATTGTGATTTCGATCCCATGATGATGAGGACTTGACAGAAGGAAATCTCTAAGTGAGCGGATGGTGTAGGAGAGAGACATAACCAATTTGTGGAGGCGAGGGCAAGTCTATTAGGCTAGCTGTGTGAAACGATGAGGGAATACGACACCTCAGGTAGAGTCGTGCATCAAAGGCGAGATTGGCCTATGGGAGTCCACGATAGCCATGGGCATTGGTGGTGGATTATGTTTTAGTCGTAATGGAGGATGTTTTCGTGGAGAGTTTTTTTCTTTATTGATGTCTTGAGAAGAACGCCTAGAAACTTGTTCTAGAGAGACCTCGCTAGAAATCATGGAGCTTTTGATTTTTCGATGAGAGGACTTAAGTGTTTTAGGCATGAAAGGACATTTTCTAGAGGCGTGGCTATTGTTTGGATTGAAAAGGCCTTGTGAGTTGATATAATATGTTGAGTGATGATTTTAATGATTGGATAGTGTTAAGGCAGGTGGGTATTTATAGTGAAATGGGGTGGGCCTTGAGAAACCAAAGATTTTCTAGTTTAGTTAAGTCCTTAAAATTCTAGGTCCTTAGTTGAGTGATTTTCAACCAATGTTTCAAGCTCTAGGCCAAAAGGGACAGTCACCTGACGCCAGAAAACTCCCTCCAAAAGGATTTCAAAAGATGCTTAGCCTAGTTCTGACTTCTATAGGGCCACCTGACATGCATACTTTATTGGATGGCTTGTAAGAAGAAGGTTCAAGAAATTGTTTTCTCCTTTTTTGTATAAGTTTGGGTTTTGGGGAGAGAGAATCTTAGTTTGACTTCTAAGTGAGAGGGAAAGGTCATCTTTGTTGTTTTTTACAACCCTTTCCTCAAATCAGGTGATGTACTTAAGCTAATTGGATCAGGTAACCTAGTAGGACAACTACGTTGGTTAGGCCAATTTGACCTAATGGGCATTCTTCTAAGATGGGTTATGGTGCCTTTGGTGGATTTGGGATTAATTTCCTCGATGACTTATTTTATTTTGATTCTTCATGGACTTAAAACCTCCAAAGTAGGCCAAAAGTCTAATTAGACTGAATAAAATAAGTCCGTCTACATTCCTTGGCATTCAAAACCATGATTCACTTGGAGATCCCTGAAGTGTGGCTTGGGTCCATGTACTGACTACCATACCTGAGGACAAATCACAGGATGTGGGCTAGGATTTGTACCTTGCAAAAATTCTAGTATCAACAATAGACATCCAAGGGGGAGTGTTAAGAAACATAGCTTGCTTGTGGATGTCATCACAAAATTCAAAGAAACACTTAATAATTATGAAGGGTCAAGTATGAAGATATTAATAATTAATGAAGGATCAAGATATTGATCAGTTAAATACTTTTGCATATATTGATAAACATTGAGAAGTTTTATGAAAGTTAAGTAAGATTCTCTAATGAGCTCATTGCATAGATAAAATGCCTATAAATAGGCAGTGCTATAAGGCAATAGATGTACAAAAAGATTAATAAGTGGTGAGGAAGAGTAGAAGAAAGAAAGAAAGAAAGAAAGGCTATTAATAAAGAAATCTTGGTATTTTGTAAGGCTATTAATAAAGAAATCTTGATATTTTGTCTTTATATTATATTACTTGTGTCTCTAATTTACTATTATTTTCTTATAGTGTTACAACACATATATACATAGCATTAATTATAAAAATTCCCACATCAACTATAGCCCTTATAGCACTATGTCCTATAAACTTCAAAATGTAATTTTTGCTCCCTTCAAAACTTCAAAATGCAACATAACATTTCTTCCCCATGATCTATGAAATGTTAGCAAGAAAACTCCTTGAGATATGATTTTGAGTATAAATGACTCAATATTATAATTAATGAGATTGTTGAACAGTTTAGTAAACTATTAGATTGTTAACTTAACCTGGTGTAATCACATGAAATTAAAGAATAGATTATTTGTTTTAAAAACTTTTTTAAGGTTTTTCAGTTTGTATTATTATAATTAATTTTTAAATTATATCTTTTTTAAATTTAAAATAGTTTTAGACATGATAGAGTTTCCAAATACTCTTATATTATGTTCCAAATTTTAATTATTTACCAAATTTTATTATAAGTTCTAACAAAAAGAGTTTTTTTATGTGAATATTTTATAGTTCAAAAAGAATGCATAATACATTTAGAAGTTCAAGAGGCATAGTGTTACGAGAGAAAATTTTAGTAATCGATCCATATATATGTATGTGTGTGTGTATATATATATTACAGAACTAGTCAACATACGCTCATTTTGCATACTCCATAAGAAAGAGTAACGTATGAGATGTAACTTGTAAGAAGAGGTCACTGCCATTAACCGTCTTCTCTATATTATTAACTAATAAAAATTTCAAAACCATGTTGACATAAATCTGTTGTAGTCTAGATTGTTAGGAGGCAACGGAACCTTTTAAGATTCTTTACTTAATTATTTTTTTTACACGTCTTCTCCATGTTAATGCTTCCCCTGCAGATTATTCAGTAATCTAGCATTTAGAAGCATATTTTTAACCATATATGTGAAGATCTTATTTTTTCTTTTAGCCAAACTATTTTATCGAGGAGAGTGGCTTATTGACTACCATACTGTTGATGAGGGTGTTGTCTTTATGGGTAACCAGACTCCCCTAACTGTACTACTGTTCAATTTTAGCAATAAGAACATAATTTTAGGTATATATAACATCTACTCATAGCGTTATTGTCAACTAAATTGCCATGTATAATAATCTAGCATTTTATATGAGAGGTAATTGGAAAAAAAAGTTAATTATTTGATTTCAAATATATTTTGATCTATTCAAGTATATTATTCACCTGTCTGGGCTACTAATATGTTAGAAGCAATGAGGTTTGTCTGGGCTAGTATGATGAACATGACATATAGTAAGTAATGCATTTTCTCATAGATTATTTGGTAATCTAGCATTTAGAAGCATATTTTTAATCATATACATGATGATCTTTTTTTTTTTTTTTTTTCTCTTTCAGCTAAAGCATTTTGATGAGGAGAAAAGCTTGTTGACTACTACACTGTTGATGAGGTGTTGTCTTTATAGGTAACCAAACTCCCCAAGTTATAATTATTATTCAATTTTATTAATGACTATAATTTTGGGCATATATTGCATCTATTAACAGCATTACTAACAACTAAATTAGCATGTATAATAATCTAGCATTTCATATGAGAGGTAATTGGACAAAAAATTAATTACTTGATTTCAAATACGTTTTGATCTATTCAAGTATATATTACTCACCTGTCTGGGCTACTAACATGCTCTAAGCAGTAGGGTTTGATCGTCGCCTTTGTTGATTTCTACTTCCGCCGATGTATTTCTCGGAGGAGGAAATGGGGATCAGTTATTCTAGAGTGAGAAAGCTTATGGAAGCTTTTTTCGTTTCAGCTATGAGCTGAGGAAGAAATGGACATTTATGGAAGGGCAATTTTGTTCTTCAATAAACTCATATTTTCTAATAAATGGGCAGTTTTGTTAAGTGATATGTAAAAGTACAATCTTGATGAGTGGTGTTATTTGGGGACATTTGTGTTGTTTTTTTTTTTTTTTTTTCTCGTTTGTCAATGAAAAAAAAAGATAAATGGGTCATACCAAAGGTGGAATAAATGAAATGTTCAACTAGCGTGGGCCTGGAAGGCTGTAATCAAAGCTTATGGAAGGCCTCACTTTGGTCAGCAAGAAATAAAAAAAGTGAAATTTTGTTATATTAAAAACAAAGGGAGAAGAAATAATCTAATTTAAACAATACTTACTCCTTTAACTAGTTGGAAAACAACTACACAGTGAAATTTTAATATTTTAATAAAAGTTTTTTATTTTTTATTTTTTATTTTCATAAAACAAGTGTTATGTATCATAAATTAATCAAAGACCTGCACACCTTGACGGATCGGCAGCAACACTTCTTGTAGAACATTACATGACAGAATTGTTACATAAGAATTGCATTCGAAAGAGCTTTAACTAACTGGTCTTCTTTGCTATTTTTTTTTCATGACTTAAATGCGAGAAGGCATACATCATTTAATTCTCCCCTTGGCAACGTCGTATTCCAACACTAGTTGAACTGTAGACCCTAAAATTTGCACCAATTTAACTAACTGGTATACAACCAACTTCTTTGTTTTTTTAGACTATTGCATGATTTTCCACTCTTACTAACAAATTTTTCTTTATAAATTTGTGTCACAAAAATTGGATTTTTAACATAATCCATGTGACACTAATCTTTATCTTGGAGTACTTAACAAATTTTTGAGCATTTAAACTTACAAAATTTGTCCACTTCAAGATACTCCATATCGCACAAAATTACATATATAATGAACACCAAAATTTTTCATAGATAATTTACAAAATTTCATAATAATAAAATATGAACTACTAAGAAAATTCATTGTTTAAATTTGAATTAAATTTTAGATTTAAACTAATGAATGTTTTAGACATTAGATTCTACCCTCTTTAAAGGTAGATTTAGACGACACTACTACTGTGGAAAATTCCAATGAGACTACTGCCGAAGATATAGATTTGGAGGAGAATGTTTTATCCCAGCCTCTGCCGATTCCGGCGGAGGAGGAGTATGCTTTGGCCGCGGCAATGAAGAATCTGGATGTGAAATAGACCTAGGAGTGGACGTATGGTGGCCAGTGCATTTCCTTCTTTGTTAGCTTAATTGTTTTTAAAACAATGATGGTCACAAATCACAATGAACTTAAAAAATAAAAATAAAACATTGTCGCAACAATTAAAATATTAAGAATTGTCTTATATTTAGGATCACATCCACCAATGTATTAGAGCTGCAGGATTAATATTCGATGGCTGAGATTGTTAAATGGTAGCCCATAAAAGAAATTGATAGGATTTATGGCTAAGTGTTTTGACAACATGTCGTATAGTGGAGGTTCACTAGGTTTTTTTTGTTCGATTGAAAATTTATTTTTTCTTCATATAAGGGGTAAAAGCCTATTTTAATACATTTTTAATGGGATGAAATTGTTTTATATTGTTTTAAGGACATTTTCACATTATGAAAAATTATAACTCTTTGTAGGATGGTTTTAGTGACGGATTCTATTCATTCAGAGATAGAAAAAAAAAGCCGAACTGTACGATGTTTAAAAAATATTTTTCATTTCAAAGAGGCCACCCTGTTTTTCTCTACCTAAAAATAGCGTGTACGTATCTTTATATTCTGCTCCGATGTTAAAGAAACGACGAATTTTTTTTTTTTAAAACGTTTCGGAACGTGTCCGCGTTTTATTTGGGGGAACCACCTAGTTCCACGTGTCGCCGTCTTATTTGCATGCAAAAGATGCACGTGTCTTTTGGCCGCACTAAATCGCACTAAATTAAAAAGTGGTTTACGGCTCAGCTTGACGCACGCACTGCAGGCCTGTCAGCTACCTCCCAATTTCTACGCGTGCATGCACACGCTAGCTTTTCTCGCGTGAGGCTTTTTTTTTCATTTTTAAAAACTTTGATATTGAGGGAACGAAGCCGTTCCTCCACTTCTTCCTTTATATATTTTTTATTCTTTTTTTCATCCATTTTAATTTTTTTGGCTTTTATTTTTTTTTGCTTTTTTCGTTCTTATTTTTTTGTCATTCTTTTTTCCAGCTTTTCACACCTTTTTTTGGTGTTTCAATTCCTTTTATTTTGTTCTTCATTCTTTTTTTATTTTTTTAATGCTTCATGTTTTGTTTATCTTCACCTTTGTGTGTTTTTTTTTTCTTTTCTCCTAATATTTTGTATTTTTAAAAAAAATATATTTATCATCAAAATTTTCTTACTTTTCCTTTCATAGCCTTTGTCATTTTGGTTCACAAAAAATTCCCTACCTACGATGTTCTTCACTTCTTCTTCCCTAATAGAATTTCAACTACTATTTACCTCAGTGTTATCCCCTCTGCTTTATTAATATTAAAATATTTTCTTCTCTTCTCAGTTTTGTTCATGTTAAACTTTTTTTCATGCAACACTCTCAAATATTTTTTTATATGTACCCATAAATAATTTACAGACTAATTTTTTTATTGACTTTTTCTCTTACCTAACATTTTTCCCATTAAACTAACCTATTAGAAGAATAATAAATGAGTAAGAAATTAAATAAATTATTTATACTACAAATTTGGTATTTATTATAAATATTTTCAAAACCTGCTACTTACGCAATTAGTTTTGCAAGTGTGTTATTTACTACAATTTTCTCTTTTTTTGTTTTACTAAACTAAGCAATCAGTATTTATCCTTCTGTTTTAGTAGACGGATTCGAATTGTATTTATTTAGATTCTTTTGATTTGAGATGTGTGATTTGAATAGGATGATTTGAATTGCAATCCAAATTGTTGTTTGGATGTACATTTTAAATTGCTAATCTGAATATAAAATAAAATTAGAATTTGTTTTTGAATAGGTAATGCAAAAAGTTTTTGAGTTATTAACAAATCTAACAAAATCTTAATGTTCATGATATTTAAAATATGCAATATAGATCTTATTCCTCTGTTCATTAGGAACACAATGAAAAAAGAATCATCTCAATTGATATCAAATGAAAATGTTATAAATTTTTTTCCCACAAATGTATCAGATATCAAAGGAAGATGTTATAATTTTTTTTCCTACAAATTTAGGAGAGAGGAAATTGGATTTTATTCAAACAAATGATTTGAGTTTTTTTTTTTTTAAGAAGAACTCTCAAATCAGGGATTTTGATAAATTCAAAGGATTTGAATGATTTGAATTTTGAGATGACAAACACTTATTTGAATGATAAAAATTCTAGAAGTTCATAAAGTTGGCCTAGTCTACCAATCAAACGGGCCTTATTATATATCTATTCTAGAGGCATGATATTTCTTTTCTTTTCTTTTTTTTTGACCCTTTGCTTATTTATTTATTTATTCATTCATTTGTTACGTTTTGCTTCATTTTTCTTCTTTTTTTTTTTTGGTTTTGTCTTCTTTTTTTCTATATCTTTCACTTTTTTCTTTCCTTTAAATTTTCCGATTAACAACCATTTTCCTTTGAAATATTATCTTCTTTTAACTTTTTTACAAAATCAAATGATCAAGAGGATAATAGAATTAAATTAAATTTTATAAAATATATATATATATATATATATATATATATTTTACCTTTGTATTCAGAAAATGTGAAGGATGCACGTCCAAGAGACGTGCTTCTTACTAGTTAATAAAAATTTCGAAACCATGTTGGCACAAATCCGTTGTAGTCTAGATGGTTAGGATACCCGGCTCCCGAGAGACCCGAGTCTGAGTCCCGGCAACGGAATCCTGTCCACAGAGAAGGCAAATAAAGGGTAGCGTTTTTTTTTTTTTGGCTCGTCGTCCTTGCGTGGAAAAAAGAAACCAAAGAGAACGATATAATGATGCTAACTGTGACTCAAAGGATGCATGCCTGCTGGACTCAAAAAAAAAAAGTCACAAAGTGCTTCATTCACAGGTCGCAACTCTTGCCTTTTTTCGGGGAAATTGTGTTTCGATGAACCTTTCAAAGTTGAAAGAAAAAAAAAAAAAATCCACATTTTGCACTCCCTCTCAATTAATTCCCCAATATTTAAGTATGAAGGCTTTCTCCTTCCCCGGGTCGATACAAGTTGGTGCAGAAGCTACTTGAGTACTAGTAACGGGGTAGGAAAGATGGAAAATCGTTGTCAATTTATAGGACTTCGCACCACCGGTTTTAACTCCTGGGGTACTCATAGACAAGGCCCTCTGCAACACTTCTTGACCTTGCATGACCAAAAAATTTGCTTATGATAGCCAATGCAAACTCTGTCACTGTTGCAAGTCCCCTGCTTGTTATTAGTTTACCATCGATAACGACTTTGGTGCCATTCACTACTTCATTGGTGAGGGTGCTCGCGACGGATGGATGGGCAGTCGCTTTCTTATCCTGTATTTGGGCAGGTGAAGCATAAGGACTGAAATATTGTTATTAAAAGTGGTAAGAAATCGGTTTATGATGTCACCTTCAGTAAACCCTGTCTATGCAGGACATCTGGTGAAGAAGAGACTGCTCCATACATTCTTCCAGCCAGTTTTTGTTCTTTGAGCAGTTTCTTTAGAATTCTAGACTTGCTAAGCCGCTCAGCCCCAGCATTTCCTCCCTGAAATGTTACAATGAACTTGAGTCTTGAAGGATGTATGGCAGTACAAGATGATTTTAATACAGTTTATTACACGTGAAAGGAACAATGCTTCTTGAGAAAATGAGCATACATAAACCCTTTCAGGTAAGGAAGCATGCAAGTAATGCTAATTGTAAAAATTTGGTTTGTCTCACCGGAAGAATGATTAAATCATATATTGACCCAGCAGCATCGCCAATTAACTTGTCAGCAATTATCCTAGTTCCTCCAGATGCCAAAATCTTCACAGATTTCTCAACTGAAGTAACTACAACATCCACCTTCGCTCATCTTAGAATATCGGCAATAGTTACGAATTCAATCTCTTCAGAACCATTAGCGATTGGAATAAGAACCTGTCTGACATTCTAATGATGATGAAAACTCATCTTAAAAGAAAAAAATACCAAAAGAAAGAAAAAAGCCGGCCCTCATGTGATAATCAGATTAATTTATGTAGCTGGTCTAGTTAATAAAGATTCATTGCATCGTATCAAAGACCTAAAACTGGATGTTACAAAAAAGGGCATTTTATTCCTATAAATTTCTGAAGCCAAGCCTTTTAAGTTTTATTCCTCTGAATTTCTGAAGCCAAGCCCTTTTAATAAGACTAACAATTCCATAGACAAGCTAATGAACATAGTGCCCTCTAGGGTATCTTTAACTTATGCAACCCTCCGGGGTATCTTGCACCATTGGACTAAAAATCTACTAGCAAACACCACAAAATAACATTTTTGCTACATCACAAGATCTCTTGAGTGTATTTAATGTACCAACATACGCAAACAATTAACTTCAATTGGTGAGAAACGCAAATGAGAAAAACACAAAGAGAAGAAAGAAAAGTTTGAATCCAAAGGAAAGCAGCTTACACGAGGGTTGTGGGTGACAGACCACTCAACTGTGTTAAATTCTTCCTTTCTTGATTCATTTTCCGCAGCACATACCATCTAAAGCCAAAACATCGAAAGAATATTAGCCCACATCTATCAAGCACACAACATCTGACAAATGGAATGTGGAATTTACAATAAAACCCACCCCACCACCACCACCGCCCCCCCAACAACAACAACACACACAAAAAAAAAGAAAAAAAAAATCTGGTAAATAGAATGCCAATACAATTTTCACTATTTCAGAAGCAAAACAATGCTTAGTTGTCGCTTGTCAAAGCTAAGCCCCCAATCACGAGTCGTGTAGCTTTTGTTTGGAGGTATCAAAAACTTGAAACATGATGCTCCCCCCTCCCTATCATATAGGAAGCTCGATTTCAAGCAATACGTATTAATACTAACAATCCGCCACCTACAACATAGAGAAAATGAAAGTAGTAAGACTTACCAATGACTCTCCAACTTCTCTGGCAACAGACTCCCCAAATAATTGTTCTACTAGGCATACGGCAAACTCAAATGAAGTTCCAGGACCACGACTTGTTGTGAGCCCTTGAGACACTTGTATGTTTGATTTTACCGCCCAGAAGGTCGGAAGCTTGTCCATGAACGCAGGGTGGCAAGTTGTCTTGCATGCCAAACTACACCATTAGATAGCCAAATACATTGACACACTCAAATTTATTACCAACAGTTTAAACAAAAACCAAACCAAGTTCATGTACCTTATTTTTCCTTGTAAGGCCCCACGGTAAAAGTGTCACTGCCGGAGCAGCACATATTGCTCCATACAGCCTCTTTTCCTCAGCCTGTTTCCTTGTAATTTTCTGAAGAATTTCACAATCTCTTAACCTAGCCGAGCCAGGCATTCCCCCCTTAAAATGATAGACATAAAAATAATCAGCGCAGCACATGAAAAATTTTGGAACCAAGATAAGAACTCAGTTCAAACTCCCTCACGCGTTAATCTACAAGTAGGCAAAGAGGCAACAAACATCTTGCGCAACTATATAACTCCAAATTGCCAAAACTGCAGCTTAGAGACACCTTCATTTTAATCATATAATTTTAGGAAGTCCCAAGTCTAGAATACGTTGATTATACCATTTATTGAAGCTAACCGACAATATTCAACAGCAAACGCCCCATGTTTTTAATTCAAGCACTTGCAATTTCAAAGAATTTAAATTTTACAAATTACTGGCTTACCAAATTTAAAGAAACAAAAATATAATGTCCATGTCCGGGAATTACTTACAGGCAAAGCCACAAGGTCAAAAATTTGATTGGAACAGGAAGCAATGGAGGTATCAGCTACCAACTTAGTACCGCCCGACGCTTCAATCTCGAGCTGCGGCTCCACCGACGCCACAGTAACCTCCGCGCCAGCTCGGCGAAGAACGTCGACGATGATCACAGCTTCCATTTCCTCCGTGCCAAACCCTATCGGTACCACAACCTGCTCATAAAAACCAGTACAGATTTCAAAGTCAGCTACATTAGAGATTTTCTAGTCAAATTTTCTCAGTAAACAAACAGAAAATTTGCAGGATATACCTTTTTGGGAGGTAGACGAGTGGTGTTGCTCGTATCCGTAGCGGGAGGAGTAGAAGTTAGGGTTGTTGGTGATGGCGTTGCAGAAAGCGTTTTCGTGGCTTTGGCGGAGCGTTTTGGAGTCGTTGTTCTTTGTTGTCCGGACGCCATTGATGCGATAGAAAAAGAAGGAAGGCTTGTTCCTGAGAGAGAAGACATGGAAGAGTTCTTCCGATAACGGACTTTGGCAGCCGGGAAGGAGAGAACGGAGGACAGAGACTCCATTAATGCTGATCCGCAGAATCTCCAAATGAGCCTCTTATCCAAATATAATAATAAATATCTCTTCGAGCGGATAGTCTTTTTTTTTTTAAATTAATTTTTTGAGCAGTTGTCTTTCAAATCAGGGAGATATATACTAATGTAACACGAAGATGTTTAATTCTATTAGTAAAGTTCTAATAAAGCGCACAAAAAATAAAATGTGAATCGAGTTTCTACAATCTGAGAGGATACACCAACAATATAATACATATATATATATATATATATGTGGCTCGTTTGACAACAAGTCCAATGAATATAAACTCTAAAGGAGAGACCAAGCAACTTGTAGCAAGACACCTACGACACTACTAAAAACAAACTCCGGAGGGATGGACAAATAATCAAACTCATAGACAAAAAAATTCTAGACATAAACAAAAACTAGAAATATAACGCAACAACTATATGGCCAAAACAATATCATCTTTGTCTTACACAAACAACTACCGCAAAACGGAGAAAAAACCCTTGTTGCACCTAAAATTCCACCAGCACAAGACGACTAATGCAACCAATCAGGCTTGGAAAAGCAGTGTTGCAAGGACTCAAACATACCGAACTGCTTCATCAACGAGTGAGCACCACACCTTGTTGTTGTCGTCAGATGCCAAATGGGACGCGTTTTGTTGCACTACGGAGACCAAAACACCGACATGCAGATCCACTGGAGCCCTCTTGTGCCTCGCACTGGTGGATACCACTGTGACAACACCTCAGCATTGGACACCCTTTCACACACGTTTCCCACCTCCAACACCATCGCAACAAGGGGTCGAAACTGCCAAGTAGTAAAGCCTCCAGAACTCCAATGCGCCTCGAACAAGCAACCAAAAGCCTCCTGTTCGCCCTGTCAAAACTTGTTTGCTTCAACCACAAGGCCAATTCCACCTCCAAGATTGCCACCGTGGAGTCCAAAGCTCCTTATCTAGGGTTAGGAGCAAGGATGCAAATACCGGCGATATTTTAAAAATTTTAGCGGAAGTTTGGTTTTTTCAATGTACCAAAAATATCTTTCCATTGTACATTGATTTCGACATTATATCGAAAAAAATATAAAAAATATCAAAAATATTGGTACATGTTAATGACATTTTGGCAAAATATCAAAGAAATGTAAAAAATATCGGTACATGGCGAAGATGATGGCAATGGAGGCTATGGTGGAGGAAATTTGTAAGACTTAGCTTTATCATTAAGCCTATTTACAAGTGAAGATTACTTCACACATTGCACGCAAGATGAAGACCATGAGTGTAGAGATGCAGGTCCAGGTATAGGAGGCTTTAGCAAGCCGTATAAAAGGAGAGGCGGAGAACATCAAGAATGCTAATATTTGATGAGGATAATCTTTCGATGAATTTACAATTAATTAATTTGAGTTTTAGCTATAGCAGCTCCTCTAATAAGACTCCTCATGCTTATTATCTATACAATCAGCATTATAGAAATTATGATGGTTATGGAATTTTCAATTATCCTCATCCGAACAGTTTCCACCACCATCTCCTGCAAACAATTGGAGAATTCATAGTTTTCTATTCATGAAAATACAATGGGAAGAAGTAAAAAAACCTACATGTGTAGCGCCTCAACCCCAATGGGGCCCACTTAGTGGGACCCCGGTGTAGTTGGGTCTTATACTCGTTACCCATATGTACTGTCCTCTCTAGGTATCTAGCGGCTCTCAGGGATTTCTTTGCATACCCCAAGACCTCCCTTCTTAAAAGGTTCAAGATCAATTGATACCAACACTTGACTTAAGGACCTTATAAGAAAGGAGGTCTTGAGTTCAAGTATTAAGGGACGCAAAGAAACCCCTAAGGGCTCCTAGATGTCCAAAGGGGACAGCACATATTGGTAACGAGTATAAGACCCGACTATACGAGGGTCCCGCTAGATGGGCCTTATGGAGTTAAGGCGTTACAACATGTGGTATATTCATAACTATATTTAGCATCACTTAAATAATATGTCATGAAACCAATATTGTTTGAATCGAGAGGGAATTTTAACCACGTGTAGGCCTTACAGGACTTCCTTTTGGTATTGATAAATCTAATATGTAGAGACTTTATTGCGTAAATCATGTTTATTTATGTTTCTTTTTAATATTTATTATATCTTAAAGTATTATATATACATATTTAATATAAAATTTCCATAAGTTTTATCAAAATTTTCACTTGTACCAATATTTTCATCCTTGCTTAGGTGTTGAAAGGCTAATCAAGTAGCAGTGCTAGACTCTGGCCCTAAAAAGCAATAACAAAAGGTGCAAACTTTAGTGTGGGAGTAAACTTTAGGGGTCATTTGGTATTGTTTTCAAAATAGTAAAAATGTTTTTGTTTTAGAAAATGAAAATTTTTTAGGATTTGTGTTGATAGTGTTTTTAAAATTTTTACCTAGAAAAACGTGCAAAAATATTTTCAAAAATTTTGAGAACAAAAACAAACGAAGCCTTAGTCTTTAGTATTAGCATTCTCGTAATTTATTATTTAATTATATGTCCCACCTTGGACTTCTTTTACATATTGTCATATCACTTGTAAACCATAGCCAAGCATCCCATCTAACCCATAGACATGGCATCGCCCACTTCCTACCCATGACTCCACTACATTGGGTCCCCCTTCACAAAATTTGCCATGCGAGCTTGTCGTACTCCACCACAACATCGTTGGATTGCTGCTCTCTTATGAACCTAGATTTACGTGAGCTTGCCGCCCCCCTCTAAAACCTAGCCGTCTCCAAGCACATAAGCCACTCCGCACTATGACCTTAGGCGACCTTTGCCTCTTCACGAACCTAAATCTACATGAATGCAGCCACTATACATTTTGGTCCGCCCAGCTCCATCTCTACATTTTTAGGCATTCTCAAAGGTTTTTATTGTTCTATCTACATAGATATGATCTTGATGAAAGGATATTTTGCATTTAATATAAGTACTTAAAATTCAGTTACTATACAAATGAGATGTGATTATCTTTGATAAATTTTGGAAGTCATTTGCCAATTTCAATTTTACAAACTAAAACTATCAAAGTAGGAGAATAATTTGTCAAAATTAAAAGTTGATGGTCCATAATGCTCATAATTCATATATTTGTTATTTATTTATTTATTTAGCTTAATTTTCATCTTTTGCCCTGAGATGATGATGATGTGTTATGCACATGACATTTCTATATGAAGTTAATGGTTAACTATTTATTTAATTTGGGAAGCTTCTTGTAAACATAGGGCCCAAATCTATAACAATTCAAATTTTATAAGAGAAATCACTACGATAATTTTAGTTTGAACTAAACTTAAGTTTTAATTTTAAATTTTTTTACTAAAAAAAAGGTAAAACTTACGGTAGCATATACATTTTAGTTATATATCGATAAATCTTCTTATTTTAATAGTTAGATTAACTTTTTAAAATTATGATCTTTAATTGTAAATAATTTTATGCTAAATTTTAAAGGTTAGTTAATAATTAGATTAGCTTTTAAACATTTTATTTGTAATTGGAAATAATTTCACATTGTGGACTCTGTAAATTTTTAAAGTAAATAATAACAAATCATTGAAAAGTTAATTTCATCGAAAAATGCACATCCCACCATAAAATTCTCAAAATAAAATAAAATAAATAAAATTGCCACGAACCTAAACTTGAGGGACCGAAATAACCATCAACCATATTCAAAAAAAAAAAAAAAAAACCTATGAACCCATTTTAAAATGGCTTCTGTCAGGAAGATTTGAATGAAAGGGCAAAAAAAAAATTCAAATTAGGTAAAAGGTCTCTTTTTTTTTTAAATAAAAAAAAATGTTTTTTTTGTGCAGGTAAATTGTCTTAGTTTTTTTCAACAAAAAAAGAAAAATAACTGTAACAGAATAAGAAACCTCAACATGTTAAAAAAAAAAAAAAGAACTATTTTAATGTCTAAAAAGCTTTTTTTTTAGTGCCAAAAACTGCAAAAAAAAAAGTGTACTATTTCTCAAAATTTTTTTTGCGCGGAGGTCGTTTCTCATCACTCCTTTTGTCAGGATTTGGTAGATAGCAGAAGACTTTGAAGATAAAAGTTCGAACATGTCGAAGAATTGGATAGGAATTCCACGCAAGAACAAAGAAATCAGCTAGGGCAAATTATATATATATATATATCTATATATACACACACACATAATTACGCGTCTGATTGGGTTCAGGCATAGACTCTGGGAAATTCAAAAAAAAAAAATGCTTCGTATAGCGGGCAAGAAACTAGCTTCGTCTTCAAGCTCATGGAGGCCATCGTTAATGGCAGCGAATCGAGCTCAAATTATTCAGAGAGATGAATATTCCATCGGAGTCCTTCCCGATGGCGTTGATCGGAGCTCAGAGGCGTTCTCTCGCAATTCGACCGCCATGGACGCGTTATTATCCGATCTTCAATCCCATATCAACAAAGTTTTTATCTTTATCTTCCTTTTCATCTTCATTGCTCTTTATACGTGCTTTGATTTTGGTGCGAATTGTGTTAATTGTGTGTTTTTGTGGAAAGATTCTTGCCGGAGGAGGATCAGAAGCTGTAAAGAGAAATCGGAGCCGAAACAAACTCCTGCCAAGAGAACGCATTGATCGCTTGCTTGATCCTGGTTCTTCATTTCTCGAACTTTCTCAGGTTTTGATCAACTCCAATTCTAATTTCGCACCTTGTCTTCTCCTAGTATCTCATCAAATATCAGTGCTTTAATACTGTTCTGAAACTTTGATTTCTTCGTTTTCAGCTAACCAGATATGATAAGATGGTGGTTTTTTAGCCATGGAAGTTAGGAATAACATGAATAGGCGATGACAATCAGTAGTTCGAAAAGATGAACAATAGTTTAATGCTATATTATTACTAATTTCATATCTCTAGATAATCTTACACTACTATATTGAATATGCAGTTCAGACATTTGATGAATATTAACTAAATTTCCTTAGAATGTTGCTCTAATTCTCTCCTGGTCAATTGTAGAATGTTATGAGATGTTGAAGCTTGGCCTATTATTGACTATTTCAATCAATGAAGCTTGCAGGCCACGAACTGTATGACGAACCATTACCGTCAGGTGGGATAGTTACTGGGATAGGTCCTGTTCATGGGAAGCTTTGTATGTTTGTAGCTAATGATCCTACTGTTAAAGGAGGGACTTATTATCCGATCACTGTTAAGAAACATCTTAGGGCGCAAGAGATTGCTGCTGAATGCAAGTTGCCATGTATTTATCTTGTTGACAGTGGTGGGGCTTACCTTCCCAAGCAGGCAGAGGTTTTCCCCGATAGGGATAATTTCGGTAGAATTTTCTACAATCAAGCTGTAATGTCTTCTGAAGGCATTCCTCAAGTTGCGCTGGTATTGGGATCCTGTACTGCTGGGGGTGCTTATATACCTGCGATGGCAGACGAAAGTGTGATGGTCAAAGGGAACGGGACCATTTTTCTGGCAGGACCACCACTTGTGAAGGTTTGTTCCAAGCCTTCTAGGCTTTTGAAATGCTTCTTGTGGTTGTTGGATTTGATTATCCTTTATTATTGTTTTCAGATGTTCTACAGGATGTTACATGTTCCCATGCTTGTGAATTGTGTGCCTGGTCCTGCATGGGTATATCATGTTTGTGATGTTTGTGAAACATAAGTTTTTCTAATGGGAAAACTTTGAATAGGCTGCCACTGGGGAAGAAGTATCTGCGGAGGATCTTGGGGGCGCTAGCGTCCACTGTAAAACATCAGGAGTTTCAGACTATTTTGCTCAAGGTATACTGTATATCAGATGCGTTGATAAGAACTTGTGCATGGCTGAGAATATTTTGTTTGTCCATTAAATAATTGCATGTCAATCTAACTTTGCAGATGAACTGCATGGCCTTGCCCTTGGTAGGAATATCATTAAGAACTTGCACATGGCTGGGCAGGGGCTGTTGCAAATTGGAGCACAGAAGGCTTGCTTTGAATATGAAGAACCCTCGTATGATGTAAGGGAACTTCGTTCTATTGCACCAACAGACCATAAGCAGCAGTTTGATATCCGATCTATTATTGCTCGTATTGTGGACGGAAGTAAATTTGACGAGTTCAAGAAATTATACGGCACCGTAAGGACATTGTTTCATTTAAACTTTTCAGCTTTTGATATGATCTTTTGTATTTTTAATTAAGTTTGTAACTCGGATCGTATTTGTACAGACTCTTGTAACGGGGTTTGCTAGAATTTTTGGACAACCTGTTGGAATTATTGGAAACAATGGGATATTGTTCAGTGAGTCTGCTCTGAAAGGAGCACATTTCATCGAACTATGTACTCAGCGAAACATTTCTTTGGTCTACCTTCAGAACATCACTGGATTTATGGTATATCTAGATTTTATATTTTAATTTCTCTGTTGACAAAGCTGTTATTACCATTGTCCATTATCTTGATTGTGGAGAGGGGTACCAAAACTCCCATATGCATGTTTTATTCATGTCATCTCTCTCTCTCTCTCTCTCTCTCTCAAATTAGAAAAAAGGTTGGCAATTTTATTGAATTTCATCCAATATTTCACTGAGCCTTTTTTTTTTTAGGAGAGCAGTTACTGCTTTACATTTTCTAAACCATAATTATCTGGTTTTTGTTAACTACAGTTTCTTGTTCAGGCTGTAGTTTGAGATATAAAATGTATTAAGATATAAAGTTTTATCCAAGTTGATAAACGCTTGGAACCATTTGTTAGGTTGGATCAAAATCTGAGGCAGGAGGAATAGCAAAGGCTGGAGCAAAAATGGTGATGGCAGTTGCTTGTGCCAAGGTTGGTTTCTGTTTTTTGCTTTTCCATTTTTTTAACCCACCCCAAAATTTTAAAGTGACTTTCTTTTTCTTAATTTAATGTTTCAAAAAAAAAAAAATGACTCCCTTCTGCTTTGTCTCAAATATGGTTTCCCACTGAAGTTTGATAGTAGCGACTTACTGTTTCTTCGTATGTTGAGTTCCAGTGCTTTAGAGTTAACTGTTCAGTTCTAGTTTTATCTTTCATAATGTTTTTAGTTTAAATTCATTTGTGTAACATGCTGTGCATCAATGTCGGACTTTTACGTTTATTCATTCACACGTTCTAGCAGAAAAGATTTTTATTTATGCAGTTCTAGAAGTATGGCCAATAAGCAACGTTGTGCAGGTTCCAAAAGTTACGATAATGGTTGGTGGAAGCTTTGGTGCTGGAAACTATGCAATGTGTGGTCGTGCATACAGTCCCAATTTCTTGTTCCTCTGGCCAAATGCCCGAATATCTGTAATGGGTGGGCCTCAGGTAACTGCTTAAACCGCTTAATTCAGTAAATACTTGCTTACTTGCTTATGACCAAGATATCAATAAGTTATGACTTGCCTTTGAGGTTAGCGTAGAAGCGTAGTTGAGGCTTCATATCTTCTTCATATCTTCCCTTTCTGGTTGCTTAATATATTTAATTTCTATTTCCCTTAGACTTTCTTCTTTGGTGGTCCTCCTTGTGAACCGTAGCATATTGGTGAAAGAAAAGTTCATATTGCGATCATCAATAGTAGTACTGTAATTGGACTCAGATCACATGTTCTAATAAACTGCTTAAGAACCTCTCCCTTTCTTCTTCTTCTTCTACTTTTTTTTTGCCCAACATGTTACGTACACAATGCACGGTTGCTTTGGGTTTCTTATTATTGATCATTGTACCTTCCTAACTAAACCATACGCAATACAAAATGTTCTACTCCTGTCACTTTAAGTTTGTTTATGGTGTGTGTGTGTGTTTATATATATATATATGGGAACATTCAGGCTGCTGGTGTGCTGACTCAAATAGAAAAGAGCAACAAGAAAAAGAAAGGAATTCAGGTAGAGTTTCCTTGTCTTTGAGAGGGAACATATTGGCCCAAAAATTTTTCAGACATCTGACTGACGATGATCTTCGTTTTGGTTTGCGGACATATTGCAGTGGGACAAGGAGGAAGAGGAAAGATTCAAGGCAAAGGTAGTAGATGCTTATGAGAGAGAAGGAAATCCGTATTACTCAACAGCAAGGCTCTGGGACGATGGGATTATTGATCCAGCTGATACAAGAAAGGTTATAGGTCTCTCCATCTCAGCTTCCTTGAATCGTGCTCCTGAAGATACCAAGTTTGGTGTATTTAGGATGTAATTAATTATGTAATTCTTCCCACTATGGTTGTAAATACTTCCATGCCAAAATCTCTGCCGACCATTTATTGAAACGTGTAGTTCCAAGTGGGAATAGAAAAGAAAAATAAGCGTGTTGGGTCCCTGCAAATAACCTGAATAATTTTGAGCGTTGGAAGAATAGAAAGAAATCAAAGGGGATGTGTTTCTTAGAAAGACGATAAAAAGACGAAAAACAAAAGGAGCTAGTTGAAAATCATAACGTTTTTTCCAATTGTCAAATTAAAAAAATATATATATATTTTACCCGTGTAACAAATTTAAGTGTAGCCATTGCACCTAACTCATAGCTAAAAAAAAATTAGTTTGTTAAATAACATCAGCGCCCGTGGCCTAATGGATAAGGCGTTTGACTTCTAATCAAACGATTGTGGGTTCGAGTCCCACCGGGCGTGCCTTAAGTCCTTGTTTGCAGTGCGTTATATTTTTTGTATTGTTTTGTGTCTTTTCCTCGTTCTGTTCTTGATATATATATTTTTAATTATTATAATAATGATTCTTACGGACGTTTTGTCCTATCCTTAACCCACTTACATCTCAACGATCCGCATCAGCACTGAATTCAATTCTCAATTCTACAACTTAAAGAATTTTTCACATTTTAATACCGTCTTCCTCTTCGCTTCCTTTTCTTCTTCTTCCTGCTCCAATACTCTCTCTTCCCCATGGCTGCCCCTGCTTACTACCACCCAACTCCACTCCCTTCCCCCCGCGCGTGCTCACGCGCCCCTCACTCCTTGGCAGTGGCCTTCTCTTCGTCGTCTCTCTCTCGCTGTTCTGACCTCATCTCTTCATTCCCTCTCAATTTGCACTCCAGAAAGTGCCTCCAGATTCGCCATCGAAATAACCTCCCAACTCTCAAGCTTCTCTGCCTCCGTGATACCAAAGGTACACCATCCGATCTTTCTTTCTTTCTTTCTTGAACAATCCGATTTGGGTTTTCTTTTCTGTAAATCAACTTTGTTGCCGGAGAAAATTCATGGGATCCGAATACTGTTATTATCGTTCTCGTTGTTGTTGATGATTTTTAGTCAAGTGAAAGCATGATATAGATAACATTTCATGGAAAATCGGTGGGAAACTTGGTTTAGTTAAGGGTTTAGGAAATGGGTGTTTTGGAAATGTCAGGATTCGCTTTGTTTTGCCGTAATCTTGCTTCTTCATTCGATCCCAAAGAGGAAAAACAAATCTAGATCAAACTTGTTTCGCTTCATTATTCTTGATATAATTTGGTGATTCAAAAACCTCATGATCTTATTGACATATTACACTTTATTTGTGTGTGTGTGTGTGTGTATGTGCCTACTCTACTTATAAATTTGAAAAAAAAAAAAAAGAAAGAAAGAAACTTACCCTATTCTAGTATGTGGTAAGTACTTGATTTGTGATTTAGGAGAGTTCCCAAATGCATTATTTCTTTTTTAAATTTTCTTTTGGGGAAAATATATATTTGGGCAACTTAACAAGTCTCTCACCCGGTCTCTTACGAAAGTAGTTTTGATATCCTAATGGGTACGTTATTTTTGGACCCAAGCTTCTGTTAATGTTGTGGTTTAATCTTGAATAACAAGATGGGGGGTTTTTGTTTGGATATAATGGAGTAATGCATGGACAGGTTGTGAAATACAGCATTGGGCGTCAATGCCTTCTGAGATTTGCATGGATGCGTAGAGTTTGTTACATGTTGCACCTGTTATGGGAATTCTAGTTGACTAGAAACTGGTCATGAAGGGTTGATTTAGTGAAGGATGTTGAAAGCAAGTTGATGTTTTATCTATAGTACCTACTGTTTGTACTTTTATCCAAGGACAAAGGTGAAAGAATACTAGAAAAGAAGATTTATAGGGTGTTTGGAAGGGTGGTGGGAACCACTTTTACTGTAGCATGTGAGAGTTTTATACTGTAGCATATTTTTTTATTGTTACTGTAGCATGTGAGAGTTTTACACTGTTTATAACTGAGATTGTGGTGGGAACTGAGTGGTTCCCACCACTACCAAGCACCCCCTAAAATAGGCACGGTGATGGATTGAGTGGTTATGCTCTTTGAACCTTTAGCATATATCCAAGTTGCATTTCTTTGTTTTGAATTTGCTATGAGATTCTAATAGATGATAGAGAATGATCAGTATGGTAGTACATTTATTTAAAACCTCACTTTTCCTGATCCTCATGGAAATAATAGACTTTTCTTTTTCTTTTTTCATTTTGGAGAATAAATAATAGATTGTTAAAACTAGACTACCTGAGATTTTCCACCTTATTGCTTTTTGTCCCACAATCCCCGCCCCGCTAGTATTACTATACATATGATGGTTTACCACCCCTGCCTATTTCTTTATTTTAAAAAACAACATTTCGCTTTGCTTAGTCCTCTCTTGTTAGACTGGCTGCCTATGCCAACCTGCCTTTGTTGAGCTAAGAGGGATAGGGATCTCAAGTCTGAAACCCAAGGTTGAGTGCCCCAATCTGAGTTTGAGCTATTAAAAGTGCAAATATCTAATAGCAAAGTCTGGTCCACAAGCACTGAGAAAATTGACACAACTGAGATTGCCAAATGTTCTGGACTTTCTCTGTTCAATCCTTTTCCTTCTTGTTGGATATGTCATTTGTACACTTTTTTTCCTGTTCCTTGAACCTATAAAGAGTTACAGAATACGTATAGAATTCAAAAGGTAAAATCTTTGATGATTCCATCATTTACGTGATTGAGTTGTGAAACTTTATGGAAGGATTCCTTTCCAATTGCTAGAGAATAATTAAGAGATCCTCTAGAAGAATTACGGGGCTTTGCTTCTGGCACAAACATGCTGCGGGGTGGAACATGGGGAAACAAGGTTTCTCACTGTGAATTTTGGGTTTCTGTTCTCGAGGAATAATATGGGGCCTTTTCATGTGAGTGAAATTGGATCCATGATAGAAGCGTGTTCTAGGGCTATAGACTACTGCTTTGCCACTGCTCTAATAATAAGAGAACATTAATTCTGTCGGACGGTCAAGACTCAAGCCCCGGCTCACCCCTGCCCTTCCCTTTTATTTTTTTTCTTGGTGTGTTCTTTGTTATGTTGTTGTATTCCTTGCTAATCGTTTGTCAAGTTTTGAGATTTTATGTAGAGATTTAAATGTCTTATATTGACATTAGGTAGCTCTCTGTTAATCATATTTTATGTTATATGTGCAGCTCAAGCAGTTACCAAAGACTCGTGGGAAAAGTCAGTTCTAAATAGCAAAACTCCTGTCCTTGTTGAATTTTACGCAAGTTGGTGTGGACCATGCAGGATGGTCCACCGGGTGATTGATGAGATTGCTGTAGAGTACGCTGGGAGGCTTAACTGCTTTGTACTCAACACCGATGACGACCCGCAGATTACTGAGGACTACGAGATTAAGGGCGTACCAGTGGTTTTTCTCTTTAAGAATGGGGAGAAACGTGAGTCCGTGATTGGGACCATGCCAAAGGAGTTCTATGTGGCTGCAATTGAGAGGGTTCTGAAGTTATAAGCGTAGTTTTGTGCACAACCTGAACCTTACAGAGCCGACAATTTTCTCCGGCAATATATTGTCAGGATTTAGATCAAGAATCTTCAACTGAAACTATACAGGCTGTACATATTTTAGATGTATGCCGATCTTGCCAAAATCGATACTTCGTTGCACTAAATGGTCTTGCTCTGCCTCCTGCACTTGTCAGATGTGTGCTTATCTTTTAGAATTACTTCCTGGTTTAAACAGCATTTTGCTATTCTACTGCAAGTTACTGAATTTAAATTCTGGCCACATTGTTTCCTTTCCAGCTCTTTAACTGTGCCTGGCATACTTTTATGACTGAGCATTTTCCTGAGTTGGGCTTTTGCTCTAACTTGAGTTTGGGGCAAAATGCACAGGTGGGTTTCACCAAGTTTCAGTTCTTGTAGGGTTTTAATGCCAATCCCTCCATGGAAGTAACCGTTCTTTTTATTTTTTGGGTAATGTACATGGAAGTAACCGTTGATGCAATGTGTCTGCTTTAAAGTTTAAACCCATCTTGCATTACACCATGTCTTTGTTTTTTTGGACATTGCAAAATGGGAAATTCTCTAACTAAATAAAGTCTAAACACGACCCTTTTTTTTTTTTTTTTTTTTTTTTTTGAGAAATCAAATCCACATTCAACTAAACAATAGTATAAACGAGGACTCAAAATGAGTCCTTTAGGCATAAAAGAAGATCCCAGACAAAGACTGGACTCGTCAATATACTAATGAAGCACAAGGAAAACAAGCGACGCCGATACCCATGGGGGAAAAAACCCAATCGACTCCAATCGTAGAGCTCTTTTGCTCAAAAGATTCCACAACTGTCGATGGATGGAGCCAATCGATTAAAATCGGACATACCTGTTTGAGGGTAGCTCTGATTTGGTCTAGACATAATTTTAGCCAACAAAATTCACACATACTACTGCTAAATAGTAGGTGTACAAACCAAATCAAGCAGGAAGTGGGGAGACCACCTCCTTTATTCCACATACAACTAAACAAAAACAATATATATATATATATATAAAGATACAACCATACAGGAAAGATCCCAGATGGGAGAGATCCGTCGCCACCGCCGTCACTTCCCATTTTGTCCATTTGTGGCTTGCCTGGCCGCTGACATTTGTCGACTCCGACCATTACCTCCACTGTCTTGTCCTCAAGACCTGTTGGGAGTGCTCGTTGGCTTTGGAGAGCTTCATCGCTTTAGCTCCCTAACCACCAAGTACCCACCCCTTCAGCCATGCCCGAAGCCAGCGTCCCCGTCCAACCCCTTGGAAACAGGACGGCCATCCTTTCAGTTCTTATCGCTGCCGTAGTCTAGCCTCAAGATCTGCCATGAAGTCCATGAACACTAGTGCCGACCGCCACAAAAGCCACCTCCCGCTCTCACTGGCACAAAAATCCACCGGCTTCCTCTTTGGCTTGCCCCTGCAAACCCGATCCCTCCACTGTTGTGGTACCTCTCCTCACCGAACTCCAACGCGCTCGCCCTCTCGCGGGCTCGAGTCCCGGTGGCCAACCCAGAGGCGGCTCCAGGTTTAGGCCCAAAGGGAGAAGGGGCAGCGCCACCCATCTCTCAAAGAAGAGTTTGAATGGTACCTTTGGAAAAAAACCCTAGCAAAGCTTCCAAAACGCCTTTTATATATATATATATATATATATATATATATATATTGGTGTAAGTTTCTTTCACGGGGGATTTTGAGAAAGGGCTTTAAGAAAAAGCCTTTTTAGACAAATGACTCCATTTTTTTTTGCACCAAAAAACAAGCTTTTTTGGGTAAAAAAACTGCTTAAGTTTTTTTTTTTTTTTTATCCTGTTAAGGTTCATTTCCTCATTACAATTCTTTTCCTTGTTTTTTAAAAAAATTGGAGCAATTTTTCTGTCCAAAAAAGCCTGTTTTTTAGTGTAAAAAAAAAAAAAAGAAACTATTTTCCCAATTGAAAAATTTTTTTTGGCCCTTTTTTCAAATTTCCGCTTCTTTCACATTGTATGACTCACTACCTGTATGATTGGGCGGCTCATTTTGCTGTTGGTGGTAGTTTGTTAGTTATTATTATTATTTTTTTTTTTTTTTTGGGGTTCGCTGATATTGTATTTTGTAGGATTGAAGCCAGCTATTCAGTTGCTTGAATGTGGCCTGCCAGATTTTGTTTGTTCCCCGTCTTTTTATTTTTTATTTTTGGTAATGAAATCTCTTATTAGGACCAAAAATGGACCTCTCACAGTTTATAGTTACCATTGAGACTAATTTCTTTTCTCTTTTAATATAATAACAACCATAAATGTTCAATTTATAGCATTTGAATAAACCGTATTAGCTTGTTTTACTAAAACTTCTTTGCTTTATTGAGGATTAAATATCGATTTTATTTAGATTAGTGTCAAGGAAGGTAAAATAAAGCATGGGTTAAACTTACTCCGATAAAAAACAAAGATATAAAATCCAAAAGAAATGTCATTCAATTTTCATGATTCCATATTTCATCACCAATCCTTGGAATCTAGGCTGTTACTCTGAATGCCAATGCACCAAATTGAGAGCTAGACAAACAAACAAGATCCTTGAATATATGGGAAAAGTTTTGGCGGAAAGAGTCAGAATTCTCCATAGATGGAAAAAGGAACACAGGCCTTTAGATCATAGATCAATTGCTCAATATTGTCTTGTTTATAGAATCTAAATAAAAAACAACCACAACTAATCATGCTTTCTTTTTATATCAAATTTTTACCTAAATAAGTATGAACCATTGATTTAATATAACTTTTAATCTCAACCATTAATTTTAAAGCTTATCTAAACCCTAATTGTTAGATCCCAAAGCTTGAGCAGGTTTCCATGGCTGTCATCGACAACTCCACCCCTTCCAAGGCTCACCTTATTGGATCTCAGCCGTGTGAGCTCAACGATGAGACAGGCATCCTTTAAACTCATGGTGGTTGCTTGTGGACAAACGACAAAGCTCACCGAGATCTCACCTGGGTCGTGACCCCATTGTGACGTTGCAAGTTTAACTGAACTATCATGACCCCATTGTGACAGAGCTCATCGAAGATCGCAACCCTTGTTGGAAAACGGTGCGCAGTAGAATTTAAAAAATTTATATCAAAGTATTTTTCAAAATACAAGTTTGACATGTTAAATACATAAATTAATAATAGATCTTACTAACCTCTTTTGTCAACCGAAAAGCATCAGGAATTCATGTAGAGAAGAACTTTCTAGAAAAGCCTCAACCAATGGTCTTCTTTGCTATTCTCTATCTATGATCAGAGTATAGGTAGTCATATATCATTTAGCTTTTCCTCTTGTGACTCTCCTTTGAACCACTTGAGAAGACCTAAAGTTAAGGTTCTTGATGTTAAACAATAGCTCACAAGGAGTTTCAGAGTTTCTCTCACTAGAATACTCACTATATGCTTCTCAAATGATCTGAATAACTAAAAAACTCATCTGTATTTATAGTGGTCAAATTTGGGTTAAGCCATATCAAATTAAGCCTTAAAATTCGAGTTTGGATCAACTTCTGATGAAAAAAGCGTAAAAAAATGCATATACTAATTGTCGTATGTTTGACATGCTAATTTGGGAGATCGGCCTTTCGAACTTGTTTTATTGGCTTGCCAACCGTGCGATAATATAGAATCCTTAAAATATCTTATTTTCACCAAGGAATCTTAAATAGAGCCTCAGTTTTAATTCAAATAATCCAATAAAGAAGTTATCTGATTAAAACAGTCATATACAGATAATCCTATAGTAAATAAAATATTATCAAAATAACTCAACATGTTTATCTTGAATTAATTTAAAAAATTAGTTCAACTGATAAACTAACATGAATTATTAAATCCAGTTTTATCAAATTTCAGCCAATCTAATAATTTAACATATGTCATAAATATGTAAGAAAAACACGTTGTATCGTTATAGGATTATTATGAGCTAGCAAAGGGGACCTGATAAACATATATAGTTCAAGCTCCTATAATTATAAAATACAATATCCTAGATACATATTTTATAATTATCAACTCTAACGTTACTCCACTAAAAGCTTAGAGTTGCACTCTCGAACTATATAAAATTATAAAGCTCTATTAAGCTAGCCATCATGACATATTATAATATGTCACATCCTCATAAAATATTCATAATTGGCAAAGGATAAATTCCGTTTTACCTTACTGATTATTTTTATCTTATATTCCATTATCTCACCATTAAAATACTTACTATTCATAAATAGTATACCATTTCGTTACACCTATGTATCCAGAGAGTTAAGCGCTCTAGTCTTCTAATTACAGGATAACGCATATAAAAGAATATCATTAACTCTATAAAAGAGCTATGGATTTCATATCTATGAATAATGAGTCTACATGAAGCAAGAGTCATGTCTCCAACGTACCGGTATATGTACCATCATTAAATCAGGATGTCACCCTTTAGTACATCAAAAGACACAAGTCAAGAATATAGCTCCTTAGTTATTTCAGGATTAAGACACAACATATATCATTGTCTAAAGTGAATTGATTTGAACAAATGAAATTGTTAACTGAATCAATTCAACTTTTTGTCCCGATCTAATACATCGTCACCTATGACACTGTACTAATGTTTCTACTTGCAGAGTCCCACTTAATGACCAAGAGAAGCCATCTCCTGTTAAAGATGTAGACAACATAACAATCTTAGCATGAATAACGCGTCCAACTTTATTCTCTCGATTACAATCTTATCATTTAGACCATCACCTTTAAAATTCATATCTTCTGCATAATCTGTCTATTATATGCACGATTTTAAAGGTTTAGACCAGTAGTCTCTGACTTTTGTTTGGTTATCATACATCCAACAGATATAAATATAAAGAGGACAACATTTGGTACATAAATAATAAACTCTATAACACCCGTATTTTTAACGGGCATAATTTTGTAAAATTTAATGAATAAAATGTGACTATTTAAAATTACTAAGTTGTTTATGATCATTTAAAAAAAAAAATACCACTTTAGTATTTTCTTACCAAGTCTTCCTAAGAAACATTCAAAACTTACCAACACTTACTTCTACCAATCTTGTCTCCCTAAATTATTGCTCAATTATATAGACTTCTTCTCATTTTGCTAAAGGTATCCGAAGGGGACATTGAATTATTTTTCGTCAATTCATAGAAGACATGGAGATATTTTCTCAACCACCTAATTAATTATTTCCTTATCTTCTTCTATAATTCACTCCAATTATCCCCTCAATTATGTTGGCATTATTTGCTAAAAGTCTTCATGGGAGACAAGATGATATTTTCCTTTAAGACTCTTTTGTTTCTTCTTACAACTTTCCCCCGTAAACATCCCATTCCTCTTAAGCATTTTGATATCTTTTTATTTAACTATCACCACCTTCTTCTCTAGTTCTCATTCTCTACCTTCTCACTTCAAATTTCTAACTAAAGACATAGAGCACAAAGCTCTCTTTGTGGCCAAGACAATTATAATTCCCAACCATGATCGAGGCGGTTTTAGAGTTAATTCAAGCTTGATTGATAACCCAAACTTTGGTGCTTTTCAAAGAAGTTTTGAGGTAGGTTTTCTTTAATCTAAACTTAGTTTTTAGTATGTATTTTCTCCATGTTTAATGCATAAAAATACTTTAATGGCACTAGTAGACGGGTTTACACATAACTCACTTATGAATGTGATTATACGTTGTGCTTTAGTTTTAATTTGTCCTTATGCATGCCTTAGGGTCAAGGATGTGTGGAGCTAACGTTAATTAATTCTGAGAATAAAAGTTTGTTGTTAAGCTTTGAAGGTAGGGATTCTATTACTCATCTTTTGTGAGGTTTTTGGTAAATTAAATTTGATTGTTTTATGTTGTAAAATATGTATATTGTATAGCGATAAATATAATGATTTGACATATGTTATAAATTGAGAAACATGGTTAGGAAATTGACTCTATAAATATAAATTGAATACAAAGGAATAGTGAGATGTAAAAAGGGCGACGGTTACGTCCTTGGGCACGAATACCCTAAAAGGAAAAATAGGGGGAAGGTGATGACGCTTCCTTGGGTTGAAAGTCCCAGAACACACTGTACAGGAATTGATTTGGTGAGGACTCGGGGCTTGATGTCCCCTCACCGGAACACCCTTGGAATGTTTATAGGGTGATCAAGTGCGCCCATTTGGGTTTCGATGAGTTGAGTGATACTCAATTTAACATGGATACCTAGGAACAATGATGATTGGTAATATTTGTATAAATGTGTAATTATGACACTTGGTAATGATTAACTACGGTATCCATAAGATGTGATCATAATAAACCTCATAATCTGGAATATGATGTAACCTACTAACCATGCAGTTTTTAATGTGGTAATGGATAAACCATAAGGTGAGTCATGATTTCCCTACTGGGCATGTCGATGCTCATCCCTATCATATCTTCATATCTCAGGTGGAACTCAGTGCAACATATCTGAAGAGGAATAAGCGAAAACAATCCTACTGTTTTCGTGTTAGAAGACCCTGTTTAATTACAACTTATCTACAACATGTAAGAGTTGTATTATTTTTTTTTATGGCTGTGTTAAGTTATTTGGGAATTGTACTATGGTGATGATGACTGTAATTATATATATTTGGTGCTACACTAAAAACTGTGGTTTGTATTTAAAACGTTTATTTTTATTTTTCTTGTTGTTTAAAGACCCATGGGCATTGTTTAATTGATTTAAATAATTTAAAATTTAAAATTATTTTTATTTATTTAAAACTGTTAACCCCCACATAGGGGTGTTACAGAATTTTTGGTATCAGAGCCTAGGTTCGATTAACCTAGGGGGTATAGCATCACCTTAAAAATTAATCTGTGGAAATGGTTTTAAAGTTAGGTGTTAATGTCATCATCATTTGGTATTGATCCTAGTTAAATTTTCGCAGCCAGTAGAAACTATGCCACCAAGACGTCAAATGCAATCGTCTGAGTTGTCACAACTGGTTGAACATGCTCAAGAAGTTGAGCAACCGGAACCGATGGAACAAGCTCAAGAAGATGAGCAACTACGACATGCAACACAATCCCCGCCAGCTGCACCAGAAGTAAATAATTTAGGACAAATTCTTCAAGCATTACAAAATGTGCAAAGACCTGTGGAGGTTCGTGATCCCGAACAACGACATCTAACTCTGTTGAAGGAGTTTATGAAGCAGAAACCACCCACATTTAGTGGAGAACCTAACCCGGTCATAGCAGAACAATGGCTAAAGGCAGTCAAAAAGAAGTTGGACACCTTGAGGATTCCGCGGGAGTATTGGGTTAGCTTTTCAACATATATATTTGAGGGTAAAGCCGAAGAATGGTGGAATCTTCAGAAAGACGACTATGACGTGCCGAATCTTACATGGGAGCAGTTCGAAACCATTTTTCGTAACACCTATATTCCTCAGAGCCATAGGCAAGCAATGATGCGAGAATTTGAAAACCTGGTGCAGGGAGATACAACAGTTGCTGAATACCATGCTCGATTTATAGAATTGTCTCGCTACAATCCCGGGGCTGTATCGGATCCAATGGCGAGATGCGAAAAATTTAGAAATAACCTGAGGCCGAAAATCAGACAAATGATAGCTGCTGTTCCATCAACAGATTTTCTTGATCTTGTAGCTGCGGCACAGCGGGCAGAGACAGAACTAAATAACTCCTATGGAGAGTATAAGGGTTCTGGTGGGCGTCAAAGGAAAATAAGTAAGAAAGAGAAGTCACAAGGGCAAGTCATTCAGCATAGTGGAGTGACTATTGGTGGTGGATCTTCTGGCAGTGGTCGTTTCCAACCGTATGCTTGTCATAACTGTGGACAAGTGGGACATCTGAGGAGAAATTGCCCTAACCGCCCTACACAATCATCCTTTGCACCAAGGCCACAAGGAAGTCATTTTGGCTCCACTGTTTGGGGAGGGAGTCAAAATCGTGGAGCGCCTCAGCAAAACACTCCAGCTTCCCAAGTCTCAGTAACTCAACCTCGAGGGTTCCAGCCTCAGTACAACTATCAACAACGGCCACAGGGTTCCAATTTTTATGCTAATCAGAACTTCCAACCGACTCCACAAGGCTCAGTGAATCAAAGGCCATATTTTTCTGGGAGAAATAATAATAAGGCTAGTAGTAGCCAAGGAAACCGAGGAAAAAGTGATAAAGGAAAAGCACCAGCACAAGCTTATGCAATTACGGCTACAACTGGACAAGCAAAACAGGCTGATCACTCAGTTGTAGACGGTATGATTCACGTGTCTCATTCTTGGGCTCATGTATTATTTGACACTGGTGCCACTCATTCATTTATATCTATGTTATTTGCTTCCGTACTACAATTAGAAACTGAGACATGTAGTTCATCATTAACCCTTAGTACACCAATGGGCGGGATAGCTGAAGTATCCATAATTTGTAAATCAGTGTGTATTGTTATAGGAGAACATAAACTATCGGCTGACCTATATGTAATAACTATGACAGAGTTTGATGTAATCTTAGGAATGGATTGGCTAACTAAATACCAGGCAATAGTAGATTGTCATAGGAAACGTGTCTCTTTATTCACCAAGAATGGACAAGTCATCGAATTTCAGGCAAAAACAGGAACAGTGACGCCAGCCCCGGTGCTAAAGGCTTGTATTGGAGGACGAAGGAATTTCACCAATCTTGGGACGATCTTTGCTTCAAATGGAGAACTAAAGAAGAGTGACCTATCCTCTCACACTCCTGTGGTGGACGAATTTTTAGATGTTTTTCCAAATGAATTGCCCGGACTTCCACCTAATAGAGAAATTGAGTTTGTCATCGACCTAACTCAAGGAGCAGCGCCTGTTTCTATTGCTCCGTATCGAATGGCACCTGCTGAGAAAGTGGAATTGAGGAAGCAGTTGGACGAATTACTGGAAAAAGGATTTATTCGACCAAGTACATCACCTTGGGGAGCTCCAGTACTTTTTGTGAAGAAACATGACGGATCGTTGAGGCTCTGTGTCGATTATCGCCAGCTTAATCGATTGACTATCAAGAACAAGTACCCTCTACCCCGAATTGATGAGTTGTTCGATCAGTTAGGAGGATCTTGCTATTTCTCAAAGATTGACTTACGATCCGGATATCACCAACTGAAGATAAGAGAAGAGGACATTCCAAAGACAGCTTTTCGGACTCGCTACGGTCATTTTGAGTTTCTTGTCATGCCTTTCGGGTTGACTAATGCACCAGCGGCTTTCATGGACTTGATGAACCGTGTCTTTCGACAGTACTTAGATCAATTTATCATTGTTTTCATAGATGATATCTTGATCTATTCTAAAAACGAAGAAGAACATGCTGAGCATTTGAGGATCGCTCTACAAATGTTGAGAGAACATGGTCTTTATGCAAAAAGAGAAAAATGTGATTTCTGGATGACGAAGGTCAAGTTCCTTGGACACGTTGTCTCTGAAGAAGGCATCTCAGTGGACCCCTCCAAAATTGAAGCAGTGCTAAATTGGGAACGACCAAAGAACGTGTCAGAGATTCGAAGTTTCCTCGGACTAGCTGGATACTATCGACGCTTCGTAGAGAATTTTTCAAAGATTGCTTCTCCATTAACAAAACTCACAAGGAAGAATGTCAAGTTCGTGTGGGATGATAAATGTGAAGAAGCATTTGAGGAACTGAAGCGAAGACTCACTAGTGCACTTGTGCTAATCATACCTAACAACGAGGAGCCTTACACAGTATACACTGATGCCTCAGGAAACGGTTTGGGTTGTGTGTTAATGCAGCATGGACGAGTAGTTGCCTACACCTCACGCCAGTTGAAAGCCCATGAGAGGAACTACCCCACACATGATCTTGAGTTAGCTGCTGTGGTTTTCGCACTCAAAATTTGGAGATGTTATCTATATGGCGCAAAGTTCGAGCTATATTCAGATCATCAAAGTCTGAAATATTTGTTTACTCAAAAGGATCTCAATCTAAGGCAACGAAGATGGACTGAGTACATGGTGGACTATGACTTTAGTATCCAATATCATCATGGAAAAGCAAATGCCGTGGCAGATGCTCTAAGTCGTAAGAACAACGGACGTATAGCCAGTTTAGCATTGGAAGATTGGAGACGAGTCACCATCACCGACTTCAACTTGTAATATTATGAAGATAACGAGAGAGCTTTTTTATTCAATGTGATAGCAACTCCTACGTTAATTTAGAAAGTAAAACAAGGACAATGGCACGATGAAGGATTACGTAGGGTTTGGGAACAAATACAAAATGGAGAACAACTGGATGGATGGCAGATTGAGCCAGAAGGATTTTTACTTTACAAAGGAAGATTAGTTGTTCCAGAGGATCCATATCTCAGGCATGCGGTGCTAGATGAGGCTCACCGTTCAAAGTTTGCTATTCATCCTGGAAGCACAAAAATGTATATGGATCTAAAACGACAATACTGGTGGCGAGGAATGAAACGAGATGTAGCAACCTTTGTCTCTAAGTGCATGACGTGCCAACAGGTTAAAGCGGAACATCAAAAGCCTGGAGGCAAGTTGAGGAGCTTACCTATTCCAGAATGGAAGTGGGATCATGTGACAATGGACTTTGTTACCGGATTTCCTAAGACTCAAATAGGGCATGACGCCGTTTGGGTAATTGTAGATCGTTTAACTAAGACAGCCCACTTCATCCCAATCAGAACTAGTTATAGTGTCTCAAAATTATGTCAATTATGCGTGGAAAAGGTAGTGACATTGCATGGAGTGCCAATGTCAATAGTTTCTGATAGAGATACACGTTTCACGTTGAAATTTTGGAGACGATTGCAGAGGGCCTTGGGAACTCAATTGAATTTTAGTACAGCTTTTCATCCTCAAACAGATGGACAATCTGAACGTGTCATTCAGATTCTCGAGGATATGCTTCGAGCTTGTGTGCTGGACTTTGGAACAAATTGGGCTGCACAGCTGCCATATGTTGAATTCGTATATAACAACAGTTACCAAGCAAGTATTAGAATGGCTCCATATGAGGCCTTATATGGTAGACCTTGTAGATCTCCATTGTGTTGGGCTGAAAAGGAAGAGCGTCTTGAACTTGAGCCTCAGTTTATCAGAGAAACAATGGATAAGATCCAGATTATTCACGAACGTCTTCAGACAGCTCAAAGTCGACAAAAGAGTTATGCAGATAAGAGGAGGCGACCTTTAGAGTTCATGATCGGAGACTTTGTGTTCTTAAAAGTGAAACCAAAACGAGGTATATCTCGATTTGGTGTTAAAGGAAAGTTAGCACCAAGGTATACAGGACCGTTTGAGATTGTGGAACGCATTGGAACGTTGACATACCGTTTAGACCTACCACCACAATTGTCTCATGTACATAATGTGTTTCATGTATCGATGTTGAGAAAGTATGAACCCGACCCTTCACATGTGATCATGTGGACAGATGTGCCAATTCAAGGAGATACGAATTATGAAGAAATTCCAATTCAAATACTGGATCATGAAATAAAATTATTACGTCGTCGTGGAATTCCTCTGGTGAAAGTGATGTGGCAACACCATGATGTGGAGGAAGCCACATGGGAACTTGAATCTGAAATGAGAGAAAAGTACCCACATTTGTTTTAACATTGTAATCAGTGTACGAAATTTCGAGGACGAAATTTTTATAGGAGGGGAGAGCTGTAACACCCGTATTTTTAACGGGCATAATTTTGTAAAATTTAATGAATAAAATGTGACTATTTAAAATTACTAAGTTGTTTATGATCATTTAAAAAAAAATACCACTTTAGTATTTTCTTACCAAGTCTTCCTAAGAAACATTCAAAACTTACCAACACTTACTTCTACCAATCTTGTCTCCCTAAATTATTGCTCAATTATATAGACTTCTTCTCATTTTGCTAAAGGTATCCGAAGGGGACATTGAATTATTTTCCGTCAATTCATAGAAGACATGGAGATATTTTCTCAACCACCTAATTAATTATTTCCTTATCTTCTTCTATAATTCACTCCAATTATCCCCTCAATTATGTTGGCATTATTTGCTAAAAGTCTTCATGGGAGACAAGATGATATTTTCCTTTAAGACTCTTTTGTTTCTTCTTACAACTTTCCCCCGTAAACATCCCATTCCTCTTAAGCATTTTGATATCTTTTTATTTAACTATCACCACCTTCTTCTCTAGTTCTCATTCTCTACCTTCTCACTTCAAATTTCTAACTAAAGACATAGAGCACAAAGCTCTCTTTGTGGCCAAGACAATTATAATTCCTAACCATGATCGAGGCGGTTTTAGAGTTAATTCAAGCTTGATTGATAACCCAAACTTTGGTGCTTTTCAAAGAAGTTTTGAGGTAGGTTTTCTTTAATCTAAACTTAGTTTTTAGTATGTATTTTCTCCATGTTTAATGCATAAAAATACTTTAATGGCACTAGTAGACGGGTTTACACATAACTCACTTATGAATGTGATTATACGTTGTGCTTTAGTTTTAATTTGTCCTTATGCATGCCTTAGGGTCAAGGATGTGTGGAGCTAACGTTAATTAATTCTGAGAATAAAAGTTTGTTGTTAAGCTTTGAAGGTAGGGATTCTATTACTCATCTTTTGTGAGGTTTTTGGTAAATTAAATTTGATTGTTTTATGTTGTAAAATATGTATATTGTATAGCGATAAATATAATGATTTGACATATGTTATAAATTGAGAAACATGGTTAGGAAATTGACTCTATAAATATAAATTGAATACAAAGGAATAGTGAGATGTAAAAAGGGCGACGGTTACGTCCTTGGGCACGAATACCCTAAAAGGAAAAATAGGGGGAAGGTGATGACGCTTCCTTGGGTTGAAAGTCCCAGAACACACTGTACAGGAATTGATTTGGTGAGGACTCGGGGCTTGATGTCCCCTCACCGGAACACCCTTGGAATGTTTATAGGGTGATCAAGTGCGCCCATTTGGGTTTCGATGAGTTGAGTGATACTCAATTTAACATGGATACCTAGGAACAATGATGATTGGTAATATTTGTATAAATGTGTAATTATGACACTTGGTAATGATTAACTACGGTATCCATAAGATGTGATCATAATAAACCTCATAATCTGGAATATGATGTAACCTACTAACCATGCAGTTTTTAATGTGGTAATGGATAAACCATAAGGTGAGTCATGATTTCCCTACTGGGCATGTCGATGCTCATCCCTATCATATCTTCATATCTCAGGTGGAACTCAGTGCAACATATCTGAAGAGGAATAAGCGAAAACGATCCTGTTGTTTTCGTGTTAGAAGACCCTGTTTAATTACAACTTATCTATAACATGTAAGAGTTGTATTATTTTTTTTATGGCTGTGTTAAGTTATTTGGGAATTGTACTATGGTGATGATGACTGTAATTATATATATTTGGTGCTACACTAAAAACTGTGGTTTGTATTTAAAACGTTTATTTTTATTTTTCTTGTTGTTTAAAGACCCATGGGCATTGTTTAATTGATTTAAATAATTTAAAATTTAAAATTTAAAATTATTTTTATTTATTTAAAACTGTTAACCCCCACATAGGGGTGTTACAAACTCTTTATTGATAAAATGTCTCCAAAAACTTATTACAATATTGAACTCCTTAAGGCACAATGTCTAACAACCTTTACGAACACACTCGACAAAATCGCTGTGACTAACCTTCGCAACCCTCACCGTGACTCAACAAAATTGCCTTGAGGTAGTGGGCCTCTATGGTCCTTCGCAAGGCATTGCGATACAACCGCCACCCACTCGAGGGACGACCACGAGGCGCGAAAGTCTGTTGTGACCCTATGACCATTGTGACACCGTGAGTCGTGAAGCGATGAGATTTGCAAAGGCTAGAAAATGGGTTCATGGTGGCTAAAGTTAGGCTTTATGTTAGACTAGGTGCTCTAAGGGTTAAATGATTTAATTCTTTTTAAAGATATGTAATTAGTAAAGAGTTTATTATTTATTTTCATATATCAAATATTGTCCTCTTTATGTTCATTTATGTTGAATGTATGATAGGCAAACAAAAGTCTGAGACTGTCATCTTAAACCTTTAGGATCGTGCATATGATGGACAAATTATGCGGAAGACATGAATCTTAAAAGTGATAGTTTAAACGAAAAAGGTCTGCGATCAAAGGAATAAAGTTGGGCCCTTTATTCATGTTAAGATTGTTATGTTGTCTATATTCCTAGCGGGAGATGGCTTGTCTTGGTCATCAGAACTGGACTGCATGAATAGAAACATTGGTATACTGTTATTGGTGACAATATATTGGATCGGTACTATAGATAAATTGATTTGATTAATAATTCTATTTGTATAAATCAATTCACTTTAGACAATCATATATGTTACATCTTAATCCTAAAATAAATCAATGAGTCTGTGTTCTTGATTTGTCTTTTGATGTACCAAAAGGTGACATCCTAAATTATATGAAGGTATGCATATCGGTACGTTGAAGACATGACTCTTAATTGACGTAGACTCATTATTCATAAATATGGAATCCATAGCTCTTTTGTAGAGCTAATGATGTTCTCTTATAGGCATTATTCTATAATTGAAAACTAAATCTCTCAACCATTTGGATACATATGTGTAATCGAATGGTATACTATTTATATTGGTTATGAATAATAAGTATTCTAATGATGAGATAATGGAACATAAGATAAATATAATTGGGAAGGTAAAATAGAATTTATCCTCAAGCCGATTATAAATATCTTATAGGAATGTTACACATTATGATATGTCATGGACGATAAACTTATTGGAGTTTCATAATTTATATATAGTTCAAGAGTGCAGCTCAGACCTTTAGTGGAATAGCTTTAGAATTGATAATTATAAAACATATATATTGGGAATATGTTATTTTATAATTATAGGAGCTTGATCTATGTATGTCAATCGAGTCCTCTTTGCTAGCTCCTAGTATTTCTTGTAATGAAATGACATGTTTTTCCTACAGATTAGTAATTTATGTTATTTATTAGGTTGGCTAGAATTCGATTAATTGGATTTAATATTCATGTTAGTTTATTAGTTGAATTAATTTTATTAATTAAAAGTTGAATTATTTGAGATAGATTTTATTTGATATGGGACTATCTATTTAGAATCGTTTTAAGTAGAGAACTTTTTTGTTGGGTCATTTGAATTAAAAATAAGGTTCTATAATAGCTACCCAAGTCAAATAAAGTAGGATTTATCTATTGGATTCGATTGCGTAAATAAAGATAACACTCTGGAGCTAGAAAAACACATAGTCTCTACCATGTTTGTTCGGTCGACCAGACATAGTATAGGCTAGTCGACCAGACCCCGCCACATCAGCAATCCATGTGCTTTACGCGTTTCACCCTGACAGTTGATCCAAACTCGAATTTTGAAGCCGATTCTAATAAGGGCTAGCCCTAATTTGACCTCTATATAAATGGAACAATTTTTTATTGTTTCTTAGATCACTTGAGAGATTTAGAGAAGAGTATTTTTCTAGGAAGACTTTAAAACTCATATAGAGCTATTGTTTAATATCTCAAACCTTAGCTCTTGGCTTTCTTAAGTGGTTGAATAGCAAGGAAGTCCAATTGGTTAAGGCTCTTTCGGTAAAATTCTCTTGTCTCAATTCCTATGGTTTTCAGTCTGCTAAGAGGTATGAAAGATCTTTTATTAGTTTATATACATAGTATGCCTAACTTTTTTTTTAAATAATTTTTTTTTTAAAAAATATGCTATTTCTCTCATTTTCGTTCTCTAGCTCCTCCAACGGCAAACTTTGATCTGCAACTCCAACAATGGCAATGTTGGACCAGGATGAGGACATCACCACCATTCTCCATTGTCGTCGAGGCTCCATTGGAGTGGTTGACTTATATTTTTTATTTCTTTCTCTAATGAATTAAAATAATCATGTGTAGGAGAGTCCATTTTTGTTTTGATGGTCCGTCATTTGTTTCTACCATCAGATTTTGATCCAATGATGTTGAACCATTCTCCACCGGTGGAAAAAAAAATAGTGCACTCTGTCATAGAATTTTCCTATATTTTATCCGTCTAAAAATTTTATCGTATACTTAACTAGAAGATTATCTTGTTAAGTATTTTTTATCAACTATAAAACAAACAATATAAAGAGAAAAAAATTAAAAAAAAACTATATTTTAAAACTAAAATACTGTAGTATATGATAGGTTTATATATACTATACTTTTGCTTTACACTGTTATACTATACTTTTGTTTTACACTGTAAAGTGTGAAAGATTTATATCATAACATTTGAAACAAGTCTATTTAAGAGAGCAGTTTAAACTCTTTTTTATAGTTAGAACTATTTTTGATTTAAATTTTATGAGAAAAAAATACTAGAATAAAAATAATTGAAACCGTTGAACATGGCTAATGAGTTAGAACGGTTTTGCGAGATACACTCCATATGTCCCTCCCTCAAAGAGAAACAAAGAAAAAGGAAAAGAAAGAAAAAAAGAAAAAAAGAAAAAAAAAAGGGACACCTGTCCTGGGCTTTTCAACTTTAAGCCCAATAACGATATAGCTACGACGTATAAGAAAGTTTTGTCCCAACTCCAAAATCTTCCCCCCAGTTTCCAATTTTCTCTTGAATTCACGACTTGAAAAAAAAAAAAAAAGAAAAAAAAAACGTGATTCTCGTTTCCGCTCATCATTCACACACAAGTCAAAGTTCCTCTTTCTTATCCTTCTTGTTCTTCTTCCATTTCTTGTGATTTAAGCGATTTCTCTACATTCCAGATCGCTTAAGCTTTTATCTTGGTTTTTCTTGAGGATCTTTTTTTTTATTATTAGTATTATATATATACATATTTAATCATATCGGCTTCGAAGAATAGAGCACCGTTGTTCGAAGGAGATTTGCCGCTTCTCTTTGCGAGGTACTTTTTCAGGTTTTTTTGGGTCCTAATTAATGTATATTCTTTCTTTTTCAATCGAATTCTTGAATTGGTTAACAAAAAATCGAATTGCTGAATTCGAATTCGAATTCAATTTTTTGTTTTGGTTATTGTTCTTGGCTTCTGTTGGTTCGGGAGGTTACTTTAGCTGTTTATTTTGTGATTACTGTTGTATTCTCGGCGACCAAGCAGAGTTATTTTAGTTTTCCCTTTTTGCGGCTGTTCGAATTTGGTATTTGATTGAAGTTGGAACTTTATTGAATTTGGTTTCAGTTCTCGTTAATAGGTGGTAAACTTTTTTTTTTCAATTTTTTATTTTTATTTATTTATTTTGGAGTGAGTGATCATTCTTTGCAATTTCCAAAACCCTGCATTTCTTTGTGCATTAGAGATCTTCTCCCAATTTCGCTTAACAGATTATTTTTCTTCGCATTTTTCTAATAGTTTCTCGAATTTCAACCATGTAATATCTATGTAATTTTTATGTGGAATGATTCTCTTTTATGCCGCTGAACAAGCACATTATGTATTTAGATAGGCAGTGCGGTTTATTAGCAATCAGTTTTCTGTATGTCTCTCATATTTTTTAGAAAACTATAACGTACTTTAGGTGCGAGCATAGTGTTATACGTGGTACATTGGGTTTTGACCTCTTTTTTCATTGGCATTCAGAAACCCTACTAAAATCCAGCTTTGATTTGGAATTGCTAATTAAATGTACACTTAAGTACTGAGATCAACTGTGTAAAATTCATAAGACAACTTTCATGGTTAGAGTAAGTATCTTGTCATTTTTTAAAATGAACGTGTGTAGGTTAAATTCTAGTGTTCAATGAAGAACAGTGCTCAAAAATTTTGGACTGTGTTTAAAATACTACGAATTGAGAAAATAGTGTCTGCAATGCTGAACGTATGTCGATTATGTCCACCCTTTTCTTCGATTTCTTTGGTTCATTTGTGCTTGAGTCTTTGATACATACATACTCGTGTTCGTCTTTGTATGATTGATGCAATAAATTGTCGGAAAAGAAGTTAGTGTGATATAAATCCTGTCTCTGGTAATGTTGCCTGTGGTTTTGTACATGCCTGAGCATGACATTGGTGTCTGTAACAAATCATGGCAAAATTTTTTTTATGCTACGGTGAAATGTCAATAAAATGGTGCTTAATATAGCTGCCTTTAGAGTGCAACTATATTGCAAGACTGATGTCTCACATGTGTCCGTGTCTCTTTGCTACTCAAATCATTTTGTTGCCTTAACTTTGAATGCAATTTTTTGCACACATGACGTTTGCACCTCAAACATAGGCCTTACAAGCAGTTGACTCAGTGACTACACTTCTTAAGATGTTAATATAACTAGTATTTAGTCACACTTTGACATATATACTTCTTTCACTCATTTCCCCCCGTCAATTTACTTGTAGATCGCCCTAATCGTATTTTTTGGTTTCTTTGATCGGCCATCCACAGGAAATTGAGTTCAAACAATGATGGCGTATTCAAATACATCAACATCAATAATGCATTCAGGCTCCTCTGAGCAAAGAGAGCTTATTGCAGATTCAGGCACAAATACAGTTGAAGCTCCAGTGAACCAGCCCGGCCTAAGCTCCTTTGACGGTCCAGTTGCTATCCTTTGGGATATTGAAAACTGTCCTGTCCCAAGTGATGTTCGCCCTGAAGATGTAGGTGGAAATATCAGAATGGCTTTGAGGGTGCATCCTATCATCCAAGGAGCTGTTATGATGTTTTCTGCGTATGGGGACTTCAATGCCTTTCCTCGGAGACTTCGGGAAGGTTGCCAGAGAACTGGTGTAAAACTCATTGATGTTCCGAATGGAAGAAAGGTTGCTGCTGACAAGGCCATTTTAGTTGACATGTTTTTGTTTGCCTTGGACAACCCTCCCCCTTCTTCCATCATGCTGATTTCCGGGGATGTTGATTTTGCTCCAGCACTTCATATACTTGGTCAACGAGGATATACTGTGATTCTTGTTATCCCATCAGGGTTGGGTGTTTCATCTGCTCTTTGCAATGCTGGTAAATTTGTATGGGACTGGCCTAGCGTGGCTCGTGGAGAAGGCTTTGTTCCCCCTCCTAGGGCTTTAATGCCCTCTCGTGCGGGGCCAAGTGACATTGCTGGGTATTTTATGGGGTGTCATATCAATGAGAATTTTCCAAATGACGAAGAAGCTATCGTGTATAGGGGGGTTTCACAAAACTATTATAACTCTAGAGATTTGTCAATAATGTCGCACTCACTGTCCGAATACAATAGTACAGTGATGCCTTGTTATCCTACAGCTGCGAGGGCACAAAGTCTACCGTCTGGCATGCATGAAGTATCAGCAGGACCTCTAACGTCTGTTGATCAGAGTGACTCTACCTTATGGGTACAGCCTGGGGACTTAAATGGTCTGAAGGGACAGCTTATGAAGCTGCTCGAACTTTCAGGAGGATGCCTGCCTCTTACCCGAGTTCCTGCAGACTACCATAGAGTTTTTGGGAGGCCTCTTTGCGTATCAGAATATGGTGCATTTAAGCTTGTAAATCTTTTCAAGAAGATGGGTGATGCAATAGCTGTGGAGGGTAGAGGTCAAAGGAAATTTGTCTACCTTCGCAACTGGAAAACAGGTCCAAGTGCACCTCCTGTGATTTTAGCAAGGAGAGATAATAGCAAAGGAAAGGGGATCCAGGAAGAGTGTGTAGATGTTGTCACAGGTAATGTCTCATCAGACGAGGTTTCCGATGAGGAAAGAGTAGTCATTGGAGAACTTGATGAGAGGAGGAGCCAAGGAAAGTGTAATTCACTAAGAACTGGTCAATGTGAAACAGATGACCAAATCCTCGAAGAGTTTAAATACGAGCTGCAGGAGATCCTAGTCAGCTATTCTTGCCGGATTTTCCTGGGTTGTTTCGAGGATATATACAAGCAAAGGTACAAGAAACCATTAAACTATGAGAGGTTCAGAGCGGATCAGCTGGAGGATCTGTTTGATAAAGTCAGAGATGTGGTAGTGTTGGAAGAAGAACCAGTGAGCAAGAAGAAGTTCCTGTCTGCAGTTGGTGGCTAGAAAAAGTTCAATGGGCTGCCCATTTCTTGTAAGTTGTGATGTTTTTAAGCTATACTAGGCCAAAGGGTTGAGTAAGCTTATGGTAAACCCAGTCTCTCTCCCTATCTTTGTTCTGTCCTTTTCAAATTCTTTTACAATGTTTGTTCAAAGGATAACAGAAGAGGCTGGGAGCACGTCTTTTTTTCGTTGTGAATGGTGTCCTGCATGGATATGAAGTTTTATTGTAGTCAATTTCCATGTAAGACTCATGCCCAGTCACTGGAACTGATCGCCTGATAATGGGAGATCTACACGTGTATTAACCCTTACCCTGTGCTTTATTAATCTTTTTCTTGTAATAAACGTTGAGCATTAGTATACTTTCGTATGGGAGCTATTCTTCACTAAACACTGATATTAGCTAGCTCGTGAAGTAATCTGTCCTTGCATTTTTATTGCTTAGAAGACCAAGTGCATGTGAGCTTTTGGCTCTCTTCGTTGCGGCACATATCTCTCTCTGCATTTCAGCAAAAGCTTCTGATTTCTTCCATGTCCTTCCAGCACATCACAGTGAAAACTGAGTTTCCAGTTTTGCATTTTTCCAGCAATCTTTCTGGCACCGGAGGCATTCCTGTGTTGTGGAGACTCTGGCTGGCAAACTCCTTGTGTTCGTGACAAGAACTAGACATTGATTTGTATTGTGAGGTAGTGGAATAGGCTGCTGGAACTGCTGATTAGTGGTATGGTGTTCTGATTACTGGCTGTGGTTTTAGTGACTGAGATTAGATGGCAAAAGGGAGCAAATCCTAATTGCTCTATGCTTGAGATATTATTGATATTTATCTGCATATGTGCGCGTTATACAACTCTTGGTCTTTTACACCATTTGATCGATTATGGTACTCCTTTGAAAGGATTTGATAGGATGAAGTCCATTATAGCAAGCTGAAAGGATGGACGAATAATTACTTCTTTTTTTTTTCTTTATAAGAAACTACGAAATTTTATTGAACAATTATTTGTTCAATTATTGTTACTTATTTTATCATTTATTAATATGTTTCTACAAATTAGATTCAATGACCAAAGACTCTCTCTATCTCCCTCCCTTCCTCCAACCAAACTAGGAATTGGTTTTCTCCCTTCCCTTATTTCTCTCGACTCTTCTAAAGAGGCGAATAACATTTTTTTTTTAATTTTTTTTGAAGTAGACAGAATGTTTTAAAATATTTTAGGTAAATAACATTTACGCTATAAATACAAGAGTAAATAATGTGGTGTTTGAGAAAATAGTTTAAACCATATTTTCTGTTTAAAATACTCAACATGTGAGTTTTATATTGTAATTTTTTTTGCTTTATATTATGGTTGTTGAGAGTTTTATACTGTAAATGATTTAAACTGATGCATTTGAACTGTTGTGTCGAATAAAGAATATTTGCTCCGTATGTTATTTACCTTAATGCGATTTATTTCTTTAAGCTAAAAAAATTAATTGTTAAATACAATTTTCAGTTAATTATGGACCCTTTTGAAGGGCATGATTCATCATAGCCTAAAATCATCGATACGTACGTACAAGACGACCACATATCCTTCCATAAATAACCTTCGTGCCCATGGTCCCTCCTAATTTTCGAGGAAAAAGATGGGCTTTTTGTCATTTTTCTGCTTTTGTTTATCGGTTCCTTTTGTATCCAGTAACTAGAATCAAGTGTTGTAGCTATCTGAAATGCAGATTTGGTCGGTCGGTGATGATACATTTTCATAGTTATGATCGTCTGATAATTTACGCGTCTATTGATTTAGAGGCAACTAAGGGCATGCTTGTTGAACAACAATAAAAATCTTTTTTCTGCGGTGCAATACCTTGGTACCAAACCAATACTTCTTTTTCACGGTTAGCCAAGTCCTTTTGCTAGACTCAAAAGTCTCAAAAGTGAAAATAGTAAATAAAAGCAGAGTACCTCTTTGTAAAATATACTAGAAGCCTTTCCCTTATTCATGAAAAAAGAAAAAAAAAGTTGAAAAAGAAGAAGCCCTCTTTCGTCCCTCTTCTTGTAACAGTGTCAAGTTCATAAAATAATGGACCCCTTTTGATTAAAAGTTGAAACTATAATAAATATTATCATCAAACACAAGTAGTCTTCCTCCAAGATATTGTACTAATTGGATTTCTTACTGCAATGGGCTTACATTATTTTTTATGCAGAATTGGCTTACATTTGTAATTTGCATTCTTTTCGACGAGCAAAGTGGTAAAAATGTAGTCTTGAAGCATGAAATTGGTACCAATACCACATGCAAAGAAAAAATCATTTCTATTTTACATCTCCACAATGTTTGCACAAAATGAACCAAAGAATATGTAATATGATAAGTCTTATAATTTTTCTCTCCTTTGACAAAGGCAAATGTAACTCCACAATTCCTTTGGAGTATTGGACAGTAATGAAAACGAGAAGACGCATAAAATTCACCTTCTTCAAAACTTGGGACAAAAAAAAAAGGTTGACCTGATCCAATGCTGTCAACCAAGTGTTAGCTAAAGTTCTACCATTTCTATTGATGGGTGCTAAGGCGAATGGAAGATCGATTTAAAGAGATGAGATATTCGGTGGGGATTGTGGAGAACCATTTTCAAGTAAGAAGCTTCTACTGCAATAAGATCTTGATGTACTTGAAGAAGAAGCAAGGCATCTTCCATCCCCACTGTGGAACTCATTCCTGTGCATTTTGCCTTTGCTCGTCCTCGATCTCCCTTCGTTCCAGTCATACTCTTCATCTTCAATAGCTTCTGCGAATCCGTTATCCATGGGGTCTGAACTTTCGTATAACATCCTCAGGACCTGTTTTATTGACGGCCTTGCCCAGCCTTCTTTCTGAGTGCACCATCTCACTATAGAAGCAACCGTTTGAAGCTGCTCAGATTCAAAAGCACCTCGAATACTTGGGTCAACTAGATCAGCTAGCCTTGATTCTGGTGCTAGATGTATTTGTGACCATTCAACCAAATTCTTGCCATCTTGCACTGCTCGTCTTGCGGTCACAATCTCCAATAGTAAAACACCGTAGCTATATACATCGCTTTTCTCAGTCAACTCTTGCGTGATCACATACTCGGGGTCCATATAGCCTAAAGCCATTAAACTTTTATCACTTCTTAACACAGAATATAGTACTCTCATATTCAAAGTTAAAGAGTTTTCTCTAACCTGGTGTACCCCGGACATCGGTGTTTACAGGTTCAAAGCATATAGAACCGTCTTTTGATGCATGTGCAAGGCCAAAATCTGCAACCTGGAATATGAAAACATTGTAGAAATAAAATGAAGGAAAAACTTGATTCGACCTCATCTCTTGCTATCATCTTGTTATGTAATGCAATAATGACCAATCAAATCTCGAATAAAAATTGGTACCTTTGCAACAAAATTCTCATCTAGTAAAATGTTGCTAGATTTGATGTCTCTGTGGCATAGAGGAGGATCACAATAGAAATGCAGGTACTCCTGCAGGCCAAAATGGAAAATAAGAAAGGAAAACATTCCAATTTAGGTTTATGGAGTTTAAGTATGTTGTAGTGACATGAGTGAAAACCAAATTTTAAAAACCAGGCAACTAAATCAATCTAGAGGAAAGCATGATTCGGAGAATTACCAGAGCATTAGCCACATCAATTGCAATCTGCATTCTTGTCTGCCAACTTAGGGGAGTTCTATTAGGAGCTGCAGAGACATCAAATCATTCACATAAGATATAAGCATCAAAGTGCATACTTTGAAGAGAGGGAAAGGAGTTGTTTTTAAATAACTCTATTGAAATTTTCACTGTTACATGGACTTAAATTTACAACCCAAGGCACACAAGTCACCTATTTTGGTATTATGCCTTGTAAATCGATTGCGTAAGCTGTATCCGAACCTAGAGGGAGGGATAAAGAGTTCATTTGAAACAAAATCTCTACAGATGGACTAAATTAGATCATAAAAATTTTGATGTTTTCCCAGAGCCCCTCACTAGCAGTTCGATTCAAGAAGAGAAGAAACATACAATGAAGATGATCTTTCAAGCTACCATTTGCCATGTACTCATAAATGAGAAACCTGCCATGAATGACATCAAGCATTTTAGTTTTTCCTAGTTCGAAATGTCCACACAGGCTTACACATTAAAAGTACCAACCTTTCCTTCTTATCAATGCAAAACCCACGTAGGGAAACGAGATGTCGATGATGTAGTCTAGCAAGAAGCTCTATTTCCCTGCAGAACTCATCCTCCCCTTGCTCAGAAACTTTGTCCATTCGCTTTACCGCTGCCACTAAGCCATCGTTAAAATGCGCTCTGTACACAGTTCCGTATCCCCCTTGTCCAATAATGGTGTTAAAATTTTCTGTTGCCTTCTTTATCTCCTTGTAGCTGAATTTTCTAAACTTTGATGAAGGACCTGCATGTAAATACCATCACAAAAAACGGCCTTAACATCTGGTTTCCTCTTAAACCTACATCAGAGCAGCAAGAAAGGATATGTAACCGGGAAAAACCAAGGACTATACCTTCCTGAAACTTCCGTATAGAACGAGGCAGAGGGTAGGCTTTTGAAGATGCATTGTCTATATTTTCACAATCCTCTAGCTCTTTGCTTTTCCTACGGATGAGAAATATAAAGACCGCAAGCACTGTAACAGCAACAACTGTTACTGCAATGCCAATAGCGAGCATCAATGCAAGGTGATGAGAACGATGGTGTAGGTTTAGGGGAGCAGCTGTCAAGTTTTGGCTTGGGCTATCGGCAACTGCTGGGCTTGGAGGAGCCTCTGGCGTGATCAAAGGTGGGGATGGCCGTGAAGCTACCAACCGAATTGCGAAAAAGTCAGCTTGAAAAACACCATCATCAGGTGTGCAAGACATTTGATTGAAATTTGAACAAAAATTATGAAGGAAGTATACAAACAACAAATTTGACAAGATGGTTTCCAGATCGTTAAAAGCAAATGCATATCATGTTAATCTTACAATAATTCAGACGATCAAATCAAATGAAAAGAAGCAATATGCTAACAATGAAGTAGAAATGAACATTAGAAACATAGTAAAACAAAAATTAGACTCTGTATTTTTCAAAACCATTCGTACCTGGAGGAATGGCTAGCCCTGGAACTCCAAAAAAACAGCTTGCAATGTCAACAGCTGAGGCCCCGTCAACTTGACTTGCGAGTGCAGTAAAAGTTGCATCACGGCAAGTACTCATTGTCAAATTAGTTTCTGATCCTACTAGATGACGAAGGTACAAAATGCCGGCATTCAAACACTTCCGGCAGTCACTTCCATTCGAAAGTGGTCCTTTGCAATTTTCTGCAACATCCACAAATTTTGGGGTCGCCAGCATCTCCATGACAGTTGTTTGACCCATACACTCATAATTAACTGGAATCTTTGTTCCAAAGCCGCAAAACACGGTTGCATTTCGAGGAACTCCGTATAGTTCCAAGGTTTTTGATATGGAATTGAGGCAGATATCAGATAAATCTGAAGGAACCCCTAGGTTGCTCGTTGCATTTGCATAGTGAGCAACAGAAATGGCAACCAAAGCATTTATATGGCGGCAACACTTTCCTCTGTCATCGTCGTTTGAGCATAAAGAGGCTGCCAGAGTAAAGTTTGATCCACTCAAATCTAAGGGGCACTCTGCAAAAGTAGGTTTAAGGTCGATAATGAAAGAGCCTTCATATTAACGATCACGTGATTCATTATAGCCAGACACAATATCACACTAAAGTGCTCATGTCAAATTAAGCATATTACTAAAATTGAAATTGAAGATGAATGTCATAGGCAATGAAATTTTCTCGGTTATCCAATAAGGAAAGGACATCAGTAAGAAAATCGAACCAAACTAGTATGCATAAATTCTTTCACACACTCAGTGAATCAGTTTCTATAGATTCTTAAACTCTTTCTTAATTTACTAGAAGGTCGTTCTTTAAATCAACTGCCATGAATGGAAAAAAAAAAAAAAAAAACAAGAATTTACAAACAAAAAACCCAGTTCAGAGTTTCAACTTCAGCAAAAAACCCATAACCCCAGATATACTTGCTTCATAAATTACTCTTTCAACATACTTACTCGTTAAGCCAAAGACAAAAATGAAACGAAATTTGGACTTGCCAAACAATTCCCAGTTCCACTTTCATATCACAGAAACTCGGGAAATTAAAACAGGAAAAAGCAAGCAAAAAATGGAAACAGTAATAAAGAAAAGTAAACAACTTGGAATGGCAACGAAACAAATTTCCAAACTTTCCTCTTTAAACCCAAAATGGGTCGTGAAAAACCGCCTCGGAACTAGATTACAATGAGCATGAATTAAAAAAAAAAAAAGCAATAACATATAAATGCATCTCCGTTTACTGGATTACTCAAAACATGAAGAAAACTAAAAAAAAAAAAAAAACAGCAAAAAGAAAACATATACAAACAAAATACTTTTTTTTAAAGAAAAAAAGAAAGAAAATAACCTGCCATTACTACATGAATGAACTGCATTCGAAGAACCGACATGAAAGCCAACACAGAAGCGAGGCCGTAGACCGCCATGGTCGAGAAAGAAAAAGGTCAGGTGGACTGTGTTCAGAAGAAGAACATTTGGGGACAAAGGGAAGTAGAGGAAAGAGCACTTACGATGCCTTTCACAGAGAGAGAGAATATTTTAGAGAGAGAAAGAGAGAGAGAGAGAGAGCGACTGAGTGAGAGAGCGCAAGCAATTGAGAGCCGGTTTTGACTGTCTCCTTTTAAACAGTTAAATATAAATAAATATAAATATGTGTGTGTGTGAGAGAGAAGTGGGTTATGGTAATGGCCCACTCACTTCCTCGAGTTCTCAAACCAAATTCTAATTCATAGCGCTTTAACAGGAAACAACCACACCCCTATAAGTATTCACTTATTCTTTGGCAATAACGAACTTTTTTTTTAAGAAAAAATAAAAATAGTGAGCTTTCTTGCATTAGAATTATAATCTACAGTTTTGATAACATTTTACTATATAAAGCAAAATTTCATCAGCACTTTTCATGGTTATTGAAGTTGTACGTGAATTTATCAGTTACCACAAAAAATTGTTTTGATAGCCTCATAAAAAAATAATTGTTTTGATATGTTCTTTAAAATCAAAATTGCAATGGTTTAAGTTCTGTTTAGTAAAGTGAGAGTCACACCCTATCTAGAAAAATATACTATATTATTAATTTTATTGAAATAGTCTCAAGTCAATACCGCATAAGCAAGTTTTTCTGTTTGCAAATGTAAATTTGCTTTTACGTTTGTTCATATATAACATTTAATAAATACAATCTAAAACATGCCAAAACATGTAAGTTTATAGAGTATTTAAGAGAGTAATTTAAACCATCAGTTTATGTTTTAAAATTATAACATATAAAAATTTTACACTATAAATTTTTAGTATAATATATAAAAATTTTACATTATTCATAATTTAAATCATTAAATTAAACTATTCTTCCGATCACTCTTTTATATTTTGTATTTAAAGAAGGTAAAAGGCTACAAACGCAGGGACAAACTTATAGCGACATTTGTTTTTTTTGAAATCGTTGTATGGAAGCGAGTGGGACCCATTTCGTGGAATGGAATCCGTCCCTTGTTCGAGGCTGAAGTTTCCAATTTCTTCACAGCAGTGGGTTATTTGACGCATGTGAGGCCGCTTAGCAGGGCACCCTGAAGCAAGCTTAAGTGGGTCCCACAATTGTTCCTTAGCTAGCTTGGTGGGGTCCACTCACGAGGCCCTAAAATTAACGAAACCGAAGCATGTCTGTACTCTGTGCAGCCACGGGTTTGTTTTGGAACCCATGTTATATGATTGTCTGGGATATGGACAACCTAATAAAATAACAACATTTATAGCAACAAATTAATTAATAGAAGACACTTTTTCAATTGCTTTTCAGACCGTTTGTTTATGTTGTTAATTACATGTTTGGTAACATTAGCTTTTGTGGTCAAGGGTTGTTATCTATATATATATATATATATATATATATATATATATAATTTAGTTAATGATCGAAAATAAGTACATGAAAGTGAGGAAAGGAGATGAGAACATTGAGGAGTGACAGTAGGGATAAACATCATCTGACTTAGATGGATTTTTAAAATTTTTAACTCACTCAATGGATATTTGGATGAGCTAGATTTTAAATTTAACCCATTCAATCAATCTATGAATTAAAGTTTAGGTTGGTTGAATCAATCCAAAGATTAAAATATAAGAGCTTTATATTATTTGGTAACCATAAAGTTAGTTTTAGCCACACTAGCCAAACACCTTATAAAATTAACTGACCCAATTTAAGTTTATGTGGGTTATTTAAGTTGAGTGTTATAAAGATGGGGAAAGAAAATCAAAACTAACAAATTAACCTAATGAATAAAAAAACTAAAATTCATAACATATTAGTCTTGTAAAGTTTCAAAATTGTCTTAATAAGTCATAAATCAAATAAAAAGATAAAGGATGGATAACACAAGTTCAAACACATTACATCATAAGTAACAAATAAACCATAATAAAAGCTAAGATAACATCAACTAACATAGTTTGTAATTGTCAATCTCCAACTCCAACATAGTGTTTAAATGTATAATATAAATATTTTAATTATATAAATAGATTGGATGGGTTCAACTTAAGATAAGTTTGGAAAATTCTAAACCAAACACACCCAATAAATTTTCAGGTTGGGTTGGGTCAACCCAAACTTTTTGTTAGGTTTATTAGGTTTGACTTATCTTGGATTGGGTTTGACTTTAATGGTTTAATTGAGTTTGTCCAGTTATCGGGTTTTTGTTACCCCTCGCCTATCAGGTCTAAATGGCTCCTATTGTCCTACATTTTAACCCCAATAACAAATATATTTGCAATTTTTACCTTGCTTTCCTCTCTTGAAATTTTCAATTTGTAATATTTATGTCAAATTTTAAAAAGCATTAGTATAAAAAAGCATTCAATATATTTTGTTTAAAATACCAAATAAACTAAAAATCAATCACAATATTATACAATAGGTGTTTGAGAAGTGTGGTTAAAACTGAAACTTTAAATTGTAGCATATTTTTTTTATTATTGTAGCATGTGAAACTTTACATTGTAGCAACCAAAAGTTTTGGTTATAACTTATTTTACCAAACACCCTTTAATTCATAATTTTATGAATCGTGAACTTAAAAATGTTAATTAAACTAGTCAAATTTATAGTAATGTTGTTCCAAGTTTAATTCATGTCCCTGGCTTTGACACTGCTAGTAAAAGCACTATTTATGAGCTTAGCAAACAAATCTCTACAAAATTGATACTTAGATGAAGTGTTATCTATGAGGACCAAAGATAATCTTTTTCTTGAGATACAAAGTTGTTTTTGTGCATGAGGATTTCTATACAATGTTGTCCGGTTAAATGATTTGGATTCAACGCTTTGTGAAGAATTATGTTTAGTATCATGTACAGGGTGATTAGCAAATCAGCAACATATGACAGCTTTATACTTTACACTGTTGGATACTTTTGTTTTACGTTGTAGCGTGTTGTGTACAGTTCAAATCATATTTACCAAATTCAAAATAATTGGATTATCATGCTCCTGTATTTTTATTTGGGGTATTTATGAATAATTATTGAGTTCTAAAATTAGTCATTGACCATTTATGATTATTTATGATTAATCATGAATAATCATAAATAGTCTTTACACTTAAAAAAAATCTCATAAATAGTCTTTCTGTTATTTTTGGCTAAAAAGACTATTTTTAACACTACAGTCCTTACGAAAATAGTCCTTGTGTTGAAAGTTATACTGTGTTTAGTCCATGAACTAAAAGTACTTCATGCTTAGCTTCATTATCTTCGATCTCGAATTGTAATAAAAAGTGAAAATAAAAAATGAAAATAAATTATATACATAATGCTTCATTACTTATAAGAAACCTTTATATATAATATATTGGTTAGTGTATAAACACCATTAGACTAAAGGAAGTTTTAGTTTTCTAGATGATCCTATAATGTAACAATTCTATACATAAACAATATGTGTGATATATTCACTTTTTTCTTTACCAGACATGTAGTTTGGGACGGAGCTAGAATCCTTACAAGGGTGATTGACTTGTGAGTAAAGTAACTATCCAATTTATTGACATTGGCTTTGACTTTTGATTCTTAAGAAAAAAAAAAATTCAAATAATGCATAGAAGGGTAGCTAAAATATAGGTTAGAAATAAGGAAATTTGAGGGTCTCTTAAAAATTGGGGACCTTAAGCAAGGCTTAACCTGTCTTAAAGTTAAGTCGGTATTGCTAATGAGAGTGTTTGAAAATATAGTTAGAAGCACATGTTATAAATATTATAGCATGTAAGAGTTTTATAGTGTAGCATATAAAAGCTTTATACTATAACAGTTAAAACTAAAAGATCCAATTAAGTTACAAAAAATCAGGGTGTTTAATTCAAAGCGTTATTAGGTGACATGATGCTCCCCACTTTTTTCTTCTTTGCATTGCAATCCACGCGATCAAGCTTAGATAAATAGGATTTTTTTTCTTCCTTCTTTTGTTTGCAAGGTTGTTACTTGTACGATTTGCATTACCATTGATGGTCTGTTTATGATATTATGAACGTCCTATGAGGAAAAACTTGTGCCCGTTTGTTTTTGTTTTTAAAATTTTTGAAAATATTTTCATACGTTTTTTGAGGTAAAAATTTTAAAAATACTCCCAATATAATCCTCCAAAAATTCTTATTTTTTAAAACAAAAACATTTTCACCTATTTTAAAAGCAATACCAAACGGCCCCTTGATGTTACGCTATTTGTATGGGAAACGGTAAACTCTCTTTAGGAAATTATATTATTTTCGCTTTTCCTCCTTGGCCTTCATTTTCCTTATTTATTTATCAATTTATTATTATTTTTTATTTTTTTGCCACCAAGTAATTAGTATTTTTGTCATTAAAAGATATTTTTGGCTAGTAAGTATTCCAAAAAATAATATTAATTCTGCAACAAAACCGCTCATGCCCGGTAATGCAAGAGAAGCCATTGATAAAATACTGAAAGTCGTAAATATTTTTGGAATTGTGATAGCCATTCCACCCATTTCTCGCTACCGATAGATCCCTAGACATATTACTCTCGGTCCGTCACCCAATCTTATTTCTTATTCCCGTTTCAAGAAAACTTACGTGCATGCAAATAGTGAGCAAAAGAGAGCTTGCCTAAACTTATTCAAGAAATTACCCATACTTACCGTAAATAAAAAAAAGGGCCTATACTTTTTGTTAAGAGCGGAATTTAATGCCCTTGCTCAAGGTGAGAAGTCAAGTACAAGTTATTGAGAATTGAAGAAAAAAAATACGTATGAACAATGTTTTTGGTATAGAATACTTACGGACAATTTCTAGTTCTTTTTCTCTCTCTCTTTTTTTTAAATGAAAAAATGTGTATTTCTAAAAGCTATAAGATGCATATATATATATATATATGTATATGTAACGTTATATTATATTACGGTCAGACATAATAGATTAAATATGCGCATTCAAAGAAATGCAATAAATGGAGATATCAAATGGGATGGTACGATGTTGGGGAACGGTTTTCCATCCACATCCCCACTTCACAACCCTGCCTATCTCCACCCTCATCTTGGTTAAAGAAAGATGGGGATGGAGTCGGGGAATCCCGTTGGGGGAGTCTTCTTCATACCTACCTCGATCTCCACAATATTGTTTATTGTTAACAAAAATTTGAATAATAAGAAATAAAAATAAGTTGAAATTCATAATAAATTTAGTCCAAATTCAATGTTTTAACCAAACAAAGCAAATTTCAACATATTATTGATGTTGAGAACAAAGTTATATTAAGAATAATAACATACATATATTAATAATATATTATTAATTTTTAACAAATTAATAATATACATATATATATATATATATGTATATTAGGATGGAGGCGGTGGGGAGAGTGCTCCCCTTGTCCCCATCCTGATTTGAGGGCAAGACTTTGTCCTCGTTCCCGTCTCTAACTCTGAATATTACCTCCCGTTCCCGCTCTTTTTGGAATGGGTATTCCGTTAGATCCTGTCCGCGTGGAGAATAGTGCCATCCCCAGCAACATTTAATGATTTATGAAACATTTATTACCGATAAGGTTAGTACTCCCTCTCTTTGAAAACCAAATCCTTGTATCGAGGTTGTTAGGTTCTAAATGGCGTAGTTTTTGTACTTATAAGGGCTAGTCTAGGTTGTTGTACAACATAACAGCACCTCTGATCAGGCCAAACAGCCCATGTTTTTGCATATGTTGCAGCACATCATGACAACGTGGGCTTTAAGTACATTTACCCATAATGAAAGTAACCATGTTAGTGGCAAAACCATCTTCAAAACATTCCATGAAATAAGCTGCATAAACAATATATATTGATTTCTTTTTCCTGTTTAAACGAGCTTGATATTGTAGCGTCAACCTTCGTAGTCATCAAGACTATGCCCATTAATCCATACAGTTGTCCATGTACCGGTGGATAAAATTCAGCAGTTTTAACAGCTTCTTTTTTTCTTCATTATGTGTAGCTCGTTTTTTTTTGTTTGAAATGATAACTTCCTTAAAATAAAGAGATTACAAAGTTGTATATGACTCGTCTTAGGAGAATTTGTTCCCAACAATTGATTGGATCCACAAGTAAAAGCAGTAATAGCACGAGAACAAATTTTAAGCATCAAGACCTAAAGTAGAAAAAGCTCGTTCGATACAAAAACTAGAACTTGACAAGGCTCGTTATAAGGTATCATGATAGCCGATAGATTAAACTAGTCGACTAAAATCAATTCCTTCCTCCAAGGGGGCACAAACAACATGGCCTATATTAAGATCTAGCCAGACATTTGGACTCCTTCTGATAATGACAGGCAGAGGAGACAAATAAACTAAGACCAAATGTAGGAAACCACCTCTTTCATTTCATATTGAATGAAAACAAAACACAAAAGACCACACCAAAACGGTAACATCACCGCAAATGTTAAACAACCAAAGACTCTAAAACAGAGGAAATGTCATAGCTAATGGTCCGAGTCTACCAAGTAAGTCGTTGTCGGATCCCGTGTTAAGGAGAAAAAGTGTACCCTACTACAAAACCTTGCCCTTTAGCCGGTTCCCTCTGCCCTCCCCATCTTTGCCGCTAGCCATCACTTGGCCTCCCTTCACCCCTGCCTCGATCATCGGAGAACAACTGAGGATCATAGATCCGTCCGTCATATATCTGTCTACCATTGTGAAGTCCTATCCTCCCTTCACACCTACCCCCTTCATTGGTGTAATGTCCCTCAAGCTAAGTAATAAGCTCATGGAAAGTCTATTTAGTTATAATAAAGAGTATTAACCTTTTATTTTACATTATAAATGTTGTGGTTTACTTAAAATATTCACTTCATTATAGAAGAGTTTTGAAACTGTTGCTTTATTCATTTTCTTATTTACAACATATACTATATTCAAAACGAGGATGTGGAGTATACTATCCTATCCAAAGTTAGTAATATATGTCTATTTACAAAGTCATAATAGAGCTGCTAAATTTGACAAAATAGATGATGCAGCACATAGAGATTAGTTTCCTATTCAGATTATTATTAGAATTACCTATTCATATTATTATTAGGATTATAACTCAAACTATTATTAGGATTATTATTAGTTTCCTATTTAGACTATTATTCTACTTTCCTACAAACACTATATAAAGGCTCATTGTAATTGTTTTGGAGTATCATTGATCAATAATCAGACTTATTCTTAATTATTAAACTCTATGAGTTTGTTCTTGAGTTTTCTTTCCTTGTTTCACTTTGAAACACTTCCGCTACACCAATAGAGTTCTAAAATAAGCTTCAAAAGCTAATCCAAAATATAGCATATGAACAAATCTCTGTCTCGTAGTTCTGGATACCTAGTCAACCCCTAACCTTCCACATCCTCACCTGCATCATAAGAACTATATTGAGCTAAAAGCTTAGTAAGCAAAAACTAATGTATGAACATGAACATTGAATGAGAGTGCAATCAGATATTTTCTTTTCTTAGTTTTTTTTCAAGAATTCTTTCTTTTTTTGGGTACCTTTGGAGTATGGTACTTAACTAATAATGATAGGCAGTGGTTTTCGGAACCTGCTCATAATTTGACCAATGGAATAGTAAAAATACGACATTTCCATCTTGGTCATTAGACCTTAGGTATTTGCCATTTTTAGTCTCATTCTTTGTGGCTTTTTCTATCTTTGTTTTCAACCTCAAAGTAGTCACCACACTTTGTTGGGTCCGCTAGTCTCACTCGCATCCTATGCCTACCTGACTACCAATTAAACACCATACCCCTATTTTAGTTAAAAACCTCATTTTTTTTTAGATCATATCACATGTTTTAACATAAATGTCATGAAACATGAATGCTTTTCAACAATCTATATCATTTCTAAATAATAACATTCCAATAAATGCACCTTAAAACATAACATGACATGTTCTTGTGATGTAGTAAATTGTAGTTTCTACTTACATCGAGTCCAATTTGTGTTGAGTGACAAGATCGGTCCTATTATAAGATACGATGTGCTAAAGACCCGGCAATATAAAATCATATACTATTTACTTTCTCATGAAGCAAACTTATTGATTTAGGTTATAAGTTCATGTTATAAGGGTTTTGTATTGAATCAAACACAAAATGGGCTAAGTATAACAATGTCAAAATGCACATTTATGCCCAAAGAACATGTTATACTACTAAAAATATATTAAACATAGAGATTAGGTGTTCAATTATCTCAATAAACATGCATATCTTCACATTCTTACTGCATATTACCTAAGATCAAACACATAATAATTTTACCACTTTTTAGCCAAATCATATTTTCAATAAATCTCTAACATTTTCAAAGTTTAAATGTCATTGAGAAAAGTAAACAATCTTAGAAAAACAACCCAATACACAAGAATAATGCATTGTACATACTTGATTTTCTACATAACCTAGTTTTACATTTTCTTTTCATAAATTCAGAAATAACATTCTAACTAATTTCAAGTCATTTATAAGCATTCAAAATCATTCAATAAACACTTAAATTAATATCAATAAAAGAAATAATTAGGTTCTACATATTTCTCAATTTTGCAAAGAAACTAACTAAATTAGCTGAGTATGAGCTCAAATCTATCCTACCTTACTTTCTCCACATCTATAATCATATATAGCAAAAAATAGCTTCATTTTATCATAAGAAACAAAAATTTAGATGTAAACTTGTAGGGCTTGAAGTTACGGTTCTATTGAAGGTCAAAACACTTGATTTTCAAACTCAAAATGGTGAGTACTTGGCATGTTTTATGTAACCTAAATTTCTATAGTCTTGTGTAAGTTTTTATGAGCTGAAGGACATGAAAAATAGAAAGAAAGAAGTAGAAAAAGGCCTGGTCAAATTTGGGCTGCTAGGGAAGATAAAAAGCATAAATAGAGTTTTTTAGTACATTTGACTTAGTCAAAAGTAGGTGGATTGATGGAGGAGGTTGCCTGGAAGCTTTTGCCATCTTTTTCTAGGGTTTGACATCTAGAAAGAATGTTGAGTAAGAAAATAATTAGCCAATAGTTAGCAAATTAAATCAAGTATAAACAACTACAAGGGGTCCATTTGCTAATGTTTTCAAAATAGGTGAAAATAATTTTGTTTTAGAAATTGAAAATTTTTTAGGAATTGTGCTGAGAGTTTTTTTTTAAATTTTTACCTCAAAAAACGTGCAAAATATTTTTAAAAATTCTCAAAACAAAAACAAACAAGGCCTTAATTTTCTATAACCTAGCCAACCAATCAATCAAATTCTACCATTTTATGTACTTTAAATTCTAATAAAATCTAGCTATTTTTTAGGTATAAATAGGTAAAACAATTAGTTTAGAATGCATTTAAAATGGAAAAACGCTTTCTAATCTTTCTTAACTGATAAACCAACCTTTTCATTGTAATTAGGACTTCAAAAATATGTTGGATCATATATTATTAATTCAATAACATATTCAATGAATATAAGCTCATTTATGCATGCTTCAATCTTAAAAATAATAAGTACTCATGTTCATAAAAATATGCTTTCTATAAGCTAGTATTTAAATAATGTGTGTTCGCTAAATACATAGATATACAAGATGCTTATTACTGGCAAATTGAGCATTACAATTAGAGAGCAGCAATGCTCCATACATCGCACCACCACTACACAACCCCAAGATCCAACCACCCCAACCATCATAGTGGAGAGAATATCCCAATTTACCACCACTACCCCTCGGCCACCCTATACACCCATCCCTACCACAGGAAAGTAGCCACTGCTTCTAGCCTCAGCCTCCGCAAACGTGCCCCTTACCAAAAAGCAACATAACCCAGAATTAAGGCAAACAACCTACAGCTGGCATTGGATTTTGGCCTCAAAAAGAGAGTAGGGTGGCTAACAGAAAAAGGGTAAGAAAACCCTAGGATACATTGAGGGTGACTTATAGAAAAAGGGTACACAAACCCTAGGATACACTGAGTTTAGAGAGAGATCTTTAATTGCGATATAGCTCAAAATTTTGAGTTATTGTTTACATTACAATATAAGCTTTACATGTTGGTCAAGAGCTCAAGACACTGTATAGCAAATGTCAACACAATAATTGGCATCATATTATGGAATGTACTATTTGTAAGAGTATCTCCAATTTAATGTTAAATTGATGTGATAATGATAAATTTAGCATTTGAGTGAAAAAAAAAAACTCTATAATGCAATGCCATTTTTAATGCCAAATTTGTTATATATTAAACTTTGTGGCAAATTTTTGCCACAAAGTTTAACATATAGTTTGCTACAAAGTTCAACATATAGCAAATTTGGCATCAAATAGTAGAAAACTTTTTCTTTGGGTAGCAAAAAACAGTTATAGTGGTATCAATACCCAATCATCACATTTGCACATCATAGAACCAAGCTCTTCAACCAGTCGTACTAGTCTCCCGTGGGGCTACCTACAATATGAAGGAAATTTTAATGAGCTTTCGCTCAATAAGTTCAAATATAATCTCACAAAATACTATTTCCAAAACTTTCTTTTTAAATATTGCTTTGAAACTTTTCTTATAAAACTGACTTTATAAACCTTTTCTTGAAAACATTTTCTGTATAATGTTCTTCATGAACATTTCTCGTAAATATTTCTCAAAATGTTTTTCATAAATATGTCTCAAACGTATCATGGAAAGAAATATAAGCAAGGTGTAACAACCAGGAAAAATCTAAAAATTAATACACGTGATTAATTAAGGATTTTTTTAAAATTACTTGGTTAAGTACTTAAAATGTTATGATAGTGTATTAAAATAGTTATTTTTAATGTGCTAAACTAAAAGTTTATGATTCATTAATTTTATGTATGAGCCATAGTGGTGGCAATTATAAGAATATCAATTTAGAAGATTTAAATTGAGATAATGTGATAAAGTAAAATTTTCCAACTTACCATGGTTATGTAGAAATTCATGTATGATATCAGTTCGGCAAGAGTACAGTTATGTGTACACGAATTTTAAGTTTACGGATCAAGAATTTGATCAATTAAATCACAGCACAGTATAAATTTTTAAGAGCAACAAAAGCATCTTTAAATATTTGAAGAAATGCAGAAAAAAAGGACAAAAAAAATCTACTTTCTCTCTCTACACTCTTTCTCTCTCTACTTTCTCTCTCTATATTTTCTCTCCCCTCCAACCCGGTCAAGATTTCAGCTCTGTTTTTGACACCTCCTACGCCAATGGAAAGCTCTTGATGAGCTGAGTCCAACGAGGTGTCGTGCTACCCAAAAAGCCGTCGGAGGAAGCCACATGCGCCGCCCAAAGTGGTGGAGAAACCTAAACTTTTCAGTGAGATATCTTTGCTATCTGACGTCCGATCGACGTGATTCTTATTCCTACACGACCACCGTGATGAGAGGAACAAAACCCACCCTTGGTGGTAGCTTAACAACCACCAGATTGCTCTGCCTGTCTACCATCACCGTGCGCCGCCATACCACGGCGGAACTCCACCTTGCCGGAGGAGGTGGCCGACACCGCCCCTCCCAATGGATTCAGAGGATTAAGGGGAATAAAACCCCTCGATCAATTGCACCGAAGGAGCCCATTTCGTCGGAGAACGGCCAACACCCCTGTGGACCGCCACGAGTTCTTCAAGTCTATCAATTTTGACAGCATCGAGGCATTGCAATGGAGGGGAAATGGTTGTAAGAGGATAGGTAGCAAAAGCCCTTAGCCAATTTTAGGTTTCCATCACCGGAAAGCCATGATCAGAGTCTCCATTTTTGTCATCAATGTCAAGCTCCGACCTGCTATGTTAGAGGCAGAATAGGCAAAATTGACACCGCCATTGGACTCATAAGGGTTGAATTAGAGGGATAGGCCTGAGCCTAGCCACCAACGGAGCCTAATTGACACCGGTCAACACCGGTCAAATTTGGTCAATGGTCGGTCAACACCGGTCAACGGTCACTTTGGATTTTTATGATCCGGACCTCCGTTCGAAGATCCAAGACCGCCTTCTGACTTGTTTTAACGCTCTGAATGCGATGGTGACCTCCGTTCAAGCTAATTCTACTCCAATGAAAATCATTTGGTATTGACTGTACGTAGATCGAGGTGATTCAAACTACAATAACGGAGTCCAAAATGACGTTTTCAGTAATGTATGATCTCTATAAAGCATTCTTAGCCTTTCATGGTTGCTCGAGGAGCACTGTAAAAGATGCTTCATATACTGTAGATACAACGAGGTACAACTAGATCCGCTTAGCTTGGAGTCCAAGTAAGTAGGAATCTCGCCTATAGTATGAACCGTTTTAAAATAAATTGTTTTAAATGCTTTCATAAAAAGTTATTAAAATACATGATCAGTGATTGTTACACTGTTTTATGTAGTAATGGGTGTTATGTTATGATTTCTTATGATATGTCATATCATGATATGGTATGTTATGATGATGTTATGATTAATGTGTGATGAATGCAATAGGTTTCAAAATAAAAGTTATGATTTGCAAAATGTGTTTACATTTAATATGCATTTGTTATGCAATAAGTTGCATTTGTTATGCAATAGGTTTTACACTATAAGCTATGAATTGCACATGTGTTTACATATGATGTGATTGCATTTGATATGCTCACTAAAGTTAATAAGAAGGTAACGTAAAGATAAAAAGAAAGTGTCGTACCAACCTCCTTGTTGTGAGGTAATGAAAATAAAGTTAAAATTTGACCTCTTAGATGTGAGATATATGACCTCGAAGTTCGATGGTCTCAAGTCTTCTGCAAGGGAAGCATCATATTTATGATCTCATGATTAATGATGTTGGTACGAATACTAAAGTAAACTAAGCAAAGTTAAAGTAAGATAAGGTAAGAAAACCTGTCAGCGACATTTGTTGGGCGGTGGTAAGCGGTGGACTAACAGTGGAGATGGGTATGGATACCACTATGATATATTTCCGTTGCCGAAAGAAAATGTTATTTTTTCACTATTTGATATAGTACTTTCAAAGTTCAAGAAAGTTAAAGTTAAGAATTATTTTTAAAGTTTAAGTTATATTTTACAAAATGTTTTATCCAATTGTAAAGTTAAGTTTTAAGCTATGTTTCAGTAAATGCTTCTTATTAAGTTTTAAGAAACGATTCAAAAAAAGGTTTTTAAAGGCATTGGTTGAGCAATGCCTCAACTTGAAATGCGACAATAGTCGCAACAGTTTTTAAGTATGTTTTAAGGAATGTTTAAAGGGAATAATTCTTAAAAAATTATCTTCATGTTTATAAGAAAAGTTTTAAGGATATTTTATTATTATATGTTTCAAGAGATTAATGTTATGAGGTATGCAAGGCAAGTTTTTACGAATTATGGATACGTTAAACCGTAATGATTATTATGTGATTTTTTCATGTTTGAGAAATTAATGTTAATATGTTAGTTTACGAAATTATGTTTTGAGAAATGATTGATATTTCTTTCAAGATTATATATTACGAATTCTTTATTATCAAGAATTCATTTGAAATAATTATGTTTAAGGTACTTTTGCATTTTGTTAATGTATAATGTTTTATAGTTTAAGTTATAAGTTTTATAATGCATTTATTATGTAGTAAGTTTTACAATACAAGTTATGACTTGCAATGTGTTTGCAAATATTATACAAGTTATTTTTAAAATATGTTTTCATTTATTATGCATAAAGATATAAAGATTAAGTAAGGATTTGCAATCCATTTGAGGAAAAATTTTTATTCCGTAATTTTCAGTACTTTATGTTAAAGTATGTTGAAATTATGATTATGTTTAAGTTAAGCGACGGCCACGTAGGCGGGTCGTCCCACAAGGTCATCATGTATAATTCTATTTATGCTTATTTATAAACATCCTTTTATGCACTTCTTATAATAATTCATAACTTACATCATGAACTTTTGTTATCATTCTTATCTTACTTTATCTTGCGGTCTTTAGTGTTTGTACCAACATCATCAATCATGAAATCGTGACTTTAACATAACATGATTCTTCTCTTATGAAAGACTTAAGACTATCAAACAACGAGGTCAAAACTTAAACATAACTTGTATACCTCATATGAAGGAGCTGGTATGACACTTAATTGATATCTTTAATTTACCTTCGTGTATCTTTAGTGAGCATATTAAATGCTAACATATCATATGCCATAACTTAATACTTAAACATTAAGCATAATATATATAATCATATTACAAATCATAACTTGAGCTTTTAAAACATTATGCATAACCAATGTAAACATACTTTAAGCACAACAATTTGTAAATACATTGTAAGTCTTCGACTTGATCTTTAAAACTTAATGCATAAAAAAACAAACATATTTCAAACATATATAGCATTTTCAAAACATTTTCTTCATGCCGTATGTGAGGTTGAGACTTACCTGAACTTGGCTCTAGCATTCCTATTCTGTTCCTTTTTCCTTTTATTAGTTAGCTTTATTTCCTATTAGTTACCTCTTAATTGCTTAACCCGTTCGTTCCTATACTTAACTTCACAACTAATCGATTTACCTTTCATTTACTTAACTTAAGCATTCCTTGATCAAAATCTACATCTTACTAGACAGTTTCGTAACTTAACATGATAGGAAAATTTTTTTATCTAAGGGTATCTTGTTAATTCGAAGTGCTTGGCTCTGTTTTGGCCGTTTTCTTTAAAAGTGGCGTTTTTATCCTTAATTGGTTTTTTGTAAGTCTTTTAATCAAACTTCTCATTTTACTTCACCATTTGGTTACTTATGGGGTATGGAAAAATTCTTGCTTTGGGGCATTTTCCTAATTTGAGCGTTTTGGGATTCGTTTTGGTCTTTTTACGAAAATGACCTTTTTGCCCTTGACGGGGTTTTAAAAAGTAATTACATTTCTTTTATTCTCATAGCGTTAGGAAAAACAAAACAACAGTTTTCCTTTTGATAGAATATGTTCTTATCAAAACTCAATAGTTTTGATCCATAATTTGAAAATCGTTGCGATTACAACCTTGGAACATTTTTCTTCCTTTTCTTAATAACAACTCTTAATCTTTTTAAAATTTGAAATATGTGGTTACTCATTGCCTATAGCAGTGCAAGAAACTAACATTTTCTCAGTGAAAATCCAATTTCACATGGGTTTATGGTTTTGGCCTTATACATAAAAATCTTGACATTTTTGCCTCCGATACCAAAAATAGCCGCTTTGTACTAAAAAAATCTATATCTTATAAGGATTAAAACTTCCTAAACTCTTTGGTCTAATCAAAACCATTTCATAATATTTTCTTATTTTACAAAATTTTGTGCTTAAAATCTTGTAAAATTCATAACTCACAAACCATGCATAATTTTCGTGAACCACTAGCGATGCATAACAATTTCAATAAGTTCTACAACTTTTAAGTTTTAATTTTTTTTGAAATTCCAATTGTACAGTGTTGATGCTTACCGTTGTCCGGCGTCGGATCAACACCCACGTACGGCTGCGCACGTTCTAACCCCTTCTTAGGCTTGCCCCTGATCGAGAGTGTGTACCTGCAAGAGGGATGATACGGAGAATAGTGGGGTTAGTCAATAGACAAGGGCTCTCCGATGCTCAAGGCAGGTATTGCTCGGCAGAGGTCCGCAGCTAGTTAGGTATGAAGAAGTCTCTCTCTCTAGAATGTCATAAATGCATCCTATTTACAGGCCACCACTTGGATCGGGTGTAAGATGGGTTTTGCCTATCACCCGGGTGTCACATCAAGGTGTGTCAGGCAGTAGGTAACAAGTGTCGCGCCCATCACCCAATGGATTGGACTCTTTCGGACAGCAGCTCATTTGCCTGGTGTTGGCCTACAAGGGCGAGTAATAGCCTATATTTATGAGCAACGTGGTCCGACCCGAGCTACCGTACATCCCGAGGTGGCAGCCTTCTTGGGGCGTGCCCTTGGATGCCTGAGAGGCACCTCGGGAAGAAGTATGAAGCGTCGGGGACTGACAGTAAGCTCCCTGAGGTCTGCCAAGCTTAATTGCCGACCATCAAAGTTAACGTCCTCGGTGGTGGCGCCGAGCTTACCCTCAACATATAGTAAAGTTTCTGTCATTTTCAATTCTTCCAAACTTTTACAAATCTTTGCAATTCTTCCAAAATTTTAAAAAATTGAAAACTAGTTAAACTTTGTATTTTAACAAAGTTTAACAATGTTTTCATTTTTAACACAAAACCTTACTTTCTTAACTTTCCATCATCATCATCATCATCAACATCATCATCATAAAATACAACCAATCATGCCATAGAGTCCATTCAATATATCAAAGTCTATAAATATTACAACAAACGCTTATTGTATAAAAATAAAATCAAAACTGTTGGTTTGGGACTTTACCAAGAAATTTACCGTGCTTTGCACCTCATCTTTGATACTTGAAACTCTCTTAATCCTCTTTGACGTTATTTGATAAAACCCATGAAAAATTCCTTCAAAACTCAAACAAAAACACTAAAATATATAAAGTAAAACTTGAGTTTTTACCTCCAAAGTATCTTGAACTTGTTCTAGACTTGAGCACCAATGATTAAAACTTGTTCTTCAGCTTGATTAGGAGTTAGGGTTTGACAAATATTTAGGAGAATCCAAGGGAGAGGGGTCCGTTTTTGCGAAGAAAAAGGGACCCTATTTTTTTTCCATGTTTTCACGCTTTGCATGAAAAAGAAATGATGGAGATCAATTTGGCTCCTTTTGTGAGGCCAAATTTGATGCAAATTAAGGGTGAGGTAGCCTTTTGTCCACCTTACAAGTGCATCTAGATGGGTCCTAAAATCAATTTTTTAACAGCTTAAATTTATACTGAAAGTACTTTTTCTATACTGATGGTATATTTCTCGTATTGCTAGCATTCTTCCCTGTATTATGTTTCATGATCCATTACCTTCCACATCATCTATACAGTATAATTCTTATACTGCTTAGTTTTCATAGTCTAATTTTTATACTGTATTATTTTATGAAGTATAATTTTCATACTGCTTAACTTTATGTAGAATAATTATACTGCATAACTTTACTAGTGTAATCTTTATACTGTATTATTCTTTTACTGTGTGATTTCTATATTGCGTATTTCTTATACTGTATATCTGTTTTAAAATTTGTTGCAATACATTTTGCAATAATTAGGCTTTTTAGCTTATTTTCATTTCATTCCTTCCTTGTTTAAGACTATAACATGATTTTTAATCTTAAAAATCTCATTTATACCTTTATGGAATTTTGGTAAAAATTAGATTTAAACAATAATTCTCGTGACACCAAAATTACCTCTTAAATTCAACAAATTTTTTAGTATAAAATTTTGGATGATAAAACTTGTACATAATTTACTTAACAAAATTTTTAATTATTACATACTTAATGCACTAGAAATTCTCAAGTGTCACACCTAGAGAATGAGGAGGTTGGGAGGGGCTGGAAGGAAATGTGGTGTAATTTCTAGCTAGACCGATGTTTTGATTAAGATAAGAGTTCTAATTTTTTGGTTAATTGATCATCATTATAGGTTTTTCTAAAACCTTCAGGAAAGTGACATGTGAAAATGGTTGAATTGTTTTTCATTTCCCTTGAAAAATGGGTAGTTTTTTTTAGATCAATATTGCAATTTTTTTTTAACAAGTTGAAGAAGAGGAGGTTTGCTAAGTTTTGTAATTGCAGGTGGAAGATAGAAGATGAAATTGTTTTTTTTTTTGGGTTTTTTTACTCAAAATTTCAGTCAGTAATATAAAAAAGTAATTTTGCCTTTTCAGCTCTTAAAAAAAAAGACTCCACAGATTCTAAAATATAGGGTACCAAACACATATTTTGATATAACACATAGTACTAATATGAAATTTTTCCTTCAATAATTATAGCAAAATGCAAATATGACATTTGAAATAGTATTATTTATTAGAGTATAAAATAAAATATCACATCAAATATATTATTTTTATACTTTTTGTGGTAAATATAACATTGACATTAACATTTATATTGGAGATAGTCTACCATATTTGTTTTATGAGATTAAGTCAAGGGCAAGCATAAGTTGTTAACTTGTCTAGGGCCCGTTTGGATAGTGTATAAAAAGTGTTGATTTTAAAAGAACTTTTGAACTTATTTAATTAAATAAGTTAAAAGCTCTTATTGATATAAAAAGTATTATAATTCAATGACATGGAAGAAATTCTTCCTTTGTTATCCTAAATTAAAGGTTTAAAAATGTAAACAAAAAAAAAAAAAAGTTTTCACGATCATTATTTTTATAAGCACTAAATGGTTGACTTTTTCACAAGTATTTATATAAGCTAAAAGTAATTTTTTGTTGGTATATCTAACCATGTCAAAAACAACTTTTGGAATAAAAAGACAACAACAGTTTTTTTTATAAGCCATTCCAAACATGGCGTATTACAACTATATATAAATAAATATATGGATTTGTTTTTAGTAGTTAGGACTCCACTGGTTCCATGTCCAAAATGGTACGTTTTAATAACAATTGAATATGTAGCATGATAAGAATTCAACCTCATCAATTATCATAATTTTTTAATCAACAATCTACTTCATTACAATCGTTAAATTTTATATCAAACGGTGAATAATAACAGTACCCATTGAAATCATAATCATTAATATGAAGGGGCTTACAACTATATTTTGCGAGGAAGATAATCTTTTAGAGGTGTGAAAAAGTTCAACATGTTTCTTCCACGTATGTACAAGGAAAACATTTCTTTGAAGCAACTAAACTTCAAGCTACAAATATTTCTCCTCTTCTACAGTAATTTGCGTCTATCTTGTTGGTCAATAATAGCCGCCGCATGATCGTGGCTCACAACAATAGTCAACAAATTTTTATAAATGTAAATTGGAGGAATTTAAAATGGCATGACTCAAATGGCCTATCATCCAAAACTAATGAATATGCTTCAAGCAAGAAGAAAACAGTTTAGTTGCTTTCCCACAATCTGCCTAACGCAAAAATCTCAAAGAAAAAAATAGTTTAGTTGCTTTCCGTATTTACCTTCCCCTCTCGGCGTTTGCTTAAAATCAGGGGGAAAAAGCATAAAATACATATAATTACATATAACATTTGGGTTTTTTTTTTAATTCCCCCTGATTTTTTTTAACTATGATTAAATATTTTTTTAGAGAGACTTAAACTGTGGATCTTTTGATGAAGTAGAGTGTACATTTACCGTTTGGAACGCAATTATCTTGGATCTGAAATCTATAGAGCGAAGCTTCTCCGACTTGCGAAAATTGGTGATAGATCTAAAGATTTCACTGGAGATATTCATGGCATTTGGAAAGACAATGTGAAGTGGGTACCAAAGGTAATATCACGTTTCCAAGTATACAGAAGGTATATGCATCACATTATCTTAAAAAAAAAGTGGCATGACAGCAAATTTAGGCTCCGTAAGTAATAGCAACCTATTTAAGCGTCAATTAGCGCCACCACTCCAGGCCCTGCCCGACCCATGTAGGCCATAATAAAAAAGTGGATCGGTTCAAGTCAGCTGCATAAAAGAGTTGTATAAATCAGACCTAAGCAATCTAACTTGTATTTTAATTTTTTAAATGGGAAAATTTTATAAATTTTATTTTTTAAGATTTATTTTTTAAAAATGTTACATATATTTATTTATTATATAACTTAATATGTAATATAAATGATAGTACGATATAATTTTTTTTATATATGACATAAATAAGCTGCATAACTTTTAAATATATGACATGTGTAATTTTTTTTTGAGTGACTCTATACAACCCGAAGGGGTTGTAACCCCATCTGAGTTGGCTGCATGGGAGGGCTCCAGATATTAAGAGAAAAAAAGAAAAAAGTGGCTCCAAGAACATTAAAAGCAGGGAAAGTTTGAATCGATTTTAGTGCACAAAAAATAATAAAAAAATTGTTTCTCACTTAATTTTTATAAAAGTAATAAAATAAAAGAATAAAAAAACCAATGGCATATCGTATGACATATTCTTATGCTTTTTCTGAAGGCCTTTTAACTTGTTCTTGACGACTTTTTTTTGCACTTTTATCAAGTTATGTTATTTAATGGGTCTCTTTATTTACTTTATTATTTTTTTGACACTTTTTTTGTTAAGCCTAAGGCATAAAAGTTTATATTTCTCCCATTTAATTCATTTATAACATTGTTATACCTATATATATATATTCATATGACATTGCGTTTTCTTTTTTTTAAATAAAGATCTTTTTAAAAGATTACAAATAAACGTTCAATATAATAGCAAAACTAACGAAAAAAAATTAATCTAAATAAAGAAATATCATGACATGTATAAAAAAAACTCCTAATAAATTAGAACATTTTCATTTTACCTGGTTTAAGTCGATGAAGTCGGTTCTCTTCTTCACGAAAGATTCTTCATTTCTTGAAACAGAGTAAAAAGGTGATCAGGAAGGAAAAAGCAATAAGAGAAGAACAAAAAGCAAGAATGGGTGTATTAGCTTATCTTGTATGCTTTAGGATTTTTTTATTTTTTTATTTTATTATTTTTATAAAGATCAAGTGAGAAACAATTTTTTATTATTTTTTGTGCTCTAAAATCCATTTAAACTCCCCTTGTTTTTGATGTACCCAGGGCCCACCTTTTCTCTTTTTTTTCTCAATACCTCATACCTGGAGCCCTCCTTTGCAGCCAACTCAGATAAGGTTACAATCTCTTCGGGTTGTATAGAGTTACTTTTTTTTTTTTATAGAAATAAATAAAAAAAAATGGCCCAGCCCAGGTCATTATGCAAGCTAAGGACTAGGTCCAACCAGGCTCTCGGTCCTTATGGTGGTGGGGCCAGACTGGTGTTCGAGCTAAATTAACGGCAGATACAATGCAGCGGCGGTAACTCTCTGGAGATCAAAGTTGAATCATGGCTGCTGGCGTCGCAACCACTATCAAGTTCAATCAAGGCCGCTGGCATCGCAATCGAGGAGAAGCTGGAGCCAAAGCTATTGTCATCGCTATCGTCTTCATTACCGACTAGATCGAGACTAGAACGACACCGACTAGATCAAGACCGTCGGCGTTCGATCTCGTCCATCGTCGCCTGAGTTATTGTTTTTGAGGTTGCAGTAGCTGTTCTTGAGATCTGAGGAAAAAAAGATTAATTTCGTTTTTTTAGTACTTCTTTGATTTTGGTTTTTGATCTGAAAAGAAAAAGAACAAAAACGAACGTTTTGCTTATGATGCGCTGATCTATTAGTAATACTAGCGAAATAAATCAAACTCAAGTTCATGTTATTGGAGGATCTAAAATCAAATTTTTGCACCCAAGGCTCTGAAACGATAGATTTCTCTTCTATAAAAAGAAAGAAGAAAAAGGGAAAAGGAAAAATGTTTTAACGTAAATTTGGTTATTTTGTTGTTGTTGTTGTTTTTTTTTTTTTTGGTTATACTTTTATTTTGCTTTTGTTTAGTGTTTTTGTTGTTGAAATACAGTATTAACTCGTTAATATTGTACTTTTGGCTGTCGACGGTCCTTTAAAATCATCAGTAAATTTTTGTATTTACACGTTAATATAATATTATAGGTTAATACTTTCTAGCGGTCTGTGAAATTACCAGTGAATTTTTTTTATTTACATATTAATATATTATTACCAAGTTAATACCATATTTTTTGACGGTATGTGGTAACGTCCTAAAATGTGTTTCTTCTTTAAACGACGGACGTATGTAGTATCGAAAAGTTGTCGTATCCATAGGGAGATGAATTTGTATCTCAGCAAATTGATAAAAATAAACGTTTAAAAAGGCAAGCACTTTTTCAAATCAAAGTGTAAAATGAGATAAATATTTTTGTGGTTTTTATTCAAAACTTAATTCAAAATTTAAAGCATAAAATTAAAATGGTAAAGCTTTGAGAATCCCTTGTATGTTTTACAATTGATATAGAATTTTAACTCTAATTAATAAATATCTAACGCATTTGATTTATTATATCTTATCTCATTAATTGCAAGCACATTTTACTAATTATATAGGTCAATCTAAATCGACAATATAGCAAGCCATAATGCAGTAAGGGTCTTCCTATAAAAACTAGCAAAATAATTATTGGTGCACTAATTATGAAAATTATAACAGCTGTCACTCAATTATAATTAACATAACTATAGAATAGAAAAGATAATAACAAATCAATATTAATATATTTTAGTGGAATAAATTTTTATATTAACTCCGGCAGCACTTCGTCTTATGAAATATCTAGAATCGACAATATAATAAGTCATACTGCAGTAAAAGACATTCCATAAAATTAAGCATCATTTCATTATTATTAATATTAACTATGCAACACAATTAAATTACATAAAGAAAGCATGACTGAATTAATGCAAGAATTGGGCAGCATAACGACATTAATAATAATTATTAAAAACATAAAGATATAATTTATTCCATAAAATATAAGCATTACCACACAAATATAGAGTCGAAATCCATACCAAAATACTATGCATACAAGATCATCTCTCTGCCTCACCTGACTCTTTACACTAATTTAAGCATTATTTTATCTAAGAAGACACTGTTGAGTTTAACTCAACATAAAGGAAAAAGAAAGAAAAAGCGGGCCAAAGGCCTGAAGGGATGCTTAACTGAGGCAAATGTCTCGTTATTTATAGGCCTGGAGAATTACTATTGAGGATTCTTTTAATTATTGACACTATTCAAGCGTTGAAAAAAGGATCATAATGATCCAAATTTCGCTCTCTTTTTCTTCGCACTAGGCATTCATCAATGCGTGAGAATCTCGCTGAGATTCTGTGCTTCTCGGTAGCTGGGAGCACGGCAATAGGATGATCTGGATCGTTGAAGATGCAATCCAAGGGCTGGAGACATGTGCAAAAAATGGGTCCGGATGGGACCAGTGGGACCAAGAGACAAGACCGTCGGATCAGTCTTGCTAATCCAATCCAAGGGTTGACACACGCTGCGCGGCTGACGCGTGGCGTGACGTGCGCAGACATCCAACGGTCACGATTGAATCGATAGTGCATCCGACGGTTACAATTATGCCACGTGTCCACCTAGATGAATTTTGAATTTTTTTTTTATCTTTTTGATGCATTTGATGTCCGATTTTGTCCGTTTTGGTGTCGTTTTGCTCCGTTTTCCCCCCAGATCTTAAATATAAAATTCACAAACATACTAAAATTAATTATTTTACAAACATAATATTTACAAAAATATTAAAAATATTTATTTTACATTAAAACACACAAAAATAAATAAACACTCTTAAAATTTTCAGTCTCTTATGGTTTGACACATATATAATTTTTATGACTTGAAAATATTTTTAGAAATTACTAAAAATATAATAAGACATATTTACAAACTTAAAACATACTATCAAACACACTAAAACTCAAAATAAAATAACCGCATTACTTTTACAGTTTTGACTATTTACATACTAGACATTTATTTAACACATACGAAATGACTCTAAAAATTACTAAAAAATCTATTAAACATAAAAACACACTAAAAACACATTTTTAAACATATTTTACACACTAAGACACAAAAACATTGTTTAATACAAAATTGCTATTAATTAGAGGATTTAATGAGAAATAAAAGCATAAATAAATGATTTAAGCGTTAGAAAATGTACACTTTTATAGTCTCATCAGTCTAGTAAAATCATTGGTGAATTTTTGTATTTACATGATAATATAATATTACCAGATTAAAATTGTATTTTTTGGCCGTCAAAGATCTGATAAAGTCACAAGTAAATTTTTATATTTACACGATAATACAATATTGCTAAGGTAACACTGTATTTTTTGATCATCAGAAGTCCCACGAAGTCGTCGATAAATTTTTATATTTACATAATAATACAATATTATCATATTAATATTGTCTTTTTTGACCTCCAACGATACCAATAAGAGAGAAGGATATGAGACACAGATAAAAAAGAGATAAAACTATTTGAAGGTTTTGTTTTCAATTTTTCTCAGTAAAATATCAACATTTTTTTAGTAAGTTTTAACTACTCCCTTATTATTTAAAGAAAGAAAGATATTGAAAAGCAAGTGTCAAAAAGGCATCTACAACAATGAGTTGAGACATGGATTAACTCTGCCTAATAGCCAATGCCAACCTAGTCAATAAGGGCAGTTAGCACACGGCGATAGACTTTTAGCAACTATTACAAATTCTTTTTTATAAAATTCTATATAAAACATATCTTTGATACTTTAATACGTAGAAGAAACTGCGCAAGATTGAATTGCGTGTTGCCAACTACGTCCCACAAAAAAAATGGGATTCTGAATTTGAAAACAAAACAAAAAACAACTTCCCTAACCCCATCAAAAAAGATTGAAAAAAAATAAAGAATTCAAAGAAAAAAGAAGGTAATGCAATATACATACATAATAAATAAAGTACAATTTCCCTAAAGCAGCGACTTAAAGACTTTTGTATGTATATATACAATCAAAAATCTCATGACTTTCCATATCTTTCTTTCTCTCTTTTCCTTCTCATTCCATCATTCACAGCAATGGAGGTACCTTCTCGATCTTGCTCTTTTGCGTCTTGTCGTTTGTTTTGTAACATTAGTTATGTCGTTTTTGACTTTCTCACTCTGATATCATCATATATCCGCAGTCGCAGAGAATTCTTGTCTTGATCTCCATTGCAGCTCTTTTCACAGCAACTTTCCTCCCAAATTTCTCTTCAGCTCGCAAGGTCTTTTCATTTCGACATAAATTTAATTCTCTTTTTTTTTTTTTTACATGATTTCTCTGTTTCTCATATACTCTGTTTTTGTTTTTGTTTTTTGAACTCTACAGCAAGGCGAAACGTGCGCATCAGACAAGAACTGCGACTCAGGCTTGCACTGCGAGACGTGCGTGGCGAATGGGAATTTACGCCCTCGTTGCACCAGAACAAAACCCATAAACCCCATTTCTCAAGTACTCAAACAAATTCATTTTGTTTTTTGTTTTTTGTTTTTTGTTTTTTGTTTTTTGTTTTTGTGAATTGTTTTTGGTTTTGTTTGTGAATGTGTAATAGGTGAAAGGTCTTCCGTTTAATCGGTATTCGTGGCTGACGACGCACAATTCGTTTGCGAGGTTGGGGAAAAGTGTGGCTCCCACTAATCAGCAGGACTCCATTACCGATCAGCTCAAAGTACTTTTCTTTCTTCTCTTAATTGTCTTTGCTTTTTGTTTTTTTTTTTTTCCTGCTTGTTTGGTTTTCGGGAAAGTAGTTTCGGAGTCAAGGGAAAGCATGAGAATATACTTGGCGAGGCCGAAACAGAGAGAGAGAACAGAGGATTTTTTTTTTTTCCTTGCCTGCTGAATAAAGCAGAGATAGCTTAATTATAGTGTCAGCAGGCTCGGCGGCGATGATTTGTCGCTCTCGGTATTCAACCAAACCTTGTTTCTCTGTCTAGAATGTTAAAAGCTTTGAGTGGTTGACACTACATACATAAAGAATTTACTCTAACGGTTAGAACCATGTATAGTGGAATGAAGTTGGCAAGCGAAACCTTTTTTGTTGGTATAGTTAAAAAGACTAAACTAACCTCATGTGTGTAAATTAGACGATAAGTTGGGATGTTTGCTGACTTTTGTTAAGAAAGCCGGCCAAGATTTTTTCTGAATGTGAATGTCGGACTAGAAAAATAGAGAGCATTCACTAGTGAAAAATATTATAAATAGGACATATATAAATACATATTATAATTACAAAATAAACTATTATCTAGGATTTACAAGTTAATGGATTTCTAATGTGTTAATTTTCCTTGATGGAAACTGGTAAGGAACTGTTGAGGATTCAAGTGATCCAGTAGTCGCTAGGTTTTTTTTTTTTGGGGCATTTTCGTCTTTTAAACTTTGAATCGACAAAGTTTTCGAAATGCCTCTTAAATGGTGAAAATATTAGAATGTCAATTACACGCTTTTATCGTTACCTAAATTTGATTTTCTCCTTTTAATGAGCTCATGTAATATATAGGATATTGTTTCTATTTAAATTTTAATACTTGTTAAATTTAAGGAATTTATCAAAATTAAAGTTTATGTGAATTGTGAAAAGCTGAATGAAAAGATGACCCGTAACAAACGTTTTGGATTTGAGTCATCTTATTGTGCTTAATATATATCACGCAAGGCTGACCGGGTGCTCTAGATTTATTTGATGACATAATCTTTTTTTTTTATTAACCCCTTTTTTTTTTTAAGAAAAAGAAGAGTAGTTGGTTTGGCAAGTTTTAGAGGATATGCTTGTAAATAGCCGTTTTGAGGTTTAGTTTTGGCAAGTTGGATTAATTTTTTAAAATTTGTTTATTCAACTAATCGAAATTCATATTAAAAGACCTGCACTTGGCTGAATTATATGTTTGGGATTTTATTAGACGGAGCTGACATACTAACTATTTGTTTGGTTGCTAAAGATATATATATATATACATATATATATATATATATATTTATATATCCTAGTCCTTGGCGGCTTTGTTTTTTGGGCCCTGTGTTTTTTCTTTTTTATTTCATTATGTCATCGTTTTTTATGAGCTGTTTGGCAACGGTTCTCATTATACAATTTTCAACACAAATTCAGTTATAAACAGTATAAAGTTCGTTCTTAATATAAACTCAGTTGTAAACAGTGTAAAGTTCTCATATGTTATAGTAACAATTAAAAAAAATTTGCTAGCTCTCATATGCTATAGTAAAAGTGGTTCTAACCAACGGTTTCCACCATCTTTTCAAACACACTCTTAATTTTAATTTCTTTACGTGAAAGATAGGGAAAGTTTTGTTGAATGAAAAAGGCTTGGAGTGTTCCTATTTTGATTTGATTTGATTATGTCATGGTTTTTTAATTTTAATTTCCTTACGTGAAAGATAGGGTTAGAAAACGAAGTTTTGTTGAATGAAAATGTAAAAAATAAAAATCCCAAAAGAACTCGAGAAAAGGTAGTCATATACATTTCTCAACTAAGTACTATTCACTTGTGGGAAAAAAATCGTCTTTGTGGTACTCAATAGTTGAAGATCTCATCCAATTCTCGCCCAAGTATCGTCTCAAGTTGGCGTGCATTAGATTTTTCTTTCTATTTTTTTTCTTCAATAAAATTTGTCTTCTTATTTTTCTAATAGGGTGTTTGACAGGCTAGTTAAAAATATTGATTAAAATTGTTTTTATTATAACATATAAGAGCTTTACACTATAATAATTTTTTTTATTATTACTATAAATTAAAAAATTTTATATTATTTATAACTAAGAAAGTGATTTAAATAACTTTTACCAAACAACTTTTTTAAGTCAACAAGAAAGGAAACGTGGGCCTTTTCTTTCTTTTTTCTTTTTTGTCTTTATTTTAACAATGAAAAGAAAAATGCTTTAAGATAACAAGACATGCACCAAATGCGGGGAATACCAAGTCGAACTTTTGTCAAAAGAGTTGCCTTGTTTGAAAACATAATTCGGGAATCTTTTCAACCACATGCAGGCAAAAAAAAAAAAAAAAAAAAAAAAAAAAATTCAAAGATTAGAATTATGTTATCAAGCAGAATATTTACTTTCTTATTTTAACGTGTTCACTTTTATTATTGTTATGATATGATTTCTTAATTAAACAATAGAAGCACCACTTTATTAAAGAACAGTAATAATTCTCACAACGTAGCAAGGGAATCTTGCCAGTTGAAAAATCAGAAAAGAAAACTAAAAACAAATGTGAACGCGTTTGTGTTTCTTCAATTTTCCCCTGGTCCTCTCTCTTTATGGTTCTGTGTCTTCTCGGACAAAGAGGATTAGGTACTAGTTTTAATTAATTACATATGGTTTTATTCATAATAATTCCTGGGGACAATTGATTCTAAGCTAATTCTTTATTTATTTAATTTATTTATCAAATAACACTTATTTGCAGAATGGTGTACGAGGGTTGATGCTTGATATGTATGACTTCAGAAACGATATTTGGCTATGTCATTCCTTTGGCGGCAAGTGCTATAACATCACTGCTTTTGTAAGTTGAAAATATAGGGTTGGGCAAAAGATGTCACATTTCTTATCGTTCACACTTTTTTCTAAAGTTAAAAAAGCTATAGTATGTGTCAAAAAAAGTTATAATAGGGATAAAGGATGACATACCCAGATAATTTTGAAGAAACACCACATTTCTACACGACATATACATTCCTCGCAAAGTGAATTACCTTGGTATATATACTTGCTCACTGCGATCGGATTAACTCGAATTTCGAATTGAAAACTTTGTCGAGGAGAATGGTCATTTTAACCCGTCATTAGTAAACCACAAAAAAAAAAAAATCATAAACCAACCAATAAGGTATAAACTAATTATACCAAAAATTTGGTTATATAACTTGGTGTGCATAGCAATTCTCTCAAGGAGTTTCGTTTCTAAATTGTTTCATTTGGTATGTATGATTCAGCAACCTGCCATTAATGTCCTCAAGGAGGTTCAAACATTTCTTGAATCAAACCCATCAGAGATTGTTACCATTATCATTGAAGATTACGTGACCTCCCCAAAGGGCCTTAGCAAGGTGTTTGATGCTGCTGGCCTAAGGAAGTATTGGTTCCCAGTCTCAAGGATGCCCAAAAACGGCGGTGATTGGCCAACGGTTGATGATATGATCCAAAAGAATCAACGGTTGGTTGTTTTCACTTCTAAAGCAAGCAAGGAAGCTTCTGAAGGCATTGCCTATGAGTGGAGATACGTAGTAGAAAACCAATGTGAGTCCTATTAATTAGCATTATTACTACTTTTACATGTGTTTGGTAAAGTTGACTCTAACCGACTTTTCAGTTAGAAATAATGTAAAGCTCTCACATGCTATAGTGTTTATAGTTTTAACCAATGGTTATAACTATCATGTCAAATACTTTGTTAACCATGTAACTAAACCAAGTTTAATCCGGTTGCGAATTTCAGACGGAGATGGTGGGATGAAAAATGGGTCGTGCCCGAACCGGGCAGAATCATCTCCCATGAACACAACAAGTAGATCATTGGTGTTAATGAACTTTTTTAGAGATGTTCCAGGTGTGCCTCAATCTTGCAAGGACAATTCTGCTCCATTACTTAACATGGTTGATACTTGTTATGAAGCTGCTGGTAAAAGATGGCCCAACTTCATTGCAGTTGATTTTTACAAGGTGGGTGTGGACCATAGTGAATAAATTTACTAGAAAATTGCTAAAAAAATTAAGCAAATGGGAGTGCTTATAAGATGGTAACATATGTACCGAGTAGCCATGTCTAATCTATTAATTTCATACCAAACTTTTGTCTCAGAGGAGTGATGGTGGTGGGGCCCCAGCAGCTGTAGACGTGGCAAATGGCCATTTAGTTTGCGGATGTGGGAACATTGCTTACTGCATGGTGTGTAAACTTCTGCACCTAAAACACTCCATCCTTTTCTTGCAACACAAATGCTAAGAAATTATTTAATTGGTAATGCTAGTCCCGTTGCACGACAACTTATTAAACCAAGCAAATTTCACACATTTATGGTACCACATAAACAAACAGAAAATTCTGTGTAGCATACCAAAAATACTCTTTCGATAAAACATAGTTTAAAATTTTCATATCATATTGCAGTAGCATAAAATTAAGAAAAATATGACCTTCATTATAATCTTACAGTAACAAGGTATTTTTTTGGAATACTCTTATTCAACCATATGGGTTAAAACACTACTACATGCAAATCAATAAAGTCTAGTCTAAAAAATATACTATATACACAAGAACGGATTCACATAAGGGCCAATACGGACACCTCTCTGCTAAAATCTCCGGCTAAAATCCGTCTCTGTTTACTAGTTTTCAGATTTATTTGGTGTAATACCGCTTAAACTCACAAATGTGGCCCCATTATCAATTTATATATGTTTTTCTTTTTGATAGAATTTTTCTTTATATACAGTTAAAGTTAATTTATTTACTGTTTCTTTTATTTTTATTTGTTGCCTTTTTAGAAAGCTTGCACGTGATACTAGGAAAAAGTAATATTATCTTTTTTTTTATTATATAGAATTCTTTTACAAATCTAATAGCCACAAAAACTTCCTCATTATTCGTTTTTTTCTCTGTAAAGTTTCTTATGGCTAATCCTAATAGTACGTAGCAACTATTTTTTTTATCTAAAAAAATTATTATTTTTATAAATAAAATAACACCAAGTATATATGTCATTATTTTTCTCTAAAAATAATTTTTGATGTTCACTCGTATTTTTTTTTTCACTCCAAGTTTATATTCCTCTTTTGTTTGTAATTATTTTGTGCCCTCATTGAAATAAAATCCTAGATCTTTATCAGGTCCTATTGTTTTGTTTTGTAAATAGTGAGTTTTAATTCGATAAAAATGAAAATAATTTTTCATTTTTTTTTTCATATTTTACCACATATTTCTCTTAAATTTTTATGTTTGTAAGTTGGTTTGGCTATCCTTCCAATAAGGCGGGCCCTATGTACAAATCCATTTGCGAGTGACATCATATAGTTGAATGTTGTGAATTGGGTCGCTACAAATTGATTGTTATGTGCAGGCAAACATGACATATGGAGTATGTGACCCACCCGAGGCTGAAGCTGCACCTAAAGGTGGATCTTCACAGAAATCCGGGTTTGGGGACTCAAATAGGAAACCTCTTCAATTGCTGTGGTTATCTGGGACACTTCTCGTGGACATACTCTTGTAAAGGTCATTACTACATAGATTATAACGTATCTTACATAACAATGTTTAGGAAACCAGTAGAGGGGGTGAACATCACGCTAATAGAGAACGAATCCCGCAACGTAGGACCTATATTTGTGATCCCACAAATAAGATCCTACAGATAAGACTTGTCTTTTATTAACGGTGATGTATCGGTTGCATTCACAAGCATTTTTATATTGGGAAAAAAAAAGGGAAAGAAATTCTAACCCAAAGAAGTTGAATATAGTGCCAAATGGGACTCATGTGATAAGATCACTGAGCATGCGCATATAGTAGTTATTCAGCTTTTTATAGTTTAATGTAAGATACATTAAACCTTTTAGTGACCGTCCGGAACAGCCTTTGGAGGTCAATATTTTGTCGTTGTGTAAGTGAAGTTTGCTGTTTAGGGTTGTGCAGTCTCCACTTTCTTTGTAAAAGAGTGTCCATTTTATTTTTATTTTTATTTTTTTCCCATTAAGGGGCCATGTGCTTGTAGAAGCGGGGAATCATCATCCACATTGTTGTCTGATATTGGTTGTAAAAGCTTGTAATTGTTCATTTGTAAAGGGGCATGATTTGAATTTGCTTTTCTTTTCTTCTTGAATAATTATAAATTTCTTTTGTTTGTTGTCTATAGTAATGATGCAGATCTATATTTTAAGAGAGTAAGTTTCCAAAAATATGAAAATCTGTTATGTGGCTAAAATACATCATTGACACATATTCCAAAACATGTCTAAAGCCTAATCAACAATCACTACAAGAAATTACACTTTCAGACTAAACTTTCAACAACTAATTGCTTGTAGTCACCAATAGTAATTTTTTACCACTAAAATTTAGTCGCTAAAATTTATGACCGCAATATGAGCTAATTGTACGTTGTTTTTAGTACCAAATTTGTCAACAGCTAATTTTTAAGTTCTAGAAAGATCGATTTAGTGACTACGTATATATTTAGTCGCAAAATACTATGGCGCCAAATATTGAAAATGAAGGCAAGACCAAATTTTTATTACTAAAATAATTTAGTCGCTGTAAATATAAATTTACGACTAAAATTTCGTTGGTAAATATTATCTACTTTTCGTGACTCATATTATAGTCATAAAATATTTTAAAAAATTGTTCTCCAGTGGAGAAATAGTTTTAGTCTCTAAAATAATATTTCTAGTGACTAAACTTTAGTCGCAAAAACATTCCATAGAAAGTAAATTCTTTTTTTATTCTTAAAAAGAATCAAATTTTTAGTTGCATCAACGTCATGCTCTGATCGCATATCTAATATAAGTTCTTTACGAACTTAATGTAAAGTTTTTTTTACTACTTTCTTTTTTTAAGTTTTGTTATAGAAATCAAGCTTTCTTTATTTTGTTATTAAAATGATTAAAATGGAAAAATTAATGAAAAGGCGCTTTAATTATTTTTTTTCCTGAAACATGAAACCACGTCCAACTAAGCGACCAATTTATTTATTTTTTTTTTCAGAAAAGTAAGCCACAAAATTTGGAGGCATCATTAATAGTAGTTATATTTTATCTTTTTGTTCTTTATTTTATTTTATGCAATGCAATGTATTGCTCTCTCTCTTTTATTATTATTATTAACTATCATTTTCTATCACTTATATAATATATGGTTGATGTATATCAGAGTAGGAAACTAGTTACTATAAAATTTTCAAAATACAAACATTTGACTATTATTTGAATTTTATCTTGCTGATAAATTTTTTAGTTAGACATTTAAAAATATTGTGATATAAAGTTTATCATTTATATAGGTCAAAACTAACGCCAAATAAGTCTAATTCCTAATTTGAAAAACAAATCTAACTCTTAAAAATAGATACGCTTAAATTTGAATTTTTTTGAAAGGATTAAATTTGAAACTAGTATAGTTTAAAAATGACAAAGGATGATCTTAATAACAACCTAAAAATTATATGATGATGATCTCCAAAAGAGATGAACGTGGGATTCTAAAAAAAAAAAAGAAAAAGGAAACTAAGCTTTCCACATCAAAGAAAATAATTTAAAAAGAAAATTGAAAAAACGAAGTTTCCGCGCGCAGGGTTTTCAAGACCCACGTTCACATGTGTGTATATATGCTATAGTTTTTACATAATCTTCCAGTTATTATAGGATTCATCGAAAAAAGAAAATCAAATACCCTAAAGGAAACTACAAGCCACACAAGTGAAGAAATTGCACGGATTAGAAGGATTTTCGGCTCTGTTGGAGGTTTGTTTTTTTTCTACACTTGTTAGGATCAATTAAATTTGTTGCATATTAGTCTCTCTTGTACTTGTAGGAAGTAAATTTTCACTCTTTTTATAGTGGTGCTTGATACTCTGTTTCCAACTAAGAAAACAGAGCAACCAGACCTTCAAAGATTATCATTTTGAAATGGAAAGGACAAGCAACTGCGACACTGTGTTGGAGAGAATTGAATCATGTGAAATTTGAGTTGGAAATATATTGCTTTGACTTTTCTTGATTTTATTGTTTTTTCAGTTCTTTAAATCATCTGTGATGTGTTTTTGCTAATCATTTGCTAGATTCCTAAATATTCTGATCGCTTTTTATTTGTTTTAATGTGGAGAAGGATGATTTGATGCTTTTTTTGAGTTCATATTCTATTTTGATTTTGTTGGTTCCTGTTTGTTGAAAAAGACAACTTATTTCTCGGCTGAGAATGCATTTTAAATTATTGAATTTGGATTTTCAATGTTCAGTTTTATTAGGTTATCCATTCAAAAATAAAAGTGGATTTTTAAAATTTTTTTAAAATCTTTCATGTTAGATTCTATGTTCCGAAGCAACTTTATGTCTTTGAAAGAGTTTTAAGTTTCTATACCAGCTAATTTAGACAACACAAGAATTTGAGAACTCATTATTGATATATCACATATTTGATTGGATTTCTTATACGCATCTGTTTGAAAATTCTTATTCTTCTTTTATAATACTCAAAATAATTATCTAATGTTTCATTTGAACTTTATGCTAATAATCCTTATGCTATCTCAAAATTATTTTGACTAAGTTGGTAAGATAATTTAAATTATCTCAGCCACGCTTACTATGTAAGTTCAGGCTAGAAAATTTTAATTTCATGTTAACACATAAGTGTATATAGCAGAAAATTATGTCACGGTTTTGTACAATTTCAATATGCTATCTTAGTGAACACCATAAATAACTCAAATTGTCATTTCAGTTTGCTTCTTGGATCAGGATTTTTTTTTTCATTTAAATATCCTTTCATTGTAAAGCACTTGTAATTTTTTTAAGTTTCTAATTGAATTTGTTTTCTGATCAAAATTTACTTCAGCTGTTTTTCAGTTATGCCGCATAAGAAGAATACTCTTACACCAACCCTTATGTCCTCAGGTATGTCACAGTCCCTCATTAATCCTTTTGTTTCTTCACCAGCATCAGAAGCATCCACCCCAACTCTTTCCTCTGCATCGAGAATAGTCCCACCTGCATCGGCTTCTACAATTTCACCAACCATTATCACCCCTTTTGAGACATCCCCCTTGATAACCAACAGGGTCTAACATCTTCTAGTAGATCTAAAAATCCCTTATTTTTATCATTAATTGTTCCTTATTTATCGCTCATTGCATATATTATACTTTTATTTAATTTTTATTTACTTTGCAACACCACCAAAGAAAAGAACTCGTGGTCCAAATCGAAGTAAGGGCACAAGTCGCTTGATTAGCCAGCTGCAAACAGAGACCAAGCTATTGGATGTGACTTATAAAGAGGATGAGCTTCACCCCTACGGGGACAATGCGTCGAGGTTTGCATCTGAAATTGGTATTGCTATACAGGATCATGCTCCACTTAGAGTTAAAGAATGGAGCAAGGTTGATAAAAAGGATAAAGAAATCATTTTTACCAGGATTAAGGTAACTTACAATTTTTTTGTATGAGTTGTACAAATGTTCATCTTTTAATTTTATTTATTATGTTATGTAGGGCAAGTTCAACATAAACTTGAATGATCAAAACATGGTGAACATCATTGATTCTCATTGCCCTAATCGCGATAAGAATTATCGAAGCAATATTCATAAGGACTATAAGGCCTTAGTAAAGAAAGGAAAGAATCCAAGAGATCATTCGGCTTTAAAAGTGAGATCGAAGGAGGATTGGGAATGGCTATGTGATAATGTTTTTAGCAACTCACAATGGTAGGTACAAAATTTTTTTGTCTCCTTCTACTTGGTTTGTTTGTTGCTAGTGTATCTTATGGCATGTAATTTGTTTCTAATAATAGAAGCAAACTCCCACACAACCATCGAGCTAGATCTAAATCTTTTATCCAACACAGATAAAAAAAGGTAATTTATTACAAAGAGTGAAAACCAAAATTTGCAAGGGGTAGATATATTAGCAACTTATGTTGATATACTTTAATTAGAAGACTATTTGAGACTTTGACTACAGCCTAATAGGTTGTAGTCAAAGTTACATATTCATATATTTTATCTTTTATTGAGTTGTTTAGAGAAACTCATTGGAATGCAGTGCACGGTTGAGTTAATGAGCATGCAGAGACACGATATGTAAGTTTTATTTTTCTTTAATTTTATTTTTACGTTTATTATATTTTTATATTCAATTTGCAAATTTATTTGTTTGAAATTATAGAATCGAATGATTGAACTCAGACAACAACAAGAAGAGAACAATGAGGCTGTGGATGAGGCTGCAATATGCGCCCAAATTCTTGGAGGTGAAAGAAATGGATATATACCAGGTATTGGACCCATCCCACGTAAGAGGCAATCATCCCAATCTTCATCTCAAGTTGAAGCACAAATTCAACAATGTGTTGGTGACATGGCTAACCAAATGCGAATGGATTTTCAAAGAGAGCAAGAAGAGATGACTACAACCTTACGACAATAATTACAGAATGAACTTCTTGAGGATGTACGAAGAGAGATGATAGCTATCATGAATATAGATGAGCATCCTTTTTCAAATTTTCAATCATCACAACACATGCCGCCACCTATACCAGCCGTTTGATATTTAATATATTACTTCTAGGTTTATATATATATATAGAGAGAGAGAGAGAGATATGCTTATCTATTTGGTTTGTTGTTAATTTATTTCATTTGAGATACTTATGTTTAGAGACGTACTTATATGCTCGGTGGGATCTTTACTTTTGAACCTTGATCGGATTTTATGGTATTTATGTTATATCGCTGTTTAGGTGTTTGGTTTGATTAATGCTTATGTTATTATACTATTTGGTTTATCTAGGTTATTATCTTTTTTCATTATATATTGATTTTAAATTTGTTCAATTAAAATTAAATAAATAATATAAAAATTATATTTGTATTTTGTAACTTTTAAATTAGTCATTCAAAATAGAAGTCTATTTGAAATCATAACCATATTATAGTCAGTCAAAAAAAAAAACCTCTTCAATTTTTATAAAATGATGACTAAAATTTAGTCACTCAAAATTTACAATCAAATCATTCAGTGACTAATTGTTAGTCACTACAAAATTGAAATGAAAAACTTCAATGACTAACTAATGGCCACTAAATTCGTTCATGTAGTGATTAAAAAGTTAGTCTCTATATGTCTAATATTTTTTTAACGACAACTATTTATTAGTCGTTAATTAACTTTTATGTAGTTAGTAAAAAGTGATTTGGTCTCCTGCAACGTAAATTTTGATACGCTCTAACTTTTCTTGCGACTAACTAAAAGCTCTCTTGCAACTAATTTTTTGGTCACAAAAAGTATGAAAATTTAGCGACTACAAAATTTTAGTCGTAAAAGACTTTCTACGACCAACATTCAGTGACCAAGGGGCGACTAAAAATTTTTAATCACAAAAAGTATTCTGTGACTAAATTTAAACTTTTTACGACTAAAAAATTAGTTGTTAAAGGTGAAATTTCTTGTAGTGAATAGTAGATAATTATTCAGTGCAATGGGTCGATTGCATCAATATAAACAAGGTGAACTTGTAGGCCTTACACTATAAAACTAAATAAGTCTATCCTATTATAGTCCATTCACTGACGGCCAATATAGTCTAGTACATTAATTGTTCATGGCTTGTTCTATGCCGGACGTTTGGCACTAGAGTATGTGAAATTTAGGTAAATAGTTCACACAAAATAATTTCAGGAAGAACTTTCTTTTCAAAGAAGTCGTCCCATTTCAACTATCAAATGATGAAACACCAAAAAAAAAAAAAAACTATGATTTGAGCTGTTGAATTTTTTTCAACTAAAAAGGTGAATGCAATTTCGCCCTAAGCTATTGATCACAAAGCATTAATTTCAGTCATGAACTTACTTGCATATTGTAGAGGGACGGTCTCTGTTGTGCCTTGACTCTTGACTTTTTTTTTTAAATAATTGACAAACTCTTCAATTTTTTATGTATTTATATTCTCATTATCTAAATACTTGAAAATAATTACTTTCTTTTTCTTTTTTCGGCTAAACATTAAGATTTAAACAAAAGTGATGAAGTTCTGAAGAAAGAGAGAGTACAGAGAAAGGAAGAAATAGAAAGAGAGAGAAAATAGTGTTTGGAAAGATTCTGAGCCACAAAGGACTGGTGGAGAGCGAAAATGACCAGTACAGTACCGTATTTGTACCAATACACAACTTGTATACCCTTAACTAACTAATTTAACGCATAGCAAGTCCAGTAACTAACTCACAACTGCTTAATAACAAGCTGTACAGATTAGACTAAGCTACAGAGCTTTTCCCTAACACCAAGAATCTTTTAGCCCTTTATTTCCCGCAAAAAGAAATGTATGAATTCTAATAGAAAATTCAAAAAGTGGAAAAAAAAATTCCATATTATATGCTTGGTAATTACATTTTACCCATCAAAACAGTTGCATACACGCTCATACCTTCAATTGAAGTCTAAAATGGTGTTTTGTAGGACGGTGAGAACCGTTGGTTAGAACTATTTTTATTGTAGCATGTGAGAGCTTTGTACTATAACGATTTTTTTTATTATTACTATAACATATGAGAGTTTTATACTCTTTATAATTAAAAAAATAATATGAACCACTTTTATCAAACACAAGGTAAAGATTACGTAATACGTTATATTTTAGCTCTCTCAAGGTTCCTCAACATTTATCCTCCCAAGTCTTCTTTATTAATTTCCTTCTTAAATATCACACATTTTATTGTGCGTATCATTTTATAGGAAGGATGATAGTGAGATTTTTACATTACATTAAGTTAGTCTTTTTTATAAGTAATTCTAAGTCACAAATTAGTTGACCAAACTGGCGATGGAGGCATGTACTTCGTTATTGTTCTTCATTATGCATCCTTACTCTCCTCATTTTTAGCTGTGTGGGAACTTGGTTTGAATAAAAAAAATATATAGTTTTAACCGATTTTGTTACAGTGTTTTTTCTCTCAAATTTAAATTGTTACACTATTTTAGGTTTAAATTAGCTTAGCAAACACTCTATTTGTTTCTCTATTCCATGCTTAAAGAGTTATAACTTGGTGCACTTGCAGGGATTTCTTCTCCTTCTATTGTTGTCATGTGCATCTTTTCTGATCTTCAACTATTCCACCGTTGTCCCAGCATTTAATCTAAACTCTATTTTGAGAAATTAAATTGACCTTATAAGTTCTTTTTCCTACTAAAAATGTACGTGGAAAATATCTGCAAGATATTTTTTTAAATGCTTGGAAGCATCACACGTACTGCCTACCACAGTTAATAGAAAATGAGCCTCGTATTGAACCCACCTTAGTATTTGGGGTGTTAGGCACATGTCCTCTAGTAATTTTTTTCAAGTATTTTGGGATAGAGAGATTCAAACTTTAGATTGCAAATTAGAGGCGATCGTTTAATTTTACTAACCACGATAAAAATTGCACATTTATACATTAAATTTTAAGGGGTGTTTAACAGTGATGGGAACCACTTAGGTCCCACCACAATCTCAGCTATGAACAGTGTAAAGCTCTCACATACTACGGTAACAATAAAAAAATATGCTACAGTATAAAACTCTTATATGCTACAGTAAAAGTGGTTCCCACCACCGTTCCAAACACCCTATTAGTATTCTACCGTAATAAATAAGTGAAATTAAGGTGTTTAGGTTTGAACCGATGAATAGGAAGGAGAAGGATGCGGATTCAATCCTTCGTGCGCTTGGGCTTGGCCTGCGAAATATGCTTCTGGGCCAGCAGTTTCTGGCCTCGAGGTGCAAGATCTGGGCCTGTCATCCCCACTTCTCAGGTCCCTTTTTCCTTTCTTCACAAATAATGTCTTTGCTATTTTTCTTATTTTGATTTTCTGGTCTTAAGCCGATAGTTCTTGATATTTGAACACTTCTACAGTAGGAATCGGATATCTTTATCAATATATATAATTTTATTCTCGATTTATCTCCTCTCTTTTCATAAAGTTGAATACATTTTATGGTAGCGTATATCCGTATTAGTATTGTGCATTTCTAGACGTTATATTCAAAAGCTTTAAATTCGACGACTGAAGCAATTGAATGAGAGTAGTGGAAAACGCAGGTGAAAATGCTGCCGTTTAATAGATAGTCATGGCTAACGACAAACAATTCATTCGCAAGGATGGGGGCAGCCTCATATATAACGGGCTCTATTATGTCACCACTCAGCTCAAGGCATGTCTCTTTGCGCTCATAATTACGTATAGACGTTTATTTTATTTTTTACGCATTTTTAATAAAATATTTTATTATTTTATTATTTTATTACCTATTGATAAAATTATCTTTAAGAACAAAAGTATTTTAACAAATATTCATCACATACCCTATCTTAAAAATAAGTTATTGTACCCTACCTCTGCTCTGAAAAAATAGAGATGAATTCTGACGTTTAAGAGCCTCCTCGCAAAAAATATGATTTATTTTTCTTCAAAATTCTAGTTTTTTTTTTTTAAATCATTGAACCCAATTGAAACGAAAATTTTCGATTTTTCTTCGGATGAACAAGCAGAAATTGAAAAAAGTTGCAGAAAAGAGAAACGAACCACGACTTAATAAAGTATTCGTAATAAAGTGTTTGTTTGCTAATGTGATGTTGCAATCATTATATTAGATTCCAAACATATTCGTAAACTGCAATGTGAAAGTTTTCCAATCCGAACAAAGCAATTCAACTCTTTTGTTCCCCCAGATTTCCAAAATGTACACCAATGATTTTTTCTTGTTAAAACAATTCATGACATCCATAACCGCTTTGTACAAATAAAATGCTGAAAGTCTTCTTCGAAAAGGGTTACGTTTGTTTAGTTGGGCTGACGGGTGGAAAAAATAAAAAAGAAAAAAGAAAAAACTATTTAGGTGTAAGGATTTTTTAGTATTTTCAAAGAGGTATAACAAGTAAAATAGGGGTGATTTAAAAAAAAGTGTGTGAAAAATAAAATGAAGGTGTGAATAGACGTCCCTTACATATATATATATATATATCTTATTTTACAAAATTAATTAATTTGATATAATCACTGGTATGTAATTAGTGACTATTTACCTTTTTGAGACCCTGTTCTTGATTGATTTTTATAAATAATGATTGATTATATATATATATATATATGTATATACAATGTTAGCTATTTTCATACGTGTAATATCCCTCTTAACCTGTCCTACCCTTAGCAACTAGGTTAGCACTAGTTGGCATAATTGATTGATCTTGGTAAATTATTGAATTATTAATCATTAGTTTACCAATGTACATCTAATGTATCAATTTTCATTGACTTAAGTTATTGAATCTTAAATTTTTTTTTTAAAAAGGAAACAAAAATTTTTTCAAGTAACAAAATTAGGGGCATTCATTAAATGCATGCTTTCTAAGAACATCATGAACCCGAATTTCATCTAATTAATTATAGTCTTAGGGCTCGTTTTACATACTGTATTATATTTTATTTTCTGTATATAATACAATACAATATAATGCAATACAATACAATACAATACAATATGGTGTGTCAAACATGCCATTGGACAATATTAATTGCGTGTGATACGGGTTATTAAAAAAAACACTGCACTAGCAATGATGCACAACAATATTACACACATACAAATGTTTTCATATTGTAACTTTTGTCTGATTGTCGAATGGTGTTAGAGGGCTAATGCTGGATATGTACGATTTCAACGATTTCATCTGGTTATGCCATGGAAAATGCGCCGTCGCTACAGCTTTTGTAAGTGTACAATATTCATAAAATTATTTTTTCTGATGATCATACAATATTCATATAATTTGTATATGCATATTGTATATTGACTGTCACATTCATGTAATTTTTCACTCATGATCTTAATATGTATAATTTGTTCATAATTTACTAGCAACCTGCTCTTATGGTTCTCAAAGAGGTCCAAATATTTCTGCATGAAAACCCGTCCAAGATCATTACCATCATCATCGAAGATCATGCGGCGTCACCAAAGGGCTTGACTAACCTCTTTGATGCCGCTAGCCTGAGAAACTTGTCGTTTCCGGCGTCTCGAATGCTGAAAGATGGTAGAGATTGGCCAACGGTGTACGGCATGGTACAGAAAAACCAGCGTTTGGTGGTTTTCACTTCTAATGCTGACAAGGAGGCTTCTGAAGGGATTGCCTACCAGTGGAACTACATGGTAGAAAACCAAAGTTAGTATTTTGTTGCTTCTCTCTGAAGCTAAGTAGCTAGCTAGCACTTTCCATTTGTTAGAAATCACATAAGAAAAATGTAGATGCACATGCATATTGAGAAATTAAATTGGTGCCATAGTTAGCTTTTAATTAATTATAAGGCACTGGTGGAATACATTAATAGAGTCCACATTCTAAAAATTATAGTGCTTAATACTAATGGTATCTCACATATTGTTCTTTAAAAAATATTAAAGCTGAAACGAGCGCTTTTATTTATCCTCGTAAGGTTTTAACCCTATTTATATGCATCAAAATTTAACAGGCAAAATAAAATATTTCTTTTTCTACTTTTTTTTTAAAAAAATAAAGAACCACAATCACATATCAACTTAAAAAGAGTAGGTTTTGAATAGGAATAAGATTATATAGTATTTTCATTTAAATATATATATATATAAACACTACTATTCATCGTACATCATGATCTACATGTTTCTGATTAGATAAGCACTATTGTTCACTATGTATTACTTCTCATTAAATCCTTAAGATACAAAATTATGGCCAATATAAGATATTATATTCTATTACTTTGTGGCCACCACGACCATGTTGTTGATAATACCATCTTTTTTAGATAAAACTATATAGCAACAGATCATATATTACTAGTGATCATGAATAGCATAATAACTTTATGTAGAGAAGTGATGGCCATGGGGCACCATGAGCCGTCGATGTTCCAAACGGTCGTCTGATTTGCGGGTGTCCAAATGTCTTGCACTGCAAGGTTCTATTTCTTTCTTTCATTTTTTTTAAAATATTTATAATGTGTCAAACACGTTAAAAAACTAAAACAACAAGAAATTTATCTCATATACAAGTGTTCGACCTTTTCTATAGTCTTGTTACCTGAAATAAATGCCACCTCGTCGTATAAGTATAGTTTTAGTTAGTTACCGGAGATCTTCATTAATTAAAAAAAAAAATCTTACAACAAAATTTCATTTTTCCTTTTTTATTTTCTTTAATTTTCTTTTCCATATGGGCCAGACTCTCTCTTAATTCTTTGTTTGGTCAACAAGAGTGGTATTAATTATTTTTTATTTGTTAACCTACCTATTCTCAATTTTGAAATCCTGAATTAAGACGTTTATTAATCTGGTTATTATCTGCAGCCAAATATGAAACTTGGCCGATGTAATTAGTCTTCGCCTTATAGCTGTTGTTGAAGTTGCAATATATATATATATATATATATATATATGAGAGAGAGAGATCGTGCAAAGCATTTGGTACGCTTTCTGCGGCAATTCTATGGTTATAGATATTGTGTTCAATAATTTGTATCTTGTATACCATAACTTAATACTGCACTATAAATACATGTACATAACTTATAATTCAACGATATCAATTTGTTATATATGAGAAAATAATTTTAAATTAACTTTATAGCTTGCATGCCTAACCAGGGTTGTTCAAACAAGTAGTACACATGGAAACGAAATATTCTCAACGTAGCTAGAATTTATCAACTTTCTCTCTCTCTCTCTCTCTCTCTCTATATACACATATATATATTTGAAAGTAATTGTCTATATACTTCAGATAAAAAGATTACGGCTCTTTATATAAATGCTACAAAAATAAAGCTTGAATTGATTTATGTGACCTAAAAAATATTTGCAGAAATACCACTGCCACATTATTATATCACATATGGTATTCTAAATATATCATATGGAGGAGTTTGATGATATGAGAATGTTTGGCAAGCATGGTTAGAACTAACTTTTTGGTTACCAAATAGTATAAAGCTCTCACATACTATAGTAAAAGTAAAAAGTTGTTACAATATAAAGCTATCATATGCTACAGTGTTTAATTTAGTTCTACCCATGCTTCCCAAACACCCTAGAGGTTGAAGGTACATGTGAAATTTGGAGTGATATTAAGGGATAAAGTCGTCATGACAGTAACTTTGCTTAAATAAGTATGGCATGCACTACAATTCTTTTTTGGAGTGGCAGTTATCAATCCATCTCTAAAAAGGATGGCATTCAGCATAAAAAGCTCTTTTTTTAAAGCAAAAAAGGTAGAGATATTTATGATTTATATTTCACTTTTTTGGTTTGGATTGATTTATGCTACATCTAAAAAAACTATGGATTGATTTGTATCACATCTAAAAAACTATTTAATTAAATACCACAAACAAAGATAGCAATTAAATTAAAAAGACTAATATACTCTTAATGGCCATCAAAAACTCTCTTATTTTAACAGAACCTAATTTTTGCTTTAAAGGTATATTTTGTATTATAAATTATAATATAATGATATGACGTGATATTTTTTACAATTATTTTTTTAGTAACATAAATCAATTTAGACTTTATTTTTATGGCATATGTATAAAAATCTTAAGGATAGCTATAAAAAAAAAAAAGAAAAAAAAAAAGACACAGGCCGGCCTAGAATCGATGGGCTGGGCTCAGGGTTAGCTCACAAATGCTTAATGCAGTCACTAGGAGTTCCGTCGAGTAAATTAGATAATATAGTACTTCTTTACTATTATTATTATTATTATTGTTGTTGTTGTTTTCTATTGCTTATTTTTTCTTTCTTTAATTTATACCATCTCTCTTAGTAAAAAAAAAGCCAAAATATCATTGAATAATACTTATTGTCTTATCCAAACTAAAAATATTTATAATCAATAATATCTTCATACTTTTTAAAAGTAATATGTTTGAAACTTTTTTATAGAAATGAAAAAATTGAAAAAAAAAAAAAAAGAGGATAGAAGTGATATTTCTACCGGGTTTAGTACTAGAGACTTTAATTACAGCTCAAATCTTCACGGTTCAATATTATATACTATTTGTGGCTATATTTGAAGACCAAAAGTTCAGAGACGGCACACTGACGAAAGAGCTCAAACATTGTACACAGGTCATGTTGTGAAAAAGCGTATATATTAACATTGCGCACGGCTCTAGAAACCTCAATATTCAGCCTTTATTATTAGGGGTTCAAGGTTAATGATACATTATTGTGTCATACACATCTATGAAACCGTAATATATCCTTTGGTTAAAAAAAAAAATCCTTCTGATAAAGCACTCCAATCAAAGCATTTTTTTTTTTTTATGGAATCAAAGCATTTTTTGACATTTAAGTAACTTACACCACAAATTACGACTAGTTATAGGTGGGTTAGGAGGAATCCCACTCGTAAATGCATGCATATGGATCATATTGTAATTTAAAAATACAAAAGGGGACCTGGCATATTCCAAAGCAATTTACTGACCCTCTAATGAAACATAAATTGAACACATATCCGGAGATCACTTGTCGTATATATATGTATGAAAATTATTGTATTTAGTTTAGCTAATTTTGGATCAACTTTTTTTTAATCAAGATAAGAATATTTCATAGCTAGAAAAATGTAATCTTGATTCAAGCGTTGATTCCAAAATTCCAATTACAATGCATTCTCCCTTAAATCCCAGCATTTGACTGAACAAGTCGAAGGGACAGTTAGATAATGTTTTTGCTTCTTTTTTTTTTTAAAGTTACAAGAAAAAGAGATGCAGTTTTTTAGAACTTTTTTTTTAAAATGGAAATTTCATTAATATAAGAAGATTATTAACTTAGTTGCACCTAACTACTCATATAAGAAGAATTTGATCCCTTGATTGGATGCACTAATTAGGATGAATGAAGTACGATAATAAATTTTAAGTAATGAGACCCCAAGCGAAGGGATTTGTTGGACTTATAAACTAGAGTTTGACTAGGCTTATTATAAAACACCATAATAGTCGATGAATTAAACCAGTTGACGGAAAGCAGACCCTCCTTGTCAAAGGCACACATAAGACCAAAGTCTAGCCGTACATTTTCACACCTTCTGCTAATAATAAGTAGGTATGACAAACAAATTAAATCTAAAAATGGGGAGTCCGCTTTTGTTATTACGTCAACAACACCAATACGCACAAACATCATACTATATAGATGCAACATAAAACCTCTCGTATTTATTCTAAGTAGACAACCACAAAATCCAAACAAAAACAAAAATGGGAGATAACACCATTACAAGAGGGATCGCATTACCTCCACCATCTAGCCTCCTCCTGGCGATTACCATCACGTTCGAACATCCCTTCTTCAGCCTCTACTAGAAACATCACCAACTCCAAGCCCCGGGCTAAGGACTGTATCTTCCCCAACCTCCTCCTTCTTCTGGCCCAACAGAATTCTTCCCCTACCTCAGACCCCTCGAACCCAAGCCCATCTGTCTAGCACCCTTCCACCTGAATCCCATCAGTCAAAATCCCCTCCCCCTCTAACCCCAATGCCCACAAACATATCATGTCAATGTTATACCTTGCTAGTCACTATGCCTGCTGGCCCAGGTTGCAGACTTACATCTATTTACCCTAAGTATTCTTCAAGCCTAGCACCTTTCCAAGCGTCCCACTTCTCCCACTGATCAAATGCCTGGCGACCAGGCCTAAGGCAGCATCGGACTCCAACCCTAGTTGAAGGGGAAGATGATACTACTCAAGTAAATACAAAAACCCTAGTTGGTTGACAGAGAGAGAAAGACGGGGGAGAGAGAGAGCTAATAGTTTGGAATCATATTTTAAAAAAGTTTAAATGGATCAAAGTAGTTTTTAAATTTTTTTAATAATACATAACAATGTTATAATGAAGTCTATTATTGTGAACAATCTTGGTGGGCCCAGTGGGCCACACCCAGATCGACGAGTTAAAAGAGGCAATGCCAACATATATGGAGGTCGAGGCTTAAGAGTGGATGAGACGTGCTAGTTCCCTTAAAGGGACAAGGTGTAGCCAATCAGCGCAAAGGTGAGGTAACGATAAGACCAGGTCAACAAATGGTTACATTAAAATTCAAATTAGGAATTAAACTACCAGATTTTCCCTATCTTAAAGAGTACATCGATTATGTAGATCAAGGAAACAACCCCAATTTAAAACAGAAAAAAATTCCCTAATTTTATGAATTAATTAATTAATTTTATTTGAATTACTTACAAAGGGCTTTAAGTAGAGGGTCAAAACTCACAAATTGGGTCTAAGTCTCATATTGAGCATTCTTGTGTGTATTCTCCTTTAGAAATTAGTGAATTTTCCTTCTCTTCAAAGTGAACATGGCTCTTTATAGAGTGAACTACTTTAATTTCTTGTTTTCTTTATTGATTATTATATTTAGTTTAGGCAAATGAGAGCAAATTACACCTTGTTGAGGATCATTTCCAAGACTTTTGTTTGTGAAATCTACCATCAACGTCTATAAATGTCTTATTACAACTCTTATACAAGTTTAAAACTCCTACTTCACATCAGAGCCATTTTGAAAAGCCAGGTTTTATTGCTTTAGCTAGAACCTCTTTTGGAAAGTCAAAGGCTTTTGACTGCATATAATCAAAACAATTATAGAAGCAAATTTTAGATCTAATAAGTTAAAAGCAACTTCTAGAAAACTCTGTTAAACAAACCATAAATCTAATTAATTAAGCTACCTAGAAGAAGTGGCGCATGAAAAATTAGGCCATATCCAAAAAGCCATAATTAATGAACCATTGAATTGTTGAACTTTAATTAAGAAAAATCATTGTTTTAATCAATAGTCCTCCGTGATTAGGGCGTATATTTTCAACTGGCCTATATATATATATATATATATATATATATATTCAACTAACCTATATTCCACTGAGTCCATTTCAGTTCTCTTACGGTGAGCAGTAAATAGGAGCTTTCATATCCACATTATTAAAAAGGGGTAGGCTTTAAAAAAAAAAAAAAATTGTATTATAGAAACCAGCATCGGCTGCAGTCGCGGAATATTAATAAGTAAGAGTAAATTTATTCGATCTGACCATATACACATATACATGTATATATGGGGGAATATTGATTGTACTTTGAAGTTTGCTAGTTTTATACGGATTATGCAACTTACCAGTGAACATTTTCTTTTATTAGATTTTAGGTTTTTTTACGATATCATGCAGTCTTTTTTCCAAACAGCTGGTTTTAGCAAGGCTTCCTTTTACGAGAAGTACATCGATTTGGGTTGATTTATTTTAAAAGTTTTGATGTTAGTTGTGCCCCCTCTTTTCGTTTAAAAAATGTTGTAAACGTATAATCGTTGGATTATATCATTTCTTTGGAAGGAGTTGATCAGTGTTCAGAGGCTTTTACATTAAGCTTCCTTAATTTTTATTCATATTTGCAAACACTTGAAAATATATCAGAGAAATTTTAATGTAGTAAAATTTTTTAATAAAAGGCTACAGGATGGAAGGGGAGCTAATTGGGACCAGTGAAGGCGGGAAAAGATATTTTTGGTTTTTTTAAATGTTAAAATTAAAGGTTGATTAGGAAAAAGAATAAATTTGTATATTAGATCTAATATGAATGTATACAGATGATATTAAAAAACAAATTTATCATTTTTAAATAAAAATAAAAGACATTATAAAAAGGTAAATAATCCTATTTTAATTTCAATTATATATTCTCATACCGATATTTTTGTTTTTTAGAATTTATATGTAATCTTTAAAAAAAAGAGAGAAAGAAATTAGTTATGTTCTTACTTGGTCATTAAAAATTGTCTTACTTTGAGACGTAATTGAAAAAATTTTTAGTTCTGTTACTGAAGATAATCTCTATTTGGAAGAAAATGTATGTGACATGTCAAGAAAAAGGGTATTACAAAAATAAAATAATGCATAGAAAAAAAAAAAAAAGTGGGGGAGATCAGATTATAACTTTGTAGCAAAGCTTGATGACGTTGATCTCCATAGCAAAAATCAATAATACATCTCTTGAGAGCAAAGAACATCAAATCAGCTTTTGTTCTCATTGGATGAAAAATGGGAATCAATACCACATAAATATATAATTTTTGCACGTCTTTTTGCCTATGGATGGAGATGCCAAAGGGCCACGTTGAGAGGCCAAAAGTCATGGAAAAAATTTGTACCGCCAACGTGGAAAGTGGGTTCAATTATTCGATTCATAGGACCACTAAGGAAAGATCGAAGAAATAAATATTAGCCCGAATCAGAAGCACTACTAGCTAGGGTTGCCTCTTTTACACTCTAATGGGTTGTGGGTACAACCAAATATTTGACAATTGAAAAGATGGAATAATATAATAATAGATCTTGAATTTCCGTGAAAGATTATTTTAGAGAGATTGGACACTAAAGTTACTTTATACTCCATTTGAATGAGTTTTAGTTTTTGGCTTTAGGGCTTTTGGATAGTAGTGGAAAAAAAAAATCTATCGTTCAAAAATAAATTCCAAAAAAATTGTTAAGGGGAGAAGAAAGATTTTTCTCAATTATTGATAAACAAAAAAGGGTATAGCATGAAAACAAAAAAAAAAAGAAAAATAAAGAAATTAGAGAAAAAAATAGAGTTCTTTCTTCAACGGATGAAAACAATTTTTGAACCCTCAGAAAACATAAAACATATAATAATAATAACAATAGCTTTTGAAATGGCATGCAAACAGGGCCTAGGATACAACTCACAGACCAATGGGAAACATGGAAAGCTCTATTGTGCATGAACGAAGGAAATCGGCAAAATAATCTCTCAGTAATAAGCTTTCAAAGCACTCGATTAAAATAATTCAACTTTTATATTCTGACATTAAAAGCCATGATTTAGTTGGTTCACTTTGTTGGATTAAGCTTTTGTAAGCAAATTGTTGCTCCCATAGCATCAACAAGATATGTTGGAGCCCCATGCCAGAGGGAATAAAAAGATTACCATGAAAGGTAATTTTTGAAGCCCTTTTTACTAATATAAAAAAGGGTTGCTCAATTTTATAATTAATCCGGATCAGTCTTTATCTGCTTTATTTTGTTTTCATTTAACCCCTTTTTAAATTATCATTATACCCCATTCAATGCAACTTTATTTGATTATTCGTATCCACCTAGGATATAAGGTTTTTCTTAATTGAAATCCGTACTAAAATTGATAAAATTAGGATTGTGGAAGGAGCATCACATACTTTGATAGATTATTTTTTTAAATAAAATATTGAAGTCATAATTTTGCATTATACGGCTGAAAGAATATTATATGATACACACCTTTACAAATACTTGTGCAACATCTACGTTTGCAACGTTTGATTCTACCTTGCAGATCCAACTCTCTCTCTCTCTCTCTCTAGAGCATGAAATTCTCTTCGTTTTAGTTTTTGTTGATGATGTGACAATAAGTCAACTAATCACAACCCAATAGGTTGGCTCTTACGTGATCTTCCACTTGAAAATCAAAGAGCAATAATTTCCCAATAAAGGGGTCTTTTGATATCCTTTTGGTTCCATTGGATTATTCTTCTTCCATTTTTTTTTTTTTTGGAGAATTCTTGATAGGTCGATAAGCCCATCCTTTAAATTTTTTTCTTTTAATATTAATATTGTATTATTAAAATTATATTTCTTTCTTTCTAAAATTATTTTTTGCCCCCTAAAATTATATTTTGCACCTTTAAAGTTATATATCTCCTTCATTTAAATTTTCTTGATAATATTAATATATGCTCCTCATGACTAATTTTTTTGGCTTCGTCTCTATTTCAATGTATTGAGAAATGTTGGCATCAGTTGATTCACAATTATAACAGATACATCTACTTGGAATATATAAAAGGGAGGAGAAGGAGGAGGAGGAGGAGTAGTAGTGATTCTCTTTTCCATCTAATTATGTTTAAATAAGAATTTAAAGAGAACCACAAATTCTTTTTTCCTTCTAATTATGTTCAAATAAGAATTTTAGGAGCACCACAAATAGGAAATAAAAAAAATCAATTCTTGCACTCATTTAATGTTAATTTCATATTAATAGTATGTTTACCTATGCCAAATCAAAGTATACATTGAATAGAAGTAGGAAAAATTCAAGGTACGTATAAGTTGTTTACTTAATTAGCTTAAAAGATTCTCAATCAAAATCATTATAAACCCTCGTTTAAGTATTTACTTTAAAATTATAATATACTATCATAAATTTACTTATATACCTTGTGAAAAAATTTTGCGATCATTTTAATTTTTAAAGTAAACTGTAAAATATAACAATAACAATCTTAATTAAAATAACTATTGTAATTTTAGGATAATAAATAATAAATACAAAGTTGTGTAATTAATTTTTTGAAAAATTAAAATGGTGTGAAATTTTAAGCAAAATGAATAGAAAATTAAGTGTCAAAAGCTTAAAGTATATTAATTCGCTCTAATAAAAATAAATTGTATACTTATTGTATTAAATTTAACACTAATTAAAATAATTATCATAACACTATAATAAATAGGGTCTTTTGCAATGACAAAAAGTTGTCGCAAAAGAAGGAAAGTTGTCGGAAAAAAAAAATTGTGATGTCATGTCGTCGTCAATATGTCGCCACAAAAAACTGATCGTAAATAATTTATTGATACGACATGAGTCGTCATATTTATATTAGCGATGATAGTTGTCGCAAAAAAGGTCGTTGTAATTATGTCGTGTAGATCATCATTAGTATGACATGGCCAACATTTTTAGCGAAGCCAATTTCAAATAATGTCATCGTAATTTTGTGTTCTGATGTTGACATGACATCATAATTTGCAACTTCTTTATTTTTTGCTATGATAATGTTGTCGTAATTAGTTTTTATCAACTTTTTAAATATTTTATTAAATTTTTAATTTTTTTAATAATTTTATTAATTTTAAATTCAAACTTTAAATAGAAATAATCAAATTATGATAATGAAAATAAAAATTAATATTAAAAAGTCAATTAATTGACAATACATTGTTTCAATAATAAAATGAAAACAAAACATAATGTGTCGAAATATTGAACAAAAAAGAAAATATAATCTAATCTCCTAAATTTGCAGCCTTGTTGGTGTCATCACCGTTGTCATCAGTAGCGTCTAGAGGAGGGGGATGACTTGGACAAACAAAAGTTGGAGGATTCATTTAGGGGTGAGAGTTGGATGTTAGAGAGCAACCGGCCTACTAACTCCATCAATGTCCTTTGGATCTCATACACATTCATGTTGTATTCGAACAATCTTTGTATAAAATCTTCCACATGTGGGTCACTAGGTGTCGAAGATGTTCTGTCTGTACGGGAGCTAGAGGATGAACCAACGCCAGAGTAAATCCTCTGCGAGAGTGTTGGGCCTACTCTAGTCCTATGTCCTCTATGTCTACTTAGGACCTGCTCCAAAGCTCCCTCCTCATTAACCGCAGGTGTAGCTAAAGAGGAAGTAGACTATGTCATCTCTCTCCCACTCTATCATATTTTACACAAATAATAGTAAACACATGTTATAAATACACAGACTAATTTGAATAAGAAAATATAATATTGAAAATTAAAAATACCTACAAAAGTCTGTTGTGCTTCAGGGTTAACTCAAGTCTCCCCGTGACGATGCATATCTGCCCAGTTAACTATGGCAAACATCGACTACTGGGCCTCTCCATGTTGGCCTGTCCAACAATTGAAGTGTATTAGAATAATATATTCTTCGATAGCTTTTAAAATTAATTATAATTAAAAAAACTTACTAACCTTCTTATCTTGATTCTGGGAGAGGGATATCAAACCATGTAAACTTGACCACTTCTGGTTTCCATGATTATTTTTATTTAAGCATCGGTGTTATTATGTACCGATTCTCGAACGGGTCTAAGGTAAACTCATGCATGCATGTAAAAAATAAAAATACAAAGTTGTACCTACGTACGTTGTTTTTGGGACTATAAAATCACGTATCAAACCAAACCATCTGTGAGAAAAAGTAACAATTTAATTAAATTTTATGCAATTTTATCAAATTGTATGATAATTTTGTTGTTCTTATTGTTTCTAACTAAAATTAGTATCTTAATTTTCATGAACAATAATGTTATAATTATTCATCCATTTATAATAACAAATAATTTTACATTCAATTTATTTTTTATATCAATTAATTAAAAATATATGTTTAATTAATTAATTCATAAACAATAATATTATAATTATTAAACTAGAATATTGAAAAGTGCACAAAAATTTTTATTAAATTTGTGAAATCTTTTTAAATTTATAATAAAAATTTATTAAAAAAGACACAAATTTTTTATTAAATTTTGGAAATCTTATCAAATTTCATGATAATCTTATCTCCAATTTTTCAAATAATTTAAATTAAATTTATTTTCACACTAATTACTTGTTAATTAAATAACATATTATATTATTTTATTTTAGAGTTATTATTTAATTATAAAGAAAGATTTTTATATCTTTTTTAGTTTCTTTTCTATTTGTAAATAATATATTTATATTGATAATTGTTTTTTTTAAATTTTATTTCTTTTCTTACATTACTTATACAATTTTTTGCTATATTTTTATTCACATATAAGTTGAAGAATATAAGAATTAAGACAACTTATAAACTATCTTATATCAATAATAAAAAATTGACCAACAAATAAAAATTCTAACTTAACTAACAACTTAAACAATAGCAACCACTTAATCATACTTTCAATTACAACAATCATAACAACAAAAACATCCAATTCAATTATAAGCTTTCTATATTAAACAATTTTACCAACAACATCTCATAAGCTTTCTTATATCAATTACAACCATTACAAAAAAAAAAAAAAAAAAACTCCAATTCCATTATAATAATCACAACAACAAAAAAACAAAACCCATTTCAATATCCAACAAAAAACATAACTCAATACCAACACTAACCAAAATTCCCAACACTAAATTTCTCAACATAATACAAATTTCTCAACATTACGCAACATTTTCAATATTTTTCAACATTTTTCTAAAATAACATAAAAAACTAAAAACTTACACAATCCAATACCCACTAAACTGGGGGTTGGATTTTTAATGGTTGGCAGCACCATGACAATAGCAGGAAGAAATCCAGGGGAGATTTTTTGGGAAATAGAGAGTTTTTGTGATTTTTTGGTTTTTTTTTTTTATGAGTTTTCTTGGGGATTATTACAAATATCTAATTCTTGTACAAGAAAATGAGTTTTTTGAAGCTTTTGGAGGCAAAAACGTCAGAGGAGAAGAGAGAATCGGAGGAGAGGCAAGAGAGAAATAAAAAAATTGGGAAAAGGGTTTTACGAGCTAGTTCATGCGCAGATTCAGATATAACGTGTTGTCATGAAAGTCCTCGAAATGACGTTGTTTAGCTTTAGCGAGAAAAAGGATTTGAAGAGGTTTCTAGACCCATCTTTTGCGACAACAATTTTCAAAAGTCGTTGCAAAAAATATTTCGAAAACCGCCAAACCCACCTACAAATTTTTCATAGAAATATCAAAAAATTAAACCATCCTTGCAAACAAGTTTTAATAAAATATCTTTAACACGTCAATGATAGCTGTATTCCAATGGTTATTTGCGACAACTTGACATCGCAAATATAAGTAAATTGGGGCTGCATTTACTCGCGACAGATTATCAATTGGCGCCATCAGTTATTCACGAAGACATGTTGTTGCAAAACATTCTGGGATATTTTGTGATGAAAAGTCGTTGCTAATAAGTTATTGTATGCAACAATATATCGTCGCTATTATTATTATTCGTGATGGCATATTCAAGATAAACAGATTTATGATGTTTGTGATAACTTGTCGTCGCTAATAATTGATTATTACGATGACAAATGTCGTCACAAATAATGTTGTCGCTAAAGGTCCCTTTTGTAGTAGTGTAACATTATGAGGTTGTCTTTACATTTTTATGTAGCATTCCAAAGTAAAACTATCAATGGTTTATGGTAGGGGACATAAGATTGCCAATCCCATTACTCATTCTCAAATTTGTGTGCATTCCACTAATCCCACTCCCATAGTCCCATTCCAAATAAAAATGAATATGTGTATAAAAAAGATTTAATTCTCATTCTTATCCTTTCTACTCCTAGAGGTAAACATGCTATAAAGGAAATGATCGGTCATATTTACTTAATATCCTTAACAAATTTAATGCTATAAGCCAATAATTATTTCATTAGATAAAAAGATATTTTAGTAATTATATTGATAAAATGCATATTCATGAATTTAGTAAAAGTTAGGAATGAAATTAGTTTCTTTGTCATTTCTCTATCAAATAGATCAATAAAACTGAAAAAGAAAAAAAGAAAAAAATGGTCCTTATTCTTATAACTTTGCTTTAATCCTATTACTTTCTTTTATAATAAAATTCTACTACATTTTTCATTTGTATTACCTTTCTCATTACAAATGCACCTTTAAGATTTATTTTTTAAGACACAATAAAAGATAATAAATATTGAGATATCTCTCATGGGAAGTGTGGTTAGAACCCATGGTTGGAACTAATTTTAGTTAAAAATATTGTAGCATGTGAAAGCTTTACAATGTATCAATTTTTTCCTTTTTACTGTAGTATGTGATAGTCTTTCACTGTTTCTTGGTTAGAACCAAATGTGCTAAGGAGAAAGTGCAACACTTTATACAAAAGCTTGATTTTTTTTCCCTTTTAACCATTTACAGCATACCCAGTGCTTACCCAAAGGCTTCCATGATTTTACTTCTTTTCTTTTTTCTTTTTTTGAATCATATGGCTACATATAACAACTACAAAAAACTAGACTTTTAATCACAATAATTTTTATAAAAACTTTTAGCCACGAAATGTTTTTATGACCAAAAGCCCATTGGCTAAAAGTTTATTAGAATAAAAATTAAACTAAATTTTATGACTAAATATACATTAGTCACAATAATTTATTATGACTAAAAATTTCAATAAACACTATTAGTGACTTAAAAATTCAGTATTTTACGTGAACATGTAGTACAATCGAAAGTATCCAACGTTTATCCAAAAGCTTGCACAATTGTTTTTACTGTCAGTACCATACATAACATGTTAAGGAAAGTACCCGGCATTATCCAACAGGCTTGCATGAAATTTCCTTTTAAAAATGTAAAATTCTTATCGTTTATCTCACGATTATCAACAAGCAAAATTTCTGACAGTAACAAAGTTTGTCCCAGAAAAAACAATAAAATAAAAATAAAAACTTGCAGTAACCCTATGTTCTTTCCCGCTTGTACGTAAGAGACAAGCTTCTTTTTTTGTACATGTCATCGATAGTTATATTGCATGATGACCGACATTGTCGAGTACAGATATTGTTTATATTATCCTCATCTTTTATCAACAAATTCCGACAGTAACAACTTTTTTTTTTTACAAAATTAAAAAAAAATAACACTATAATAAGAGCAAAAGAAAACATTCCCGACTCTGGATGAAATCCGACTCTTTTTTTTTTTTTTTTTTTTCCCGGTTTAAGATTCTAAATGAAAAACTTAAAATTACATTTTTTGTCCTTCTGTTCTCTCTTTGAACCCCTTTTTCAAACCTTTCATGACAAGGTCAAGCCTCCCTTGGAATGTAAGTATACATGCCTTAAAAGCAGTGTTTACTGATAAAGCTATAGATATCAATTCCCTTTGTGACTCCAAAGTTTGATTTCAAAATGCCAAAGCAAACCATTGGAACGTACAGACAAAACTGTGGTCCAATACTAATATCACGCACACTTATCTGTTGGCATATTCTTTCTTCTTTTTTTTTGCACATTTGTTCCCTTAACTTTTCGTATATTTGCGATGTGGTCATTAAACTTTTTTTGTAGCAATTAACTCCTTAAAGTTAACAAAGTGTGACAATTAAGTTCTACTCATAAACTCCTTCAAAATTAAGACGGAAACAATTATTTAAGACGCATGTGACCCATTTCAAAATACCTATGCATCTCATTTAATGCTATTAAGAGTCAAATTATTCAATTGTATGCCCAAAATAAAAAAAAAAAGAAATTATATCATTAATGGTATTTTTAACACTTTTTTTCGTTTTTATGTATATTTTAATTATTATAATGCTTGAAATTACGTCTTTTTCTTTTTAAATAAGTCATGTATATCTCACGTAATTGTTTTTCATCTTAATTTTGACAAACGTCAATGATTAAGGACTTACTTGCCATATTTAATAAGTTTAAGGACTTAATTGTCACACTTAATTAAGTTTTGGGACATGATTGCTATAAGAAAAGGGTTAAGGGCCATATTTTTTTTAAAAAAAAAAACCTAAATTTTAGGGAGTAAATGGGGCGAGATTCAAAAAAAGCCACGTAAATTCTAAAAAAAGAGTATATATACACACACACACACAAAGTCAGAGACATAATTGCATGGCGCAGTCCCCGAATCGCTCAAAAACGCACATGATAGTGCCACGAGAAGCAGGGGTAGAGTTGTCAAATGAAAGCGGTCAAAACGAAGCAAAAGACGAGAAAAAGACTTGGCTGGAAACACGTGAGGGAGGTGGGTTGAAAAGAACACGTGCGTGGGAAAGACAGTAAAAAATAAATAAATAAGATAATTTCATATTTTGGGCATATTTTGAGTTTATGGAAAAATAAAAAGGACAATTTCATATTTTAGACACATTTTGAGTTTATGGCAACTAACGCCATATTTTGGACGTTTTCGAATTTGGACCATCAAATTTTTTTAAAAAAATTTAAATTTCTACTGCCACCGAAATTGCCTAATTTACTTTTTACACCTTATAGGACCTGTAACAAAAAACGAATCAGGCATTATGTTTAAAAATATAAAGCAAATTCTCAAACTAAACTACAAAGGATAAATTGGTGAATTAATGTTCCACTGCACATTTATATATAACTTGAAAACAATAAATTACTTAATTCATTGGGCAAAAGCAATTGTTACTTACGATAAAAAAGCCAAATTTAACAAGAATTCATATTTCGGGAGTATAATTTTGGAAACGTGCAATACCTAAAGGTATTTTTTTATAAATTCAAAATGCAAGATATAAACTAAAAAGCATCTAAATGGAAAACATATATAGTCAATAATAAAACTTTTGTAATAGAACAAAACAATAACCTATCTTTACCTATAATACTTATAGGGTGTTTGGAAAAGTGGTGGGAACCAGTGATGAGAACCAATTTTACTGTAGTATGTGAGTTTTACACTGTAGTATATTTTTTTATTGTTACTGTAGCATGTGAGAGCTTTATACTATTTATAACTGAGATTGTGGTGGAAACTGAGTGGTTCCCACCACTGCTAAACACCCCTTTAATTTTCTTGAATCTATTTTGAATCGACAATTTATACAAAAAAAAAAAAATTATATACAGTTTTTTTTCCTTAATGAATACTAACCAGAAAAATATTTATATGATCAACAATGTATATAAATTTTTTTGGTGGAACAATAATGTGAATACATGAGAATGGCATTATAATTATTACTATTAATAAGGGCAAAGTAAAAAAAAAAAAGGAATTGTGGGATGCAGGGTTGACTGGGGACAAAAGGGTCGCAAAGAGGCGTGGTTCGTGGGGCGCACTGTCCCCGAACTGTGTTCATCTTAAAACCCAATTCCAATTCCAAAAATCCAACCCACGCGTGTGTATATGCACGTGTGTATATATACATATATGTGTGTGTGTACATGAGTGTGTGCCCTCCAACTATACGACACCGCCTTCTCCGCCATCCACTCCCAGTAGGACTGCCACCCATTTTTACTCGTGTTTTCGCTGTCCCTTTGACCCTCTCACCTTTCTGTAAAAAGCCTAAAAGCTTTCTTCTCCTTATCAGGAAACGACAATATATATCCCCTGTGAAATTTGGCCCACATCTCTAGAATCAATTAAAGATGTAAATCTTGAAAAAAAAAAAAAAAAACAAGAGATAAAACACTAATATCATTAGGAGGACGTTTAAATCTGGCCAATTTGTGACTCTTTATATCATTAGGAGGACGTTTTCTATAGCTGAATTGCCTATGTAATACGGCATTTTTATTGTGATACACTAATATTTTACTACCAAGAGATAAAACAAGAAAACACAAATAATTGATAACTGTTCATATTGAATATAAGTAATATATATTACATTTTTTTAGCCGACACAGAATTTTACTGTGATAAAAAAGAAGGTTATTAGATATATATATATATATATATATATATATTATGCCTCTTATTTTTTTTCCTCCATAAAAAAGATCAATTCATGTATATTGATGTTGTGTCACTATAATAATTAGGCTCTACACACTCAACATATTTAAAATGTTTAAAAAAAAATTCTCACTGAAGGTACACTATCATTTCACATAATGGGTAAATAGATTTATTTTAGTTGATTTATACCATGGTTACTGGTTAAGCAATAATGTCTTCTAGGTTTGGTTGAGTTCTCTTGATGAGACCTAAATATAAAAACTATAAGAGGCATCATATGATCAAGGAGTAGAATGTGTGATGTTGAGCTGTTTAATCTAGTGAAATTTAAGCCAATTCGAGTCATTGCATTTCCAATTATTGCTATTATTCTTTTTACTTCAAAAGTAATAAGGAGTTTGGTATTGTTAGGCCCAATCAAAATTTCTAGTTGTTATGATGTGGAGAAAAAAATAAGCTACAGTATAAAGCTTTCATATACAACATTTTAATTAATGCTTCCAAATATCCTATAATATTATTCATTAATATTGCTGTTTAAGAATTAAAGCCATGATAATATCCTCTTTAGAACTCATTACTAATACGTTGTTTTATGTGGTTGTTTGAGTAATTAGTGAACAAATTAGTAATAATAAAGAAATTACTGGCCGGTGGTGATAGATAAAGATGATGAGCTAGCATTATTGTACCATCTGGTGCCTAGTGGGTGACATTATTTTCCTTCTTTCAACTCAAGCCATATCGATTGCAACTGCGATCGAATGTGACATTGACAAAAAAAAGCGACTTCCATGCCACACCAAGTTGAATGGAACAGTGCACCAAAAAGCACTATTGTTTCGAGGACTTTTTGTCATTGTCATGTTTTCCATTCCACCCCTTCATTACTCTTTGTTCTTTAATAATGATTAACATTGTTATTATTATTAGGGAAAAAATACTGCACCTTCAGTGTTTGAAGAACATCATTTGGTCGTTGGCACGAACACAATTTATTGCACCTTTTGTGATAGTACAATTGGATTCTCAAGGAGAACAATGAATATACAGTAATACTGTCATATATACATATATTTATATTTAGGCTTGTTTTTAATGGTTATTAGGGGCGTTCATAAAATTCATGATTCTATGAGATTTGGCATACCCAATCCAATCCGAAAGTTTTGAATTGGATTAGAAAGAATTTTGAATAGGTTGCAAATTGATAAAATCTCAATTCGAAAGTTTTGGGTCGGATTACGGATCGAGGAATTCTCAATCCATCAATACGAAGCTATATATATATATATATATATTTATATTTCATAATTTTAATAATACATATTTATATAAAAATTTTCCTTTTTTCTGAAAAAACTTTTTTTTTAAAGTTTTCTCATTCAGCCAAGCAAAATTATTATTATTGGTGGTAACATAACTTGTGTTAAAAAGACCTAACCATCCCTTTAAAAAAAAAGGGGCCAGCCCAATAATCTCTCATAACAAAATTTTTTTTTTTTCTTTGTAATTGCTGTTGCTGTTTTGTTGGTTTGTTGTAGCCGGTTTTGGATTTTTTAATGAAGCTCTTGTTTAGCAAAAAACTATTTTTATTTTCTATATCATAGCTCAATTCATAAATCCGTGAATCCAATCTAAATGTTTTAGATCAGATTAGAAATTAAGATTTTTCTAATCTGAAGGTTTTCGATCGGATTGTGGATTGAGATTTTTTCAATCTAAGAATTTTGGATTGGATTGTGGATTGATCTAAAATCCACAAAATCCAATCTTTGAACAGCCCTAATGATTACATTTTTAATAAGGGTATGTTTTAAAACAACAGTTGATCATGTGACTTGCTAAGAATGTTGGGTTTTTTATTTTTCCTTTTGGACAAAAATAACCCTTTCTGGATGTAGCCCATAATTCCAATTTATTAAAAAGCAGTTATAATAAATTTAAAACTGCTTTGTAACTACCGATGGTTATTACATATTTAAAACGTACTTTGTGATAAATAGTGTACAGAAAACAAATTCCAAATTCATTTGGGTCCCCTAAATCTATAATCTCACTTCAGAAAAATTACACCATCGAATTAGAGATTATTAAGATTTGAAAGAGCACTCAAATTAGAAAACATAGACAACACCATCATTCTTTGACAGACAGCAATGACAGGAGGTAAAGATTTTCATGTTTTCGCATTTGATCTAAATGCTATTTGGATATTGAAGCATGTTTAGATCATTTAATTTATCTTACAAAGAACTCAATCTCATTGTGTCAGGATATTTTTTGTTCAACCATTCACTTCATTACAATATTTAGATTTATAGTAAACGACTAATAACAATGGTACTTATTGGAAATGTAACTATAAAAACCACGTCCATATATATACGCGCGTCAAAAATTTTAGCTTTATTTTGTAAAAAAATATATGTAATAGCAAATTTATGAGATTAATTGGAATTAAAATTTATTTTAGATTTTTCTTGAAATATTTTGGGAATATGTAATTATTATAATGATATTCATATTTTATGTTACTAAAAACATGTGGTAATCGTTATAATGACATAAATTTTTGCCCTTTGTAAAATATTTTAATTTTTTTGTTATATTTCAACATGATTATTAGAATTTTGCTATATCTTTAAATTTCTCGTTTATTTTCCGGTCTTGCATTTTTCATAGCAAATCAGATTTTGACACACAATCAGAATTAGCATGAAATTATCAAGCGGAATGAATAATACAAATGATAGCTAGAGAACAAGAATTAATAAAAGATTTTGGATTCATCCTCTATTATATCACGGTTTCCAAGCTTATTACGTGATAAAGCGTGTTCATGTCCAATAAATAACAATCATCACGTTGAAAACTAAAATTTGATTATTTGGCATTAGTAAGTTTTAAATAATTTTTTAGTTAAAAATTAAATAAAACTCTCATATGTTATTATAAAAATAAAAAAATTACTATAATATAAAATTTTTCTATATTATAATACTAATAATTTTAACTATTATATTAAACGCCTAATTAATGATTGTGTATAAACCGTTGGTGAAATTAGTAAGACACAGTTGACAGGGAAGCTTGCACTTTCCGCACTCCTATTGCCTGACTTAAAGGGGCAAGATGTGAGAGAGATTCTCTGCTTTTTCACTCTACTTGCTGTGTGTTGTTAAGGTAGATGTATCAACAATTCACAGTCACAGGACTGTAGTGGAGCCCACTGGAGCCCACTTAGTCAACGTCGTCCACTCAAGCGTGGGACCCACAAGGTGAACAACTACCGTATTAATGTTATCCACACGAGATTTTTTCTTTCTTTTTTTCTTTAATAAGAATTATTTCCTTTCGCTCGGATAAAGAGGTCGCGACACAACCTGGACCCGCACATTCCTTTGTATACTGTTCATCTTTGACCTTTGACTGCCCACTTATCACACTAATAACAGACAACTCAAACCTAATTAATTCCCATCTACTTTGTCATGGTGCCATCAAACTTTTGCTATATCTCTTTTCCTTTCTACGTAATTCTGGTTTTTTAAATTTATTGCCAATGTACAAAATTTTATTTCACTCCCCTCTGCCCTTTATTTTTAAACTATAATTTCAGCCAAGAAATGGTAATATGCTCATTTTATAAGAACTGTATATTCTCTTCCTGATTTTCTTTTGTTAACATTCTGCACGCCTTGACTTTCTTTTTCTTAAACCTTTCCCTTTTGTGAAATCATGTTTGAGTCCAACCTTGCAACATCAATGGAAGAGTGAGAGAAAAGAAAGTTGTCATCTTTAGGTATATGGGGTTCGAGAAGCATGTAAATGTAATATAGGAATAAAAAAAAGGAACTCTAGTTGGTGCTGAATTAGCACAGCTAAAAGGTTTCTTTTTGGCCATTAAAAATACAAAAAAAGATCAAAAGTTCTTTTTACTAATAAAACTTCTTACTTTTCTTTTCAAGTTATGAAGATTGTAAACCACACTGGTACAATTCTAAACTGCTTTGTTCTTAACCATTGATTTTAAAATTCTTGAAACCTAAAAGGGGTTATTTCTAAAAGAGAAAATATCAAAATGAAGATAATGTTACTTTAATTAAAATACAGAAAAAAAAGGCTTTGACATCTAATACCATTTGTCACTGTAATTTCTTGGGGAAATAAACTCCAAAGGAGGACGTGTTGAAGATTGAGACTAGCACTATTAAAATGGATGCTCTTTCCATTCAATCACGAGACTAGATTTGATTTGCCGTCATAATGTTTTGCATACATATCATGACACAACGTTGTACACCTTAGACCTCTATATATATATATATATATGTATATATTTTAACATCACCTAATAACAAAGGTCCACATTTCCAAATCCAATCTTATAAAATTAACAGCCAAAAGAGACTTAAAAGAAAGGGGCCAAAAGTGAAAAGATGAGAAACAAGGAGGGCAGAAAAGCAAGGACCAATTTCCCCCGTTAAATGAACGATGCTCAATCAATCTCCACAAACAGTGGTGGACAGCGAGTCGCGTAACATTATAACAAGCCCTTGACGTAAATAGGGGTGAAAGAAAGATTTTCTTTTGGGCTTTGAGAGAGAGAGAAATCCGGTGGGACCCAAACCTTGGTCGCACATTTTAGCTTTGACCGAACTCCTTAAATACTCCTAACTCCTAACCCAACCAGGGTTAGTTAATAGCTATTTTTATTTTTTCCTTTTATTTCAAAGTTAAATTGTTCACCACACGTGTGCCTAATTTTGAGTCAGACGAAAGAGCCAGAGGTGGTCAGCAACACAGCAGTGCAAAGCAGCAATATCAGAGAGAGAGAGAGAGAGATAATAGTCCTTGTTTAGGCCAAACTGTTGTTTGGCTTTTGGGTATATTATGCCCTCTCTTCTCACTTGGTGCAAGAGTGAGCTCTCTCTCTCTCTCTCTCTCTCTCTCATACAAACAAAAACCATTCCAAAACCCAAAACAGAGAATTTTGCAGACCCGCGCTCAGAGTTTCTTCAGTCTCAGAACTCAAAGTTCCCTCTTTCCCTCCGTTATTAATTACACTTCCAACACCCCAAAATCTTGAAATCCCCTTTCTCCTCACTCTTGTTCCTTATAGATATAGATATAGACATATATACACAGAGAAGAGATAATAAGTAGGAAAAGGCGGGACGTTAATATTATGCCGGGGAGTTTAGAGCCGTTGGATTTGGGGGTACAGATACCGTACCACTTCAGGTGTCCGATCTCGCTGGAGCTGATGCGAGACCCGGTAACCGTTAGCACCGGTCAGACCTACGACCGAGCAAGCATAGAGTCCTGGGTGGCCACCGGTAACACCACGTGTCCCGTCACCCGAGCCCCTCTCACCGACTTCACTCTCATCCCAAACCACACTCTCCGCCGCCTTATCCAGGACTGGTGCGTCGCCAACCGCTCCTTTGGCGTCGAGCGAATTCCGACGCCGAAGCAGCCCGCCGACCCAGCCATGGTCCGGTCTCTCCTTGCCCAGGCCTCCTCCGACTCCGCACCAGCTCCCACTCGCCTCTCCGCGCTGAGGCGACTCAGGGGACTCGCCCGCGACTCCGACAAGAACCGCTCCATCATTTCGTCGCTCAACTCCCGCGAAGTCCTCCTCGACATCGTTTTCGCCGGCTCGAGCTCGGATTCGTTGGAGCTGAGCCACGAGGCGCTCGCGGTGGCGGTTATGTTCCCGTTTTCAGAGATCGAATGTGCCGCCATAGCGTCCGAGCCGGACCGTGTAGCGTACCTCACTCGCCTCCTGTTCCACTCCTTGATAGACGTCCGAGTCAACTCGGCGGCGATAATCGAGATCGTCGTCGCCGGGACGCTGACACCGGAGCTCCGGTCTCAGATCAGCAACGTGGACGAAATCTTCGAGGGAGTGATCGAGATTCTGAGGAGCCCGATCACCTACCCTCGAGCTCTTAAGGTCGGGATCAAGGTGCTCTTCGCGATGTGCCTGGTGAAGCAAACGCGGCACAAGGCGATCGCCGCCGGAGCGGCGGAGGTCCTGATCGACCGGCTGACGGACTTCGAGAAGTGCGACGCGGAGAGGGCGCTGGCGACGGTGGAGCTCCTCTGTCGGATCCCGGATGGGTGCTCGGCATTTGCGGCGCACGCGCTGACGGTGCCGCTGCTGGTGAAGATAATACTGAAGATCTCGGGCAGGGCGACGGAGTACGCTGCGGGGGCGCTGGTATCGCTCTGCTCGGCGTCGAAGCAGAGCCAGAGGGAGGCGGTGGCGGCGGGGATTCTGACGCAGCTGTTGCTTCTGGTGCAGAGCGATTGCACGGACCGAGCGAAGCGAAAGGCGCAGCTCTTGCTCAAGCTTCTTCGGGATTCGTGGCCAGAATATTCCATCAGGAATTCTGACGATTTTGCTTGCAGTGAAGTTGTGGTACCCCTCTGAGTTTTTTTTTTCCTCCTTAATTTTATTTTTCTTCAGTCTAATCTGAATTTTTCTATTGTCAGTAAGGAAAAAAAAAAAAAAAAGAGAGGGAGAAAAAGAACGAAAAGAACAAACTGAACAAAAAAAATTCAGGTTTTTAGATTGGTATATAGAGAGATTTGTATTTCTGTATGTAATTTTGTATGTAAGAATATTTGTTGGAAAGGAAAATTAAAAAAAAGGAAAAAAAAAGATCTGTGAATGTTCTTCATCATTGTTATTGCAATTTTTTTCTTATTCAACTAATTAGGTAATTAGTTTAGCAACTAATTAGGTAATTAGTTTGAGAGTTGTTATTTTGAGTTCAAGTCGTTTGGTGGAATCTTCTGTGCTAAATGGGAGCAGTTTCGAGAAAATCTCTTACGCCCAGCAATGAGCACTTGGTTGAACGACAACATTTCTGACATAGGATGGAAGATGGGAAAAAAAAAAGTTTCTTTTCCTAAGAGAATTATTTTTATTTTTATGTGTTTTTTTGCAAAACAAGTTTGGGTGACAAATGTGTTGTCTTTTGCCTGTTACACTTTGCTTTTTCCTGACAATTAGATGTGAACGTTTGGGGACCTCGGCTGGGCCTTTTGTTTTCTTGCTATAATTTGGTCTGCCTTAGCTTTTTTCGGGGAGTTTCAGACAGGTCAGATTACATGCATTACATGGGAAGTTCAAAAAGCCCAGTTTGGTTGCATATGAATTCGGCTTTTCTACATTTTTATTCTGTACATCGAAGGGATATAAAAAAACATATTTATCTTTTTATACTTAATTCAAAAACTATACTTAGATCTCATCAAATATGTACTTTAGATTAGATTTAATATTTAAATCTATATCTTATTTCAATTAATAGTTGATTTTAACTTTTAAAATGACTAAATTATCCTTAAATAAAGTATAAAAACACATAAAACATATATTTTAAAGGTATTTTATGTATTTTTAAAGACAAAAAGCTTAATATAAAGTTTTTTTTTTAATTTTTAAAGTTATCTTATTTTTTATTTGAGGGTATTTTGATAATTTTTTAGGTCAAAATTGAAGCTTGATTGGGCAATGGTATAAATTTATATATTAAATCTAATCTGAAGGTATAAATTTGATAAGATAAAAAACCAAATGTATATTGTTTGAATAAACTTAAAATAGGTGGTATAAAAAGATGAAAAACCCTATAAAAAATTTCACGCCAAGTGCTGTCCATGACAATTTTTTTAGCCTTTTATTCCTTTGGAATTAGAATCTTGGACCAAGGTTTTGTGGTCCTTGTCCTTGGGATTTCTTCCATTCGAATACTTTGAACTAGTATAAAGAAGATTTTGTATGCAAACTCAGCTAGGTTTTGCTTCAAACATTTGGGTAATTGTATAACAACCAAAGATGAGTCTTAAGGGTAGTAATTGTATAACAAGAAAACTAATGTCCCATGTTGTAGTTGCAAGTGTCCGATCTATCTATCGGTAATTTCACTCTTGATTTTATGTAAAGTTCGAATCATCCAATTTCCAAGTTTTAAAAATAAAACTAGTTTCCCATGTCATCAAAATTCAAAGTAGGCAAGAGGATCAAATATCCACTAAACGTATTTTTCAACTTACCATGTTTGGATGGTGGTGGGCACTATTTTGGTAAGGTGAAAATGGAGGCGTTTCAAATTTCGTTTGACTCAAAAACCACTAAATATAGATTCTGTCCCATGTGCAGGCTAAAGGTCTACACAAGAGATTATGGCATGCTAAGAAAGTAGGGTCATAAGGTTCCCACTCCAGATTTTGTAAAAGAGGGCATGTGGGCTTGAAAATGTATAAGAAGACAATTGATCAGCGTCGCATGTGGGTGGAATGCAACTATGGAATCACATGGGCTTGGTCCTCAATTCTTTTAAGGGTGATGGCTGCTAGTGCTCACATGCCGGGAATCTAACTTGTTCTTTGGAAATACCGTTTATAGAAGGTTAAATCTATGGTCAATTTGTATTAGGTGCCATTAACTAATCTAAGGGGTAATCTAATGTCCAAGATTGTACAATATATTGGAGTGCTTGAAATAAATTAAAAAAAAAAAGAGTGATTTATTGTCATTGTAAGAGCTACGTCTCTTGTAAAGCTGATGACTTTACTATTTTAAAGAAAAAAATACATAAAATCTAACAGGGTGAAAAATAAATTAAGATTTAGGATTTTTTATAGAAGAGAAAAGATGCCCCTTTACCACGAGAATAATTTCCTCTCACAGGGGATACCTACCTTCTAGTTTTAAAATATCAACTAGAATTTGGTATTTAAATTTGAGGATATTTGCCTTGGCAAGAACAAAGTCAACTTTTCTGGTAGATTTGTCTCCACCAAATGAAGTGCGGATTAAAACTAGATTTACCCTTAAATTCATGAAATGAAAGGTGTGGAGGAAAGATAAACTCTAATTTAGCTGATAGGATTTTGACCCTATTAGAAACAAAAGGTGGGCCCCACCAAGCATTGCTCATGGAGGGAATATAATTTGGGGAGTATTCTTGATTGTGTTCGATGCGACCCTTTGGCAGATCAGTCGATATCGAACCCCTTGTGATGCAAACTCATACCCATATTGGGTCGACTCTAAAGAGCTGTGTCATTCTTTGGTGAAACTTAGTTGATTCTTCAAGTAGGTTCCTTGGAAAGTCGAGTCTGTTTGTTGTGTCCGTCTGATCATAGGCTTGTCAGCCTATGTTGACGGCTGGGAATGATCTGAATTGTCACACATGTGGATGAGAGACTGGGTTAGAAAATCTAACCTCAATACCCTTGATACACGTATAGCGTAGAGCATTCGTGTCTTAACTCTCAATTAATGTCCCCTTTTAAAATATCTCGTTGCATTACAAGTCACATTAACTGCTTCTAATCACATGGAGTATGTTGGTATTAATTTTGATAGGGAAAAATGGTAGAAGTTTCACTAATCTACGCAAGGCGCAATGTTTACTACTTCATAATATGGTTAACTTATGTAACATTATTCATAATAACTAGATCAACTATTATTATTAGTATTATGGCTGAATCAACCCTGTTAATACTTGTATTATCAAAGCTTAGTTCATGCATATCAAACTTTGTTAGGTGGTTATAGTGTGTTGGTGACCGTTATAGACTTTGGATTCCCATGCTTTCAACCTGTATGATCATTGCCATCATCACTGTGGAGAAAATAAGGGAAGTGAAGTGTATAGATCCGGAAGAACAATATCCAAAAAGATAACAAGATCTTAGATCTTCTAAAATGTCAAAAAGTTATTAAAAAGTTAACTTTTTGTACCTTTGGAATTAACATTAGTTAGATGAAACTGTCTTTCCTTATTATTCGTGCATGGTTTCCACATTTTAAAATCTAATAAAACTTTAAAATGAGTAATAATTAGAACGATGCACGATTTGTATGTGTTCACACTCCTAGTTTGCCAACCTCTCATGCAAAGATTGGTCTTTTTTTGTCGGCTTTGACTGTCAAACTTTTGCACCGTGCGTATATATATATATATATATATATATATATAAGTAAGACGCCAAGTATTGTCGTTTCAGTTAATTAGTTTAGTTTAATGGTAATTATATTCTTTGTTTGGTGGTCGATCGGTAGCAGCCGTAAAGGGGATCGATCTGTTGGCGTGGGAGCATTTTACTTTTATTTTTTAAAAAAAAAAAATGTTTTCTTGTGGAAAACGATTTCGCTGAAATTTTTCATGGGCTTTTGACTATTGAAGTGCATGATTTTGTCGCTGAATAAACTAGTAGAAAAGTGCAAACACGGAAGGATCTTCGCAGTAGTTTGCGGGTTATTTTTGGTTGGCAAATCTAAACGCGTAAAGGTTTATTGCGAAGAGAGCCCTCAGAAGACAACTGAAGTTCAATTAATTTGTGGAAAAAAAAAAAAAAACCTGAAATGCCTTGGCTTACACTTGGTAGACAAAAACTAAGTGTTCGTTTAGAAGAGCGGTTGCAACCGCTTTTTATGATTTGAACCGGTTTTTAGTTTAAATTTAAATGATGTTTAGAAAGTATAGTTATAATCATGGTTGTGATTCGAAAACATTTTTTGCTCTTTACTATAGTATGTATTAGTAACCACAATTATAGCTTTAACCTCAACTGCCAACTATTCTATTAGTGAGAGAAAACATTAATAAAAAATGATTGGAAACATAAAAAACCGTTGGAACTGTTTCGGCCAAGCAAACTATGAAAAGAAAAATTAGAAAATATACTCTTATGGACTGTGCTAGTTTAATTTATAGTTCTATACCACTCCTTGTTGGATTTAAATCACTTATCCTTTGTTGGTGCTGGCAAGGCTCGCTAGATCTCGCGTGATACCAACAACATCGCGCCTGCAACCACTGAATAGTTCAAGCAAATCATACTCCATTATTAATGGTGGTTGTGTTCTCAACTCTTCAATTGCTTTCTTTAGAAAAACATGTTCTTCAATTATCTCTCTGTATTTTTCTAATTTCCTTCTTTCATTTGCTCTAAATTGAAAATGAAAAAAAAAGGAGAGAAATCTTAAATTTAGACCATTGCCATCATATTCATGTCTTCTGCATAATCTGTCCAGCATATGCACGATCTTAATGATTTAGATTGACAGTCTTAAATTTTAGTTTGCTTATTATACATTCAACATAAATGAACATAAAGAGGATAATATTTGATATATAAATAAAATTATCACATCATTTAATCCTCACGGCACCTAGTCTAACAGAATTAGTCAAGGCTAATCAAAGGGTGTTTCTTACCATGGATTGTTCGCGACACATTATATTTATTCTGATTGGTGCCTTCAAAAAAGAATTTTGAACTTTTGCCAAATTCCTAATCATAGAGGGGAAACCATTGGTAAGATTGTGGAGTCATGTTTGTTAGGGTGGGGTATTGAAAGGGTTTTAACAATTACCATGAACAATGCTTCAGCTAATAACGTGGCTGTAAATGTCGTAAAGAGGAAAGTGCATGGCTGGAAAGGGGCTATCCTTGATGGTAAGCATATGCGCTTAAGTTGCTGTGCTCATATTGTTAATGTAATCGTGACTGAAGGACTGAAAGACATACATGAGTCCATTGTTACAACTAGAAATTATGCTGTGCGGTATATCTGGTCTTCTCCCGCAAGGTTAGAAAAGTTCAAAACATATGTTGAAAAGGAGAAGATTGGGTACAAGAGGCTGTTGGTTTTGGATGTATCTACTAGGTGGAATTCAACATATTTGATGTTAGATGTTGCTATGAAGTTTCAAACTGCTTTAGAGAGATACGAGAAAGAAGATGAAAAATACTTGTCATTTCAATGAGGAAGCGAGTGGGAAAAAGAATATGGGTCCCTCTTATGGTGATGATTAGGAAAATACTACGGTCTTTGTTGGATGAAGTTTAGACATGTGAAAAAGTTGAATCAGGTTAATTGTTTATAGTCTCTAAACTTTCATTTTTTTTTTTCTTTCACTTTCCCCTAATTATTTATTTAATATTTGATGATTTCTTTTTGGCTTTTTTGTTTTGCAGAGTTTGAGGGCACAACTACTGCGAATGTTGTCGAAAAAGGATCAAAGACATTGCCAATGGAGGTTGACTGAGATAATCTTTTATTTTGTTCTATGGTCTGGGTTAAGTGTTGAACTTTTAGTATTTCGATGAACTTTTCAGGATTAATATCTATTTTCTAGATGACCGTATTCGGTATTTCAGACTTGGATGACTGTAATATTAATTAGCCAACTTTAATATTTTCAGTTAGAAGACTGTAATCTTATTTAAGTAGCTTTAATATTTTTAGTTGGATGACTGTAATCTTATTTAAACAGATTTAATATTTTTAATTGGATGACTGTAATCTTAATTAGTTAGCTTTATTATTTTGTATTCAATTTTTTTCATTAGAATATACATTGAAGGAACATTATATTTTTTAAAACTAGGCCAACTCCTAAAAAGAGACAATGAAAAAACTAGGCTCAAAATTGATAGCTTCAATTGGGTTATAAAACTTTTTTTTTAAGTCCATAAACCGACTAGATTGACCCAACATAGCTTGAAATTTGGCCCAACTTGACACTCGGTTTACAGTGAGTTTTTTTAACATGCAGCCCAATACATTAGTAAACTGATTACTTCGGCCCAACCCACCCTTCCCATATGCATGTCTAGAGAAAATTTGTCCCTTAGGCCAAGAGCTCTTTAGATTTTGACCCTAAATTCAAAAACTTTTTACAATTTTTCCATATTTTCCGCTTAAAATTTATTTTTTAATTAGAAAATTTATATAAATTTTTATAAGCCTTTCAATCATAATCTAAGTTTGATTTCTGAATACTTATATTTAACACTTAAAAACAAATTAAAAGAATCGCTACAAACATTGTTGTAGAACTTCACAGTATTTGGACTTTACATTTTAAAAGTTGAATTAAACTCTATTATAAGCTTACTTTATTTAGGGCCAAAAAAAAAATAAAATCAAATGTATAAATAGATACATGAAGGTAATTAGATTGTTGTCCTAGAGTTTTGGTTCAAAATTTTGCTTCAACTTATGCTCTTTAACAAAATTTATGACTCCGTCATTGGTACTTGCGACGTTCTTTTTCTCTTGATGTCAATCCCCTCCACTCTATTTATGTAAATTATAATATATGATGTAAAAATTTACATATATGCTATTGTCATGTTCCGCATTATAGGTGCTTAAAAGATAATGCCATTATATAAGCTATTCAGTTTATGGAGTCTAAACCTTAAATGTCATATCTTATGTTTTTAATTAGTAATGCTTTCCATCCTATTAAAAGAACAACACAAGAAAAGTTGAATCAGCTAAAAAGCTTTTTTTTCCCCTCAAGCAAACTCTTAAAATTGTGTAGCGAATAGAATTAGCTACATAATTTTCTTTGTAGCTGGGTCATAGCTATATAGTTGTCACTAAAAGTCCTTACTTACAAATTTTTTTTGCATTTGTAGCTCAAAATATGATACTTTTAGTTACAAATCATTTTGCCATTAAAGACTTCTAATTTTGCAACTATTTCAACAAGTTTGTAGTTAAAAAGCAGTCTTTTAGCTACAAAATCAACATTTTGTTACTAAAACTCAATCCAACTTAGTGATGAAATGTTGATTTTATAGCTAAATCAAGAAAAAAAATAGTGATAAGAATTGTACGGAATAAAATATTTTAGATATTCAATATTATTGTTATTATTGTTGTTGTTATTATTATTATTATTGCTACTACGAGGATTGAAACCATCTGTTGATAATCCAACTCTTACATTATAAGGATCATTAGTAAATGTTCGATGTAATTGGTCAAACATCTTCCATGCTTCTGAGATAGTTGGGTGTTCTAATACACCATCATGTACACCTCTACGTTTGTGTCATCCAATATCTTCCATTATGTTTTCATTCATAAACAACAGAAAATTTCTCGATACCTTTTGAGAAACTTGTGTTCCTTTCTTATCATCAAGTTTCTATCTAGGTTCTTCACACGTTGGACAAAATATAGCAAAATTTATCTTCACACATCTATGTTCATATGGTCAAGGCCCAAGTCACGAATGATTTTCTAGCTTCATAGTAAGATTTAGAGATAATATGTCCTTTTTGGAATTATCTTCTAGAGAAACTCGAGCAACATAGTGATTGACTTGTTACTCCATCGATCAAGTGTTTTCAAGTGAAACAGTTTCACAATAAAATTTAGGTTTTCAACACCAAGAAACAACACTTTGCCTCTTTACATAATCTAGCAAATCTATTCGCTTCAAAATCTCCTCTCTCGGGTAAGTCACTTGTAGATGTTTCACCTAGACAATCATTCTTATTTACCGCATGAATATCGTGTACCATTTCTTCTATCTCATCAACTTCAGCATCCACACCGTCGTCGTCGTCGTCATCGTCATAAGAGTCATTGTTACAATACTCAAAATCTTCCCCATAATATACCCACAGATTATAACTCTTCATAATACCATTGACATATAAGTGATCTTCATCTTGATTTATAGGTCTCCAATAACAATTGTTGCATTTGCAATGGGCATTGAATTTGATTATGCTCTTGTTCTATATATCCAATTGCAAAACCAAGAAAGTCACAAACTCCTCTGATGTAATCTGGAAACGATCTGTTATAAACTTTTATCTAACTCTTGTCCATCTAGTAGTCTAATCATTACAATTAAACTTTTGCAAATAGTCGCTGCAATTAAAGTAGTACAAATGTCTACGTGAAAGATCTGACTCACCATTCTACAATATATATATATATTATATATAATATTTATAAAACTATGGAGACATGAAAACTAACACAAGACCCCAACAACAAGAAGGAACACAATTAATATTGACAAAAAAAAAAAAAAAAAAACTAAACAAGTAAGAACCTGTACAATAAAATTCAGGACAATATTTTCGCCAAGATAGTAAAACGCCAATAGGGAAACATTATTAAATATATATATGCAAAAAAAAAAAAAAAAAAACTCCATGAGCTGGATGTTTCAGTCCCACAAAATGCAAACCTATATATGCATTATATATATAGTTGAATTTTTGAAGCTACTTGCCTAGTTCTGATTTTTTGATAATTAGTTTTCATTTATAGTTAAATGTTTAAGACTACTTTTATAGTTCCGTTCTAGGTCTGATAATGTACACAATTGAAGAGACTGTCTGATCACCAATACCATATCAAACAATGTTAAACCTTAGATAAACCCAAAAAGCAAAAGCAAAGCTTAAACGGCAAATAATCAAATTCAAATTTATATGCCAACTCTAGAATAACATTTTATCAAGGCGTGAGCAAATAGTAAGTTCAAACATGAGATAAGCTTCATACAAATTGCACACAAATTTCTCTATGTTCTGTATGATAAATAGGGACAAAGAATATAGTCGATAGATTAACAAAGACTGTACTTAACAGTCCTTACATTTAATCAATCAAGTGGTTCTTCTCTTTTGATTTTCATTTTTATTCAACCAAAAAAGTACCAGGTATGATCAAATTTTATATGGATTTGCATAGATATTCTCTTTTGTTCTTTTAAGCTTCAAAATTGGTTTCTATCATAACATTATTTACATCATGCTGAAACCATTTGAGATCGCATATATATTAACTGTTGGGTTTGGTGCCCTAAAAGCTGTGACATTGTACATATTGTTAATAAATAAATAAAATGACATTTATTTTTATTTTGGTTGATTATATATATTATGAATATTGTCATATATAAATTTAGAATTATTGATTAGAATGAATTATACATGTTTAATTTAGAATTATTGAATTCTGAATTAATTATTTCACACTTGAATTATTAATGTGACACAGAAAAATGTTCTCTGTGACACATAATGTAATGTGATAAATATTGTCACATTTAACTGAGCATTAATTAATTAATTAATTGATAAATTTTAAAATCTATTCTTAAATATATGTGATTTATTTTTGAATTTAGATTTAGATATATATATATATATATATATATGGTTTTGAATCAAATCTTTTTATATATATAAGATTCTATAATATATTAATATATATATATATATTAATATAATATATATATAAAAAAAGGGAAAGAAACGTGAAACTTACGTTTCACGTTTTCCTTATTTTATATATATATATATATATATATAAAGAATCACTTGTTGTGATTCGGTCAAAAAAAAAAAAAAGAAAAGAAAAGGAAAGTTTACTTTACGTAAACTTTACTTATATATATGTGTGTGTGTGTGTGTGTGTGAGATACAGATCACATAGTCATTCGGGAAAGAGGAAAAAGAAAAAGAAAAGGGAAAGTAAAATTACTAATGGCTCAGATATAAAAAGAAGAGATAACAGTTATCTCAAGAGAATTATTCACATAATTTTTACAAAATACTTAGAGAGAAAAACGGAGAGTTCTTCTCTAAAAAAAAAGGTCTGCTATTTCATGTGTTGAGTACATAACAGATTCAAAAAAGTGTGAGGAAAATTCATTCTTGCAGTTTGACGCCCACTCGTCTTTCTATTGGTGTAGATGCCTGGATTGGAAGATCGTGGTGTCAAAGGGGAAAGCTAGGATATCCTGATAGTCTTCAAAAAGGTTTATAAAATTACCTAAAGCTTTCTATAATCAAAATTATATATCTATTCCTGATGAACAAATTTTTCAGAAAATTTTTGTTTGTCAACGATCCGTTCCTTCCGCTGCATTTCATATTTTAATTCCAACATTAACAATATAAGATTTTTACATAAATTATATAACAAAAGGTGCCTTGAGAAGCAGATATGTCAAAAACTAAAGAACTGACAGACAATTCAACTTCTTAAAATCTATAGACAAAATTTGAAGAGAATTACAAACAAATCAAATCAGAAACTATAATAGAAACTGACCTAATCACACAATTTAATAACCAATTCAAAGGTTAGTAAAAGAACAAAAAAGAAACTGAAGTACATGGTGATTCCATATGAAATGGCATTGATAGGACCTCCAATACTTTATTGGGGATGGTTAGACTTGAAGTGAACCAAAGAAGAGTGATTTCTAGGGGTCTGCTCTATTGCCAAATGATCAAATTAATGCTGCATAATCAAGAGAGCGCAAAATACGATAATAAAAGGAACAAAGGTAAGTGGAAGATGGTGGGAGGAGTGGTCATATAGTTGATGGAGATATAGCTTGGAGCATAGGTACAAAGCTATCTGTGGAGTTTTAAAGGCAAAGCTGTCCTTGTCGGGAAGGTGAGGCAAGATTTTTCTTTGAGAGAAAATTTTATGTGTTTTCATGAAAGTAGCGAAATGTAGAAAGTCTTTTGAGCATGTTGTGGGGGGAAAATTTTTCGAGCTTTCTAGTTCTCCAAGAGTGTGCTCCAAAGGTGAACACTAGTTGCCTCAAGGAAAGGGCTCTAATTGCCAAGAATGGATTAGAAGAATCAGAGAAAATTGATGAATGTAGGAGATATTGGTGGTATTCCTAATAGCTTTGGAATGACTCTCATGAAAACTTGAAGATCTGAAGGATGCTCGGAGTAAAGCCTTGATCTCTGAGAGTGGAATCGAAAGAGTTTTCTAGAAAAATTCTAAGCCTGAAGAGCGTAAACTTGGACGAAAAGAAGAAACACTTAGAATGAATTGTGAGACAGTGTAGTTATGTTTTGATCCATGTTTGAAATTGAAAGAGGTTTTTATAGGTAAATCTTGGAGATTTTTGACGGTTGCTCTAAAGGTCATGTCACTGCGCTCTGAGCGCACCTGCAACATATAATTTTTGTCCATTGCAAGTGCATCAAGTGCCTCTCCTAAGTAAACACAAGAATAACTATAAGTGGTATGTAAGGCATGGAAAAAATCCAGATTTTAGGGTGTTCTCGATCATTTTCCCAAATATGAATGCTTAAAAAAGTGATGGACTAAGTTTCATGCATCATGGATATTCATCTCTGGTAACCTAATTTTGGGATTGGTACTTTTAAAGCATGTTGCATGACTAATAAATATATTGCATTATTAATAAAAAAATATTCCTTGATGTTCATCATGATGTATATGCTGATATACACGTGTATGCAAATATCATAAAGGTTCTAATACTTATAAAAGTCCATAATCATGTACATGAAGTGTTCATAATATAAAGGATATGATATGTATACTTAGTATAAATTTTGGCTTGTAATCAATAGATAAAGCTGGACACTTTATCTCGTATAATTTGTGATGTTGTCTATTCACAACTTTGGTGGATTAATTTTATTTAGATTCTAGTAATGTTAAGATTATTGGATAGAAAGATTAGTGTGTTTAGAACACATTAAACTTGGATCAAGATAAAATTTAATTTCTTTTGTAATTCCGTAAGGAGAAATTAGAATCTATTATCATTGATCGTTTTATGGATCATACCTTAATCTTAAAGTGATTAATAAACTCACATCTATTTATTCTATCTTTTGATTGCAGATAGGAGAAATCTATAAATTAATGATTAAAAACTCGGCCTATTATTGTGGAAGGTATTATCACATGACAAATGATTATATCAATAAACAAGCTTATTGTGAACATTTATGTTTTAAGGTTCCATGTAGTTCTTTATATAATTTAAGAATGGCACTCTGGTTTCCGATAGTGGCACAAACCAGAATTAATAATAATTATTAATTTAATTATAGATAATTAAATTATCAAAATTATTAGAGCTTAAATTATATATATATCCATTGGATTCCCTTGCTAGTACCATAATATCATTTCTGATTGATCAATGAAATTTCTTGGATTATTTCTGATCTGCAAGGGCATAGTTAGAAATTCACACAATGCACCATATGCACTGCGTGTGGCTTCAGCTATGCATTCTGGGAGTACACGTGACGTGTTTTCATGATTTTTTGATTCAAACGTATACCCTAATTTTATTAGATATGGTTCTTATCAAAGTGTGGAAAATATCTTTTTCAAAAGTTAAAATAGATTCTCCATAACAATTATATATTTTATAAGATAATATAATAATTGAGAAAATTACAAAAGATATTTATTTTAAAAGTTAAAATAAATAAATCTTAGTTTGAATCAAAATAAAATCTCAGACAAATACTGGATGGATATAGAATCACACTGAATCAGATAGTTGGGACATATGTCATTCTCCAATCAAGTCATGTAGTAGCTCGAACTTGTTTATTAAAAGTGCCTCATGAATATATTTGCTAGTTGTTCTTTAGTCTTGTAGTGCTTGAGTGCTATCTCTTTGTTTGCTTCTACTTCTCGAATAAAGTGATATTTGATGTTTATATGTTTAGTTTTGGTGTGAAACACAAGATTTTTCGCCATTGCTATGGTAGACTTGCTATCGTAAATAGATCTATGTAGCTTCACTTTGAGAGTCTCTCATGTTGCAAGTGTGGAGCCAATTCAAGTCAACAATCTAGGAAAAGGAAGAAAAAGGAGAGAAAGATAGGTTCGGGGCGTTGCAGTGCCAAGATTGGGCGCCGCAGCACCTGTGGTTCTAGAAGGCTAAGGCGCTGGTAGGATAGCGCCGCGACACCCGTTTTGAGCTCCACAGAGCCGAGGTGTGGTGATGTGCGATTTTTTATGAGATTTTGAAGCTAGAAACGAAAAACTAATAGGATTTCTCATTAGTTGCTATTTTTCTCTTCCTTTGGGTATATATAGACATAAGGTGGCTAGGGTTGGTGTGTGTGTGACTTTGAGAGAGTAGCATTATTTTTGTGAGGCATATTTTGTGAGAGCTCCAACCTTGAAAGAAAAAATTCCTACATGGTGCTAGGTAGAAGAGAGATTTGAGAAACACTATTTGAGAGTGTGTGAGAAATTTTTCTTATAATTTGTAATCTCTTTCATCATAGTAGAATCTACAGCAGGCAGAAATAGGACGTAGTCTCGAATTTGGACGAACCTGTATAAAAATTTAGTGTCTCTCGTCTTCTTTTCTCCAATTTTTTTTCTACAATTATTCATTCTTGCGGTCCTTAGAATTAGAAGACGTCTAATTCCCCAAAAACTGGTATCAGAGTGGAGGTTTGGATCAAGAACGATGACAAGAGAAGAAGGTTCGGTAGCCGGTATCACCAAATTCGATGGTTCAAATTTTTCCTATTGGAGGATGCAAGTATAAGACTACCTCTACAGCAGAAAATTATACTTGTCCTTATGTAATAAGCCCGAAGGCATGAAGGATGAGGAATGAAATCTCCTTGATAGACAGGTGCTGAGTGTGATCCGTTTGACCCTGTCAAAAAACGTGGCCCACAAAGTTACAAAGGAGAATACAATAGTAGGGATGATGAAGGCCCTGTCAGAGATGTATAAAAAGCCCTCAGCCAATAACAAGGTAGATCTCATGAAGAAGCTCTTTAATTTAAAAATGCCTGAAGGTGCCTTGGTGATAGAGCATCTGAAGAGTTTCAACACCGTCCTGAACCAATTGGTCTCGATAGAGATTAAATTTGATCATGAGATCAATGCCCTAATCCTCCTGGCCTTGTTACTGAATAGGTGGGAGACCATGAGGTTGGCCATTAAAAATTTGATTAGGAATGTAAAATTGAAGTTTGTTGATGTCAGAAACTCTATTCTAGTAGAAGAAGTTCGCAGGAAGAACTCAGGTGAAGCCTCAATGTCGAACTCGACCCTCAATGTTGATAATAGGGGCAGGAAACTTGAGAGGCATTCCAACAGGGATAATGGCAAGATAGGCAAGTCGAGGAATGAGATAAGCAAGTCAAGAAATGGTAGGACTATGGAGTGTTGGAATTGTGGTAGGACCTGTCACTTGAAAAAGATTTACAGGGCTCTAAGGAAGGATGAAGACAAGAACAATGACGCTGCAAATGCCACCACAGAAGAGGCACATGATGCCTTAATCTTTTCTGTTGGCAATTCTTTTGATTCATGGGTGATTGATTCAAGAGCATCATTCCACACTACTGCACACCGTCATGTCTTGGAGAATTATGTTGTCGAAAATCATAGTAAGTTTTATCTTGCTGACAAAGAACCTTTGGATATTATTGGCATTAGAGATGTCAGTTTGAAAATGTCTAATGGGTCTGTATGGAAGATTCATAAGGTGAGACATATTCCCAAACAAATGCGCAACTTGATTTCGGTGGGGCAACTGGATGACGAAAGACATAAAGTAACCTTCAACTATGGAGGTTGGAAAGTCACGAAGGGAGCAATAGTTGTTGCTTGGGAACGCAAGACTGGAACTCTCTACATGAACTCTAGTTGCAGAGATACCATAGCAGTTGCTGATTCTGCTGCCAATACTGAGCTATGGCATTATAGGCTCGGTCACATAAGTGAGAAGGGAATGAAGGTGCTTCACTGTAAAGGAAAACTACCAAAATTGAAAACTGTTGATCACAGTTTATGTGAAGCCTACATCTTTGGGAAACAGAAGAGAGTTAGCTTCTCAACAACGGTAGAGAGCCTAAGTCTAGAAAATTGGAGCTAGTTCACACTGATGTGTGGGGGCATGCGACGGTGACTTCCCTTAGTGACGCAAATTATTATGTGACGTTTATAGATGACTCAAGCAGGAAGGTATGGATTTACTTTCTAAAAAATAAATCTGATATCTTTGATGCTTTCAAGAGATGGAGAGCCATGGTGGAGAACAAGACAGATTTGAAGGTGAAGTGCTTACAGTCTGACAATAGGGGAGAATACTTAGATGAAGATTTTAAGCGGTACTGTGCTGAGAATAGAATAAAGATGAAGAAAACAATTCCGAGGAAACCACAGCAGAACGGGATAGCTGAGAGGATAAACAAGACTTTAAATGAACGTGCTAGAAGCATGAGGTTGCATGCGAGGCTACCAAAGTCGTTTTGGGCCGAGGCAATTAACACAGTAGCTCATCTGATCAACAAAAGTCCATCCACACCACTGAAGTTCAAGCTACCGAAAAGAAGTATGGAGCGGCAAAAAGGTTGACCTCTCTTACTTGAGAGTATTCAGGTGTGTTTTCTATGTTCACATTGATTTTATTGCTAGAAGTAAACTGGACGCCAAGTCGAAGAAGTGTTTTCTAGTTGGCTATGGTGGACTTGAGTTTGGTTATCATCTTTGGGATAACCAAAATCGAAAGATTATTAGGAGCAAGGACGTGATCTTCAATGAAGGTGTTCTGTACAAGGACAGAGACAGCACTGACTCTAGGGGTTTAGGTTTTGAAGACAAGAAGCCTAAGGTGATTCCATTGAAGGATCTTCCTGAAGTGGAAGTGAAAAATTCAGAAGTTGAAGGCCAGGAAAATATTGCTCCAAAGGGAAACCAGAATACTCTTGCCACACCAGTCAAGAGGTCTAGCAAGACTATAAGACCGCCGTAGAGATACTCCCCTTCTCTACATTATATTTTGTTGACCGATAGAGGTGTAACGCCCCTTTTTGGACGTCACAGATGTCGTTACATTCTTACGGTCGTACTTGTTTAAACTTTAATCATAAACATAAGTCCAAAACTTATACAATACTTTAAATTGTAAATATAACAAAACATACTTATCCAGGATCTATTCATACATTTTTTTTAATAACTTAACATTGTTAAATAACATTGCTTAACTTGTTCCATATCATAATTTATTCAATTATACTTTAAATTAATCATAAACTTATTTTAATTAAATAGACAAACCAAGTTGTAAAATCATATTTTATAAAAACATCACATCACTTAAAAGTTACATATTCCCACAGTTCGGCCTGCCGAACTTGGGACTTCGGCAGGCCGTAGCTTCTCAACCGGCAGACCGACAGAGGCTTTGCAAAACTGACTTAAAAACCTATCATTGTCCGGCAGGCCGAAATTCTAGACATCAGCAGGCTAACCAAGGATGTTCGGCAGGCCGACTGAGCCAAAATCCTAAAGAAAACTTAATTTTTAAAACAAAATTGTCCTTTCATAAAATATTGAGGAAGTTCATAATACTTAAAATAATGAAATAAAATATAAAACATAGTTCATAAATCCTTTAAATATTTATCATAAAGAAAATGTGTTTAAAATATGAAACTTGATTTAAAATATAAGAACGTTCTTCTTGGCGTGCTTCCGGTTACAATTCATCGTGCTTTGTGCTCACACACCTTCCCATGTCCTCCACCTATTCCATGATTTTCTTACCCTTATCTGCAACATGACATAAAACATGATTAAGCTAATGCTTAGTAAGTACATATAATTCTCACAATTTAAAACATTACATAAACATCATCACCATCATTGTCATCATATCATAAAAGTGCCTTAAGCATAATTTCATAGAAACATATCTTTCATTACATTGACCATTTTAAAACTTATTCCATTTTTATCTTAAGGGCCCAAGTGTTGCACCATGAACATCATTGTAGGCGCGCCATCATGAGAGGAGAATGGTAGCTAATCCCAAACCAAACATGACATCATAACATATCATTTCATAACATTGGTGTACAACACTTATTAGGTGATAAATATATACATAATTCTCATACTTTGAAACATGTCATCATCATGCATACATAACTTTAAATCATAAAAATCTTTCATAAGAAATCCTTTAAGGAAAATAACCATAAAATCATCATGAATAACATTGTGGATATTTCATCAAACCTTGTAAAACGTGTCATGTTGCAGGTGAGAATGTACTTACCTTAACGCTAGCTTACTTAACCTTAATATACTTTTGGTGACGACGCCGTGGTCTCGATGTGCTCGTTTCTTTGAGTGTTCATGCCATTTATCCATTAAAAATACAATAAAATTAATACTTATCATAAAACATTCATATATACATTCATCTCATATTACAAACATAATTCATAATCATCATTGAGAAAACATAACATTATCATCACATATAAACACTATTCAAAACATGCTTCCTTAAATATTATCATCAAAACATCTCATACATTACAAACATGAAAATCTTTTGAAAATGTTTTCTCATAATTTAAAATACATACATTTTAAAAATTCATAGAAACATTTTATTATCATATATTTCAACATCATATAAATATTTCATCGTTAATAAAAATCTTTTAAACATATAAAACATTTTATAAAACAAAATCAAAGATAACATTATCAAAACAGTTTTCTCATAGAAATCTCGTAACATCAAATATACTCACCATAATATACACATGCACATTCTTGTCAATATTCATGAAAAACATCATTCATTACCCCTTAAATAACATTACATTTTTCATGCATCATAGTCAAACAGTAATATTTTACTATGAAAGGTAGATGATAGAAAATTCATATTTTTTTTTCATAGAACACCCAAATGACATGAAACTTAGAAAAACATCACATAATATATACATAACATCATATTAAAAAAAATCGAGACAAAATACAATACCTATAGAAAGATATTGCAGACGAATTGAGGAGGAGAATCTCTTTTCAAAAACACAAAGAAAAACTGAGTTCTTACCTTGAAATTTCTTCTCAAAACCCTTGATTTAAACCAACGAAATTTAAATTTTTTCTTTCAATACTTGCAGCGAATTTTAGAGAGAGAGAAAAAAGGAATTCGTGAAGAAGAGAAGAGAGAGAGAGAATCAAAAAAATGTCTCAGATAGTGAATGAGAGGAGAAAGTAACGTGTGAGGAAAAGAGTCATTAAAATTTTTAACGTAACAAGCATAATGAAATTCATTGCTCTCCATTAAGTCAGAATTTTTGACTGTTTGACAGCCCAAGGCGTGAAGGAAGGAAAGAAAAAAAAAAGAAAGTCAAACAAATAATCACATCTTATCATATTTTGCCATCTTAAAAAAGGAAACCATTTAAAATAACACAAATCAATGCGAAGTCAAACCTTTTTATTTTCCTTAACTGATAAAACATTCCATTATTGTGCCAATTAATCATAATAAATCACCCATTTAATGTAATTATCTCAGCCATAAATTTGGAGAGATTTCTGCTGACTGCTCGTCAGCCGTGTTTGGCCTGCCGATTTTTCCTTTCGGCTTGCCGGTTCCACCAAGTTCGGCCTACCGATGGTTTCCTTCGGCCTGCCAATCTTGGGCAGTCTTTTCGGCCTGTCAAACTTGAAAGTCCGGCCTGCCAAACTGTCTTTAAATGCCATACTTAAAAATTTCATATCATCAATGCATCATAATCAAACACACTCTATAATTCACATGAACATTTGAGCACAACGATTCCATGCGGTCGTCACCTGTCATAAATCTTGACATAAAAAGTTAGTAACATTTAAATCATATTTCATAACATATATCATAAATTATTAATAAAATTCCTTAACATCGTTACTAACTTAATGTGGTCCGTTACATAAAAATAGGTGGGTGTTACAAGAGGTGAGCTAGGGAGCTCTGCGAAGCCGTGGAGGCTGAAGATTCGGTCAAGTGGGAATTAGCCATAAGGGATGAGATGGATTCTTTAATGTCTAATCAGACATGGCAACTGACAGAGTTACCACAGGTCCAAAAGGTCTTGCACAACAAATGGGTATACCTGATAAAAGATGAAGGTGATGGCAACAAACGGTATAAGGCAAGGCTGGTGGTAAAAGGCTTTCAGCAGAAAGAGGGCATCGACTTCAGCGAGATTTTTTTTTCGGTGGTGAAATTGACCATGATTAGGAAGGTACTTGCGCTAGTGGCAAATGAAGACTTGTTCTTAGAATAGTTAGATGCTAAGACAACTTTTCTACATGGTGATTTAGAGGAGGAGATCTACATGAGGCAGCCACAGGGTTTCGAAGTACCGGGTAAGGAGAACTTAGTGTGCAAACTTCAGAAGAGCTTGTATGGCCTCAAACAAGGTCCCGGACAATGGTACAAGAAGTTTGACGGTTTTATGTGTAGCAATGATTTCTTGAGGTGTCAAGGAGATCACTGTTGTTATGTGAAAAATTTTGATGACTCCTACATCATATTGTTGCTATATGATGTTGACATGCTGATAGCAGGAGGTTGCAAATAGGAGATTGACAAGCTGAAGAAGGACCTGTCTAAGGAGTTTGTAATGAAGGATTTTGCTGCTGCAAAACAAATCCTTGGGATGAGAATAACAGGGAACAATAATGGGTTGAAACTATCACAGGAAGAATATGATGAAAAGGTGCTTAGCAGATTCAATATGTGTAATGCGAAGCCTATGAATACTCCTTTGGCCAATCACTTCAAGTTGTCAAAGGAGCAATCACCCACCACAGAGCAGGAGCGAGACCACATGGCCAAGGTGCCTTATGCTTCAGCAATAGGCAGTTTCATGTATGCCATGGTTTGTACCAGACCAGACATTGCACATGCAGTAGGAGTTATGAGTAGGTACATGAGAAATCCAAGAAAGCAGCATTGGGAGGCAGTGAAGTGGATTCTCAGATATTTGAGAGGTACTGCGGGTTTAGCACTATGTTTCAAGAAGTTAGACTTGGGATTACAGGGCTATGTTGATGCTGATATGGCTGGAGACATTGATGGCAGAAAGAGTACCACTGGTTATGTCTACACTTTGGGTGGTACAATAGTTAGTTGGGTCTCGAAACTACAGAAGATAGTTGCACTCTCTACAACAGAAGCAGAGTATGTGGCAATAATAGAAGTGAGCAAGGAGATGATTTGGTTGAGGTTGTTTCTTGAAGAATTGGGTCACAAGCAAAAAAGGAGTACATTACACAGTGACAGTCAGGGCACCATTCACTTGACGAAAAATCCTGCATTTCATGCTAGGATGAAGCATATATAATTGCAGTATCACTTCATCAGGTCGGCTTTGGAAGATGGAGTGTTGAAGGTTGAGAAGATTCTTGGGAGTCAGAATCCAGTAGATATGCTCACCAAGATGGTTCCGATCGAGAAATTGAAGTTGTGCACAACTTTAGTTAGACTTCTCCATGAGGCGTGAGAAGTTGTTGCCACTGTAGTTGGAGACATGGTGATTGATTAGTCTCCAAGTAAGAGATTGTTGCAAGTGTGAAGCTAAATCAAGTCAACAACCTAGCAAAAGGAAGAAAAAGGAGAGAAAGGCAAGTTCGGGATGCTGCAGCGCCAAGATTGGGCACCGCAAAGCCCAGGGGCAACAAGGTAGAGCCGTGGCGCCAAGGCACTGGTAGGATAGCACCGCGGCACTGAGGCGCGGTGATGTGCGATTTTTTACGAGATTTTGAAGCCAGAAATAGGAAATTACTAGGGTTTTTCATTAGTTGCTATTTTTATCTTCTTTTAGGTATAAATAGACATAAGGTGGCTAGGGTTGGTATGTGTGTGTAACTTTGAGAGAGTGACATTATTTTTGTGAGACATATTTTGTGAGAGCTCCATCCTTGAAAGAAAAAAATTCCCACAGGGTGCTAGGTAGAAGAGAGATTTGAGAAAGACTATTTGAGAGTGTGTGAGAAATTTCTCTTGTAATCTGTAATCTCCTTCATCATAGTAGAATCTGTAGCAAGCAGAAGCATGACGTAGTCTCGAATTTGGACGAACTTGTATAAAAATTTGGTGTCTCTCTTCTTCTTTTCTCCAATTTCTTTTATGTAATTATTCGTTCTTGCGGTCCTTGAAATTAAGAGATGCCTAATTCCCCAACATCTCATGTCTTCAAGAATGCGCAAATCTGACAAATACATAAGAGAGTCTTATCATATCAAAGCAAAGATAAGCTTAAACACAGATCGAAGCTAATTGCACTCATCGAATCGAACATAATGTAAAAGAGTTAGGGAATTAGATCAATTTATATAATAAAAAAATTAGATCAAAATAAGAAAGCTCAGAACTCAAATCAAACCTCTATAGAGTCTTTGGCAATATTGTATTACTCGTGATGACAGAAGAGATTGATGCTTTGATATGAAGGAAAGAGAAAGTGCGGGCGTGTGAGGGTAATTTTAGGGCGTAGAGAGAGTAATTGATGAGCGCTATGTCTGGTTTGAGAAGAGAGATGAACAAGATCTTGTGGAGTTAAAAATAGATAAAAAGGCTGGCGATACTCTTTCTTCTTCGGGTAGAGACGAGCTTGGGCAAAGGGGGAGACAAAGAGGATAGACCGGTGATTATTTAGGAGAACTCCGACCATCTTTCAATGGCGACTCATTGGTTCGATGAGAGAGATGGGGGAACAGAGAGAACAAGGGATGAGAGAGATTGGTGCCAAAGAAAAAGAAAATAGAAGAATGCTTTAACATGCTTAATAAATGTTGAAGCGGTAGCATTTTAGTATTAATTGCTGACAAAATGCTTTTGTAGTAAGAATTCAAATGTCTTTTGTTATAATTTTTTGTCACTAATTCTTTAAAATTAGTTACAAAAACTAAATTTTGTAGCTAAATTTTATAAATTTTTCTCCAAATTTTAATTTTTATCATCTAGTGACAGTTTTTGTTACAAACTATAATTTGGAACTAATAATTAGCATTTAGTTACAAATTTCGTTTTGTAACAAAAACTAATTTTTAGCTACAAAATTACATTTGTAGGTAAGATTACAATCTCTTGTACTGTGAAATAACAAGAATTAGTAGGATCATAACAAAGAGAGATCAAGAGGGAAATGAGGTGAGGCTCACTTGTTGAGTCTAAGATAACTGGTACTTGGTCAAAAGTATAATAATTTCATAAAATATTTTTTTCAAACCCATGACATCGTTGAGATAAAATTACATTAAAGAAAATGTAGAAGTTGTATACTGCCATTAAAATGGATTTAGGCATGTTATATAACTGCAAATTTTGCAAAATAGTATCGTTTTCCAAGCTCTATGCAGCAAATATATAATATAAGCAATCATACTATAGAAACCACTAATTATAAGATTTGCACTCCACCACTATACATGATGATCATATATATGAATTACACCTATAGATATATATATTAATTTCTTCAAAAAGTTTGTATTTGTCATCCTATAGAGGAGACCTGGAAAACAACAAACTAATCCCCTTTGCATGCTCGATCGTGGCTGGTTGAGATATTCAAGCGTAAAGCACGGCCATATTTCCATAAAAAAATTTCGTCAAAGTGGATCAAAGTAGTACCATATGTTTCTAGGAACTGATCAAGAAGACACCCATAACATTATCTCTCCAACAGCTTGCTTGAATACTTCTTCCACAGGATTATATGTCTCTAGGAACTGATCTGAACTACGAATACTCGCCTGCTAATGACATATTCAAGTTAAAATTTTTTTAGTTAATGACGAGAGATGATAATTGGAAAAACTAAATATAAATTTATTTAAAATAATATCACAGTAAATGCTCTTTTGTTAAATTTTAGACCATGTTTGGGACTGTTTGGATGAATTTATAAAATTGTTCTCTCGTGAAGTCATGAGGTCTCTTGCCTAGCTTTTCTAATTTTTGTTATAATTTGAAAATAAGTCCATTTCATTATAAGGTTTTTCTGTTCATACTAATGAAAATCTATTACTTTTCTTTCTCTTTCTTCTCTCTTTTATAGAAGTACTAAAAGTAAACTAATTAAATAAAGCAAACCACAGCAGAATTTGAGAAACTTACATGACGAGCATGAATCATGTACATGCTCCGATTACCGTCGGATGAAATCTGAGCCGAAACCGGGGTTATCTTATGCTTCTCCAATACATAGCAAATGGAGCTGAAGAGGCCAGGTTTCTTAGGCGAGCAAATGCTTATATGTGCTTGGTCCCCACAGATGTTCAAGACCACATTTGAGGAAGTCCATGTTTGGAACATTACAGGAGAGTACTGTGAAACCACTGAGCTGAGTGAGTTTGAAGGGTTGATAATATTGTTTCCCATAGTGACCAAGTCATTACAAGATCCTTGGTTAGCTAAGAATGCTTCCCTTGTATCATTATATGTTACCTTTTGTTGGGCAATTATGGAGGGCTGACAATTGAAAGAAGAAGTAGTAACAGTACTAGTAGTAGCTCCTTGAAGCTTTTCAAGTTTTTGTTTTTGTAACTTTTGGAGAGTCTGCTGTAGCGTTCGGATGTAGTTCACTGCTTCATCAACAATTGTTGATTTGTCCGCCTGCATATATAATATAATGATAACTTCTTTTTAAGGTAACAGCTAACATAGAATAAGAATTAACATAAATATGTAAAGATCTGACACTACATGTTTTTGTTTTAATGAGGAAATTAAGAAGGCTCATGAAATACAAACTAATTAATATAACTTTCTCCCTAAAGGTTTGTTATGATTTATTGTAAGTCTTAAACATTTATTAGCTAGGATGTTTAGTTAAGCTCTTAAGTACACATATACATAAAATACAATGAAATAATGTAATCATTTGTATCTAATAGCTTAGGTTATAGAATCAGCCAGCTATTTCTAACGTGAAGCAAAAGAAACCATTTTATAAACTCCATCAAATTGCAAAATCTAGGTGGGATCTTCGTGTATAAATCATAAATTACTTGCATTATATAGCCACAAAGCTGTTTTTTTCCCTCCCTTATTGAGAAATGGATATCATTAGTGATATTGAGTACAAGCATCTAAAACATGTCAATTATTTTGCTCTCGTAACAGTAACAGTCCTTATATAATTTGCCTTTGATTACTTTTTTTTTCTTTTTAAAAAGGCCCATTTCATAATTCATATTATAACTGCCACACGACAAGCAAAATCTTAAAAGCCACAAAAACTTGTATATAAAAACTAGCTACTAGTACTTCTTTTTATAAAGATGATAAAAAAGACTAGATTGCTTACTTACCCTTCTAAAAAGAAGCCAAAAAAAAAAAAATGCAAAAGAAAAACACACACACACATACATACATGTATTATTCTTAACAAAAATTTTAATTAACATTTATAAATGTTACATTACCTTAGGAGGGAGTTGTGGAAGCAAAGCATGAAGATTAGCAAACATGTTTCTCATCTTCTTCCTCCTCTCTCTCTCCGTCCATATATGTATTTCATGATCCGATTCACCGCCTCCACCACCAACTTTGTTTCCTTCTTTCATGATCTGATTATCATGATCATGATCATCAAGAATATCCCCCCTTGTAACGGTGGTAGTAGCAGTACTAGCACTGGGCTTCCCATTAATATTGTTTTTGCAGACACCCCCTCGGCTCCTCCTCTTCTTGCTATTATTATTTCCCTGCGTTGAACCCCCTTCTTTCCCTTTATTCGCTTTCGCCCAGCCGCCGTTCGAGATCTTGATTTTTTTGCCCTCGGATTTCTCTTCTTCTTCCTCTGCTTCAGCAGTACCGCTAGTACCAGGTGCACCGCCTGATGGTGATGAGTTTTCCATGGAGTTATTGTTGGACAAATTAGTATTAGCCCAAATATTACACTGGTTTTCCTCCCATAGAAAGCCCATCTCGTTCCCAACTATGGCTAATCCTTCTTCGGACATGGTTAACCTATAAATATAGATATATATATATATATATATTAATATATGTTTGCTAGAACTAGATGTATATGAACTATTTTGAGATGTGTATATGTGTGGTATATATGTAGTGTGTATATATAATGATTGAGTTGGAGAGGCGTTTAAAAAAGGTTGCCCAGTTTGCGGTTGGTTTTGGGAGAGAATCGGAGATATGGTTTATTTAAATATGTTTTTTTTTTTCCAAAGAAAAAACAGAAAAGGAAAAATTCTCACTGAGCTGTTGCAAAACTGGGGAACCCGCCAAAATACAATCATAAGGTGATGCCGTTACTGGGGCTTCGAAACAAAAAACGGATGGCCTCAGTATTCCGATGGGACCCACATCCAGGAGATGCTGACCCCACCTATCTTACTGAGAAAGTTGAAATTGCCTTTCTGCCCTTGCCTCAGTTTGGAAGGTAATCCTCTGTATTGCGTGGCAGGTGGCATCTATTCACGTTTGTCATTTTTGTTTCCAAACTTGGCCGCCTAGAACCTCTTTTCTAAAGGTGTGTTTAGCTTTTATTATATTGTATTTTATTATATTATATTATATTATATTTAAAGAATATAATACAATATGATGTATCAAATAAACTCTAAGAGGAATAATAGATCACATTTAAGGTATAATGTAGTTAGAATTATAGTTGTGGTTTAAAATACTGTAGCATATGAGAGTTTTATATTATAATAATTTTTTGCTTTTTATTATAACATGTAAGAGCTTTACACTATTTGATAACCACAACAATGGTTCTAACCAATGCTTCCAAAAAGGGTAATCATTTTTTTATGTAGTACATGGTTGATGCAAATTTGACGTTTAAAAAACTAATTTTTGTCAATTTTTTGTAATTAGGTTTTTTAATGTATATTGCATTAATTATAGAGTCATATCCACCATAGTTATTTCACATAATTTTTTTTCTTTTTTAGGGTTTATTCCTCATAAATCTTGACATATTTATACTACTTCATATTTTATAACATTCGGTAATTAATATTATATATTTCACAACATTTAAATAACTTGTATGGATATTAATTATCGAGTCAAATTTATTGTAATTATTCCATAAATCTTGACATGTTTGTACTACAACATTCGGTAATTTGCATCGGTTTTTAATATTTATACAAATTTATATATGTACGTATTACGTCTAGATCTAGTTAACATTTACAATATACCTGCAATATATTTTCAAGACTAGCTTGCTGGAATTCCAAGTTAAATAACAATCATTCATGTGGTACGGATTCGAGATGTGTGGTTCTTTCAAATATTTTGTCTTGTATATATAAATGAATTGTTACATATTTTGAGGTAGTTAATTGCCAGATAGTAAAAACAAATTTTCAGATATTATATACATATATATATATATATATAAATGTATATGTGTAAAAGCTTTTACAATAGCATGTATAATAAAGTAACATAAAATATAGTCAATATCGTTGCTATTGATGCACTAGAACTCATGAGTTCAATTTTAACTCAAACATTGAAAAACTCTTATATATTACAGTAAAAAAATAAAAAAATTATTACAATATAAAGCTTTTACATATTATAATATTTTTAACTAAAATTAGTTCTAATAACTTTACTAATTTTCTTAGAAATATTTTTTGTCAGTACTAAAAGAAGTTCCACCTAAATGACGCATAAATTATTTAAAGTTAAATAATTAATTAAAGAGATTTAGGTAGAACAATTATAGTAAATTTAACTCTATAAGTAAAGCGATACACGTTAAAAAAGAAAAACCTAATTACAAAAAACTGATAAAAATAAATTACTCAAATATTAAATTTTCATCGGTCGGATATACGGTGTAAAATGACATGGTATACCCAGTCTAAAATAATTCCTTTTTCTCTAATTCATTCTTACAACTTTTATTTGAAAAGTTTTACGAGGCAAAATATCATTTTTTATCAGTAAAAACTGTTATATTCATTGTAGATTAATTATGGCAATCTATTATTAGAAATAATTTTGTGTGATGCATTGCAAATTTTTAATAGAAATGCTTATAGGGTAGCTAGATTGTTACAAATTTAATCTAAAGGCTTAAACAAGTCCCACCGATAGAAAATTTACACAGTTTCCAGTCCCACCAATAGAAAATTTACACAATTTCTAGTCCCACCGATAGAAAATTTACACAGTTCCCCACCATAGAAGTACCTATTTATTTATTTATTTTTTGTCATAAAAGTTGGTTTTGTGATTTCCGTTTGTTGGACCACGTCTTTTTACTTTTTTTTTTAAATAAAATGCCGGTTAAACTCATATCGTTTTAATATATATATATATATCGTTTAGTTTAGTGATTATTGTCCCGTTCTATCATTGTTTTCTAGTGAATTATATCTATTAACTTTTATGCATATATAGAATCGTTAAAAAGACCAAAAAAAAAAAGAATCCATAGGCATGTAAAGTCTTAGTTGTAGTGTGAAAACAATGCCTTGCATATGTAATGTTGCACAGTAATATAGTGGAACCATAGAAGTATAATTTGCAATTATGCGATAGTATTAATTATTTATAGTCTTTTAACTAAAATATATATATATATATATATTCACATATATGTATATATGTTTGTTATTACTCAGTATTACGTAGTAGAGTTAAATATCTTAAAACTAGCTTGTTATTGAAGCTTATAACTTGATGATTGTGAAGCAAACAAGAGGCCAAAATTATTGATGGAAACCTAATAAGCAATTATAAGATACCCACGACATGCATGACGTATCAAAAGCTTTCTTTTCTTCTTGCCAGAAAGAAACGCGCGCTTTAACATATTCGGGTCGTTATTTCAGAGTAATAAAGTTTTAACAAATTAATTATTGTGCTCTCTAAGAAATGTGCATCTGTATAGAAACGTTACATGCATATATGACAATTAAAACGTCAGGGAATATTTTCCTTTTTGTTCAAGTAATTATCAAATTCCTTGGAAAGGACCCAAATAACCATCTATCTAATTTTAACGTATAACATTGTGTCTAACCAATCAAATATTCATACCGCAACATTTTAAAAAAATTAAATTTTTTTAACTGATTTTTCATACCTTAGTGTTTGAATCCATTAAATGACGTGAAAAAATATAATTAATTAGACACTATTTAAAACACCAAATATTAGACAGGTGATTTATATCCCGACTTGCGTGTAATATGCTTACTATAATTAATAAATGAAAAGGCCATGTTTAGGAAATGTAATCAAGTTGCATTTGAGAAATACCACTACTATTGCATTGCTTTTCAATCTTATCATTTCTATAAAAAAGTTTGAAACATACCATTTTTAAATAGAAAGACATTATTAATCACAAGTATTTTAGATCAGGATTAGACAAACAAGTGTTGTATAAGGGTATTTTAAACTTTTTGTGTAGTAGAAGTGGTCTAAATCAAAGGAAGAATAAAGTGGTAGAATCAAGAAGTGGTATACCGCTTAATTTACTGATACAATTCTAATATCTAGCAATTAATTTTGAGTAGTTTGTTTAAGAGATGAGTTGTATCTAGGTAAGCATTTTCAAATCCAGTCAAACAATTTCTAAAGACCATGAAGAAAGTTCCAAGCTGTACATAACGCCCATTTTAAGAATGAAACAACCCTTAAAAGAAGCTAAGAATATCGTAGGATGAAAAAATATAAAAGATAGAAACGATCACTAGTTAGCTACATTACTAGATGAAATCTACAATTAAAAAAATAAACCTGAACATTTCTATATATTTCTAACATGATGTAGAATTGAATGGGGGGATAGAAAACCGCCATTTCTTACTTTTATAAACTTGACCTGAATTAGCACTATGTTTTGAACCTGCAACGTATGTTTATTGATAGGATTGGGAATTGTAGGATAGGATTAAAAAAAAAAAAAAGCTATATAGGTAGGACTTTGGTCAGAACTATTTGATGTGTATATATCATATTTTTCCAGTTTTGCATGCTTTATTCATTTTAATATAATTTTAAACATATTTATCGTTTATAATATACACTATACTAGTAGAAAGACCATACAATAGTTTGCTACAGATACTTTAGAGTTTGTGCTAAGCCTTTCTTTTCTTTAGTTTTTTTCTATAGTTATCTTGAAAACAGCTTCTTCTTCTTCTTCTTCTTCTTCTTTTTTCATGTTACATTACGGCTCATAGATGTTATAGGGTGTTTGAGAGGATGGTTAGAACTGTTTTCACTATAACATGTGGAGGTTTATATTGTAGCGATTTTTTTAATTGTTATTGAAACATGTAAGAGTTTTACATTATTTATAACTGAGAAAGTGATTTATTAAAAATAAGGTTTGGTTATAATTTAAAAGTCCTTATACTTTTTATGCCTTAGTAGATTTTTTTTTTTTTTTTTAATTTTAAGCAAGTACACAAAAGAGAATTATGCTATTATGTACTTCATCAATGAGCACTAATAGGATAAAGGCGTTATGTAATGATCAAACGCGTTTCTGTCATTATTATTAAACTTTGCGTGCACAAGCACAAACAATTTCTTGTTCGTATTGCCTTCTAGCTTGCCAATTTCTTTTCCTTTTCTTTTCTTTCCAAAAACAAAAGACGTTAGTGTGAGGCTTAAAAATATTAAAAAATTCAATTACATGGTTTAAATTCTGAAGCTACTCGAATTTGAACAAATTTAAAGCTGATCAACTTGTGAATGAAAGATGTATAATGCAAAGATAGAATTAAATCTACATATTAGAGTCTAAACAAATAATATTCTTGCAAAGAACCATATTAAAATTCAAATAAAAGAAAAACGCACCAAAAGGAGAAGGACCCGTCATATGTTTCAAATCCAGCCAAAAAGTAACCCAAAAAATGTAACATAAATTCAATAAACTTGATGTTAAAACGATAATAACATGACATGTTATAAATTTAAGCTTATTGATGAGTAGAAACCTACAAATTTACATGCCAAACTTGAGCTTTAGTAAAACCATAAACGCAAGCACCATCCACACATCACTCACTAGGAGTGGTTTATTTCTTACTATATCTCTCTCAAGATCTAAAAAAAAGTTAAAAGCACTTTTGATGCCAATTCTTACAACCTGCAAAACCACTAAGAGTAAGGCGGTGGCGGGCATATGTATTAAAACTTACGCAACACAAAGTGATCAAATGTTAAGATCAACTGCACGACCTTGCTTCCTAGGCAGCTTCTTTCATGATGATATATTGACGATGAAAAAAGCATGTCAAAAAGTAGATGCCTAATCATCCTATGCATAATATCGCTACATGCCATGACTTGGCCGTTATCCATCTGTCTTTACCCTGTTTAAGAGAGAGAATACGGTGCCATTTTTTTGTGTGTACATATCCGCCTTAATTTTTATTATACTGCCTAAAATAATTTATGAATAACACTGGTTTTGATTTTCGATGTGATTGACACGGCTAATTATTATAATTAGGGTCAATAGTTTTAGAGGCCCTTAAACTTTTGACATTATGACATTTTGGTCCTTAAATTAATTTTATAGTCTAAAATAGTCCTTAAATTTTTAAAATTATGACAAATTAGTACTTATATTAATTTAATAGGCTAAAATAGTGACAACAGACACAGTGACACTATGATAGTATGGTACAATACTATGGCTAGTCGGGTGAGGTAACTGATGGGGCAGTTGCGGGGTGGTTTTGTTGCCAAGAGGGTGCAGTGAGGAAATGACGCGAGGTCAGTACTGTAGAGAGGAGTGTTGTAGGGTGGAGGCCACCATGATGTTTTCCATTCAAATTTTAGTGATGACTAACAGATAGGACTAACTTTGCTATAAAAAATAAATTCAATTAGTATTTTAGCCTATTAAATAAATTCAAGGACGAAATTATCACAAGGTTAAAAGTTTAAGGATTATTTTAGCCTATTAAATTAATTAAAGGACCAAAATATCACAAAGTTTAAGGACCCCTAAAGCTACCCTTATTATTATTAATGCGAGTAACTATAACATGCATTGTAACGATTGTTATATAGTTGCTAGAAAATTATGATATGATAGTGATATAGAAAAAAAAAATGAAAACCATTTCTATTATTGAATAGTTTTTATATAAGTATTATGAAAAAGATTACTCATTTTTATTAGCATAGCAATCAGAACCTGGTAATATTATTCATTTCAATCTAATAACATTTTTAGTATGTTTAAATAATACACAAAATGTATGGTGTAACGCTTAATAAATGTATTTCAATAAAGGTGGCCTTGAGTACTACATCAATAATGGATAAATTAATCCTTGATTAATTTTACATTTGTTTCTGTACTACTTGTAGTAAACTACATCTATCCAACTTGTTAAAGAATCAAAAAGCTACCATTCAGACCCAACAGACTTATATTATCAAGCTTCAATTATAACAGATAAATTAGTTCTTGATTAATTTTTATATACTTATTAATTTTGGGGTCATTCCATAGTAAATCCACTTGTGTTGCAAAAAAAAGTTTTTAACTATAACATCTTCACTAATAATTAGTCTCTAAAGTTTTCAATTGAAAACAATTCAATAGAAACTCATTTGGTTTCATTACTAGCTAATTCAAGTGCTATGCATGCGGGAGTAATTTTATAGGTCCTATTTGCGTGTTAAGTTTTGATTATTATTTATTTTTTAAATACGAAAGATCTTTGTTAGTGGTAACTTATTACAAAGCCAACACAAACATTTTATTTTTTAGTATTGCTTTTAAAGTAATAAGGATTATACAAATATATATATAGGTACATATATAACACTGTTAGAAATTTGAGGTTATACTACCCTTATTTAATAATATTTTTTAAAAGCCATAATAGTAAGGGCGAAAAAACCCGAGGAATTCGCCCGAGAAGATGAAAGCCGTCGTGGTAGAATGCGGCTTTTTTCACAACGGTTTTTAGGAAGAACCATTGTGGTAGCTTAAATTTTACGTGATAACCGTCATGTAATATGTTATGTTCCATGACGGTTGTTCCTTAAAAATATAGTGGAAGGTGCGTTAAAATCCCTATTCCAACTTGACAATCAGACACGAATCACGAACCCAACTAAAAAACACATTTAGAACCTCCCGAAACTATAGTCACCGTCCTTTTTCACTTCCATCCTCCTTAATCTTTTTCCAATTGTAAGTGTTTAATTAGGTATATTTATAGGTTTTGATTTTGTGAATTAGCTTTTTGGTTTATGAATTTCTAATTATGATTAGATATTCAGATATGTTAGGTATGATTAATTTATAGATCAATTAGTATTATTGATCAATGTTTATTGTTTTATGGATATGATTAGTTATTTGGATATGAGTATGACTAATTTGTTGATTTTTTAGTATGATTAGTAATTTGGATATGAAGCGTATGATTCATTTGTTTTATGGATATGGTTTATTATTTGAATATGATGCATATGTGTAATTTAGGAATATTTGAGTATGATTAGCTATATTGAAATTGATAGGTATTACTAATTTGTGAAATTTGTAGATTTATGGCATGATTTATATATTGCAGATGAATTTTTGAAATTCTTTTTAATTGAATTTCATTATACATATTTCGATTTATGACTTGCAAAATGGATAAGAAATGGATGTGCGATTTTTGATTAACTAGAGAATATGTGAATGGTATGAAAGAATTCTTGGATTATACCAAAACTTATTCCCAAGATGGTAAAATTTTGTGTATTTAAGAGATTGATGATTTTGACGATGATGTTTCCCACTTGCTTTGCAAAAATGTGGAATGGACATGTATTGAGGAACTAAAGAAAAAAAGAGGAAAAATGAGCATTTGTAAACAAATTTATGTCAATTTATTTCAATATAGTTTTTTTCTTTTTTTTTTAAGCTAAGAGATATATCTATATATAGTTATTTTTGTGATAAAAACAACAAAAAGTAAAAACTTTGGGCCATTGGATGCATAACACATGGGCTGGCCACCTTAAGCAACGAGAAAATGGTCTAAGAAATGGTGTTTTGATGAATTTTTCATGACGATCATGAATTATAGCTTTACACGACGGTTTGTTAACCATCGTGGTATCGTGTCATTACACGATGGTTTCTCTTGAAATCGTCATGTAAACCATCGTGTAATGAGGGGTTAAAACGATGTAGTTTTAACCTCTACTCCAATTTAAGCCCATACCAGGGCTTATAATTTTTTCTCACTCTAATTCAAAATTTCACTCTCAAACCCCTCTTTCTCTTGCACTCCTCTCCCACGACACCACCATTGCCGCCACCGTCGACCTAACCCCATGCCACATCCCTCATCGCCATCGACACAAACCTGCAAGCAAGCGGAATAGGTCAATGTCCCAAACCCATGCTGGAGTATTAATCCTTTCTCTCTCTTGCCTCTTCTCGTCCCCTGAATCCGACGATGGTTTTTCTCACGCTACATCCCCTGTCGCCGCCGTGGAGGCAGTCCTCCAACGAGCCCGCCGCTGTCGACCCAACCTCGTCGAAGCACATTGGTACTTAATAGTTTTGAACAAGTATTTTGTTTTTTTTTTCTTAGTTATATAGTTTTGTAATTCTATTTACTATTTATTAGTTATATATTTTTGCAATTTTTAGTTAATTTTATTTTTAATTATTTAGTTTTGTTAGTTTTAATTTTAATTAGCTTTAGTGTAAGTGTTAGTTCTAAATTTAGCATTGTTTGGCTTTAGTGTTGCAAGAGTTTTATTGTTATATTTAAACTTAGGTTATTTTATTGTTAGTTCTAAACTTAGTTTTAGTTCTAGACTTGGAATTGTTGTGTTGCCCTACCACATATTTGATGAAGGGCCTCTATGACCATCATAAACAATTAGTTTTGCATCTTAGTTTTGTTATTTTACTGCTTTTTAGGTTTAGTTTATGTTATGTTATGTTAATTAGTTTTATTTTTGTTATTATTATTAATTCTTTTAATTTGTTATATTAATTAACTATATTAGTTAATACTTTATTTTATTCACTATCACTAATAATTATAGTTTACTTTTTGTTTTCAAATTAAATCTATTAATTTGGTTTATTGGTTTATGTCAATTTATGTATTTGCCTTTCCATGAGGATTTGGTTTAGATTAGGTAAAAATGTAATAAAAGAGCAATAAGAAGGACTGTAATGAAGAGTGCACGCCATCTTCCTCTTAACACAGCAAGGGAAACAAGTTAGCAAGTCTCGAAGAAAAACGAATTCAATCCCAAAGTTGATTTTGAGCGGAGAATTACTTTAATGAAAAGAGTTCATAGGATGAAGAAGAATGGATTACAAATAGAAGTGACATTTGATGCAAAAGGCCAACCAGAAGGTACTGTCGAAAGTGAATTAAGCAGTTGAATTGGAGTTCTTAGTCAAGAGCATGTTCCAATGTGGATAAAAGATTGGAGATTTAAGGATTTGGACAAAGTAAAAGATGTTATTTGGAGAGAGATTTACGAAGGTTTCATAGTTAAGGAGTGGTATAGGAAAAAAGCTATGAAGATTTGTTGTAAATTAGCAAAAGGGGTTAGATCCTACCTCTACGTCACTTTTGTAAAGCCCAACCTTTCTATTCCAGATGACAATGACAATATATTTAAGCAGCTTCTTACGGTATGTCACAACCCGCCTTTTTGGGCTGTGATAAAACTCTTTCTACTTACTTTAGGGCAAAAATTTAGGAATTTTTTTTTTAAACGGGAATAAATAATTTGCTTACATTAACTTTGGTAACTCCTAAAATACTTTCACACACTTGTATTTACATAATTAATACTTTTACCTTTATAACATCTTTCTTTTAAACATTTCATATCAAAATAACTTTAAACATACGTAGCGGAAAACATTACAGCAGCGGACTCCATACCCAATCTGCACACCGTCCATCCCTCCGCCAGCTCACCATTTGAACTTATTCTGACCTTCTCGTCGGAATACCTACAGCATGAAATACTTAATGAGCTAACGCCCAGTAAGTCCCATAAATCCCACATGGATATTCACATGAATGCATGAATCAATTATGCTTTCTTATAAACTTTCTTTATCCTCATCATTTCTTATCTTTACTAGGGCCCAAGTGTTCGTACCATTGCGCAATTTTATTTAGGTCTACGTAACACCGTGACCGTAACATATCCTTTAAACTCCCCTTGAGTTAGGAGTCGATACGACACTTTTCTTAATTTCTGGTGATATATTTACCAGTCCATTTATTATGGTTGACATACCATGCATTAAGTAATAATCTCATATTATCCATGAAACATAAATTCTCTTGCATAGCATAGTACACACAGGTACTTACCTTTTTATACACACTGGTACACATTAATATACGCACAGGTATATAGCATAATGTACTCACAAGTACTTAACATAAAATGTACACACAGATACCTACTTTATACATACTCAAGTATTTATCATTGTACACACAGATACGAAATCATGATATACATGCTCATTTTCATTATTGTACACACAGGTACATAACATATTATACACACAGGTACAAAATCATGGTACACATGCTCATTTCATTATTGTACACACAGGTACATAACATATTATACACGCAGGTACAAAATCATGGTACACATGCTCATTTTCATTATTGTACACACTGGTACATAACATCTTGTACACACTTGTACACATTAATATGCTCACAATTATTCATACATGACTATACCCCTAGGTATTCATATCATGGCAAACATACAAGTTTACACTTAATTATACGCACAGGTATACATATACATACATTTCTTTCTAAACCTACATTTCATACTGTAGGTGGGAAGGGTACTTACTTGATGCGAATGTCAAGCAACTTAACCTCGATTTCCCTTCTCCTAGACTCCTAGGATCCTGTTGGCCAATTACAAAGTCATTAGCCAAATTCCACTATGTTTCGATACGAAACATCCGTTAGTTAATAAATTGAGTTGTATTACTATGTACAACTCTAAAAACCACTGGTTTTTCTTATTTCTATCTAACTTTACCCTATCGTTTCTAACGAAGGGCGGGAACCCTTTCTAGTCGTTTTCTTATTCCATTGGAAACATTTCAAAACGATTCGGGTTATTTGGACAAAAATGATGATTTTGCCCTTCGTGGGTCCACTAACCTACCCGAGCTCAATTTCGTTATTCTTATGAAAATAACCACATACTAATTTCAAAATAACATCCTAATGGGTCAATCTCTTTATTTCTCAATTATGCCCCGTTTTCATAAAACTTTGCGGTTTAGTCCCTCAACTAAAAATTTTGACGATTTTACCCCCAGGACTAAAATTTACTTCTTTGCATCAAAATTTTCTATTTTCCTCAAGGATCATTTTTACTTAAGGTACCATACCTTAAATCATTTTGAAAAATGATATTTTTGCCATTTAACACTTTTTTCACTTTTAACATATTCTTGAAAAATCAAAAACTCACAAACGATTGAGTTTTTAGACAAAACGTCCATGTGGCCTAACAGTTTCATCGAGATCTACAACTTTCGTGTTTTAACTTTTCCCAAAATCTCACTGTACAGGGGCGTTTTTGACTATTTTTCAAATCTGCCGAGAATGAACTTTTTCTTTCAATTTAGTCCCTATGGCATTTTTACAAAAATCCGTTCACAAATTGTAATTCTACCCCTGCAGAAACCATTCCATGCCTTAATCAAAAGATTCTCATGCTCAAACATCACTTATGCAAAGTCTAACATCAAAATTGCAAAAATAATGCTTTTTGCAAAAACTACCATTTTGCACTATAAACCAAAGTTTCACAACTCAAACTTGCCAATCATCACATATACATGAAATACCATCAAATACATGCTCAAAACCCCTCATGGGTTTGAAAGAATAAAAATCAAAACAAAATTCAAAACTTTAAACTTTAAAACTTACCCAAATAACACTTTTTGGATTTCTAGCCTTCAAAGGCTTCTTGAACTTCTTCTTGGACTTCCTTTTCATGCAAAAATACCATGGATTAATTTTTGCCCTTTACCCATGAAAAATCCCTTGAAAACTCATGAAAAAGTTTAGGATTTTACCTTAAAACTTGTGAGAAATCCTTGTACTTGCTTGTAGAACTTGTTCGGGGTTATTTTTGCAAAGTTTGGGGGCTGAGAAATTTTTTTAGAACACTTGGACATGGCTGCCGGATCTTGGAAGGAAAAGAAAGAAAATGAATTTTTTGTGATAACTTTGCCTTAAATGCATCCTTATCACATTTGGTGACTCATGGTAATCCATGAGTATACCACTAGGTGTCACAAGGTGATTGGGCCACTTTTCTTGACATGTGGCCCAATAGAAAATCAAGGAGTGTCCACTTTGTTGAGTTAAAAATTTATGCTGTGTAATTTTTCACCACACAGTATTTTTCCTATACTGTCGTGGTCAAATTAGTGTACTTTTTATCCTTAGACTGTATAAAAATATTTAACTTACTTTTTGTTCACTTTTGGAGGCCAATCATAACATTTTTCGTATCTGCGCTTTCATTTAGCAGTATTCTTATACTGCTCTGGCTTCCTTTCTACCCCCGGTTAGGGTTAGGACAACCTCTATGTCCTATTTACATTCTAATCATTCATTCGTTTATATCACAATTTCATAATTAATTGTGACATGAAATTCATTTTATGGATATTATGCACAAATCTCTGAGTCATCAAACTCATAAAATTTGTATTTTACAATATCCACCATTGCATCACATATGCCATAAAATTTGCAATCAATGCCGCTCATTCATATTTTATTGTAATTTTCACAGAAATTACAATTTTTACAAAATTTTACACTTTTAAGAAGAAATTCATTAATTAAACCTAATTAAATATTAGGTTTCATTGATGACATTTTCTCAGTCATTACACGGTAGTACACTACTACCCCTCCATAATCGATGACGATTGAAAAGTATTTGTTAAGTATCGGCTTTTGGCCAAATTCCAACTTTTATCGACAAACGCAAGAAAAATAAGAGCACAAAATGAATACGGTTATATGGTTGACCAAGATGGATATCGAATGCTTGAGCAATTATTGGTATGTTATTATCTTACTCGTATTACATATATAAATTATTCTATCATTAATATATTACTAACATAGCAAAAGACAATTAGTTGAGACGGGTGTGCTACCATCACAGGAGGAGTTGTGGGTGAAATTGAGTCAAGGTTCAGATTGATAATTTAAAAATCCAAATTTTGCAAAAATTGGAAAATTGATTGTAAGTTTATTGAACTCAAATTCTTAATTTGTAATTTATAACTTTTGAAACATATTAAGAACAACTTGGTTTGTTATTGTTTTACAGGATGAGTAAATGGTGCAACAAAGTCAAGGGACCTTTGAGTCTGTCGATAACAATGACATAGTGACAAGGGCACCAAGGAAACCGAAACATTCAGGACATATTCATGGTCAATCTAAGCATGTCAAGCAATCTCAATATTTCGACATCTAACCAACTTAAAAATTCGATTCCCGAATTTTGAAGATGCAATGGGAAATCGTAGAACTATAAGGTCTTGTGTCCGACTTTCTTTCCCAAGCTCATTTTTGTCAATCCATATGACTACATGACCAGCTAGGCCCTTTGATTCAAGTTCTAGGCTTTAAACAATAAGGCTGAGTATAAAGCTCTAATCACTAGATTGAGTATTACTTGAGAGTTCAAAGTGGACAACATACGTATTCACAGCGATTCTATGCTTGTAGTTCAACAAGTATACAAGACCATCGAAGAAAGGATGACTGAGTACTTAAGAAAGGTTGAAGCTCTATTCAATTAGTTTAAGAGTTATACAATAGTGTAGATCCCAAGAAAGAGGCCGATGCCCTTGCTCGGCTCAAGAGATTGGAAGACAACAGCCTAATATCCACCCAATAGAAAGGTTAGCCGAGGCAAGCACCTCTAGACTAAGATCTGTGAATGAGACAGCCAAGCAGATAGGGAATTGGATGGACCCAATCATAAGGCATCTGACAATAGTCAAACTATCGAAATACCAAAAAGAAACTTGGAGAATTTGTTATAGCTATGCCCGATACACGATAATCGAGGGTAGGTTTTACCAACGAGGTCACTTAGCTCCTTATCAGAGATGCGTCAGCCCAAAGAAGGCTAAGTACCTCATTGAAGAAATCCACAGTGGTGTATATGGCAACCATGCTAGTGGTTAGTCTTCGTCTCTCGAGCCGGCAGGGCTATTACTGGCCGACCATGGACCAAGACTCAAAGGACTTTGTTCAAAAGTGCCTATAGTATGCTCTAATGGTTAACTATCATCCTAAGCTACTCACTTTAGTCATGTCTGCTTAAGCCTTCGCCAAATGGGTCATCGACCTCGCAATTTAAGTATTCCATTATAACTATCGATTACCTCACAAAGTGGATTGAGGTGGAGCCCTACACCAAAGTCACAGAGGCCAAGTGTGCTAATTTCATTTAGCGACAATGCCAAAAAATTCAAAACCACGGCCCTTAGACGAATATGTGAGCATCTCTATATAAAGAAAGTTTATTCATCCCCCTAGTACCCTCAGAGCAATGGAAAAATATAGGCCGTAAATAAGACCATAAAGGACAACCTGACAAAGAAGTTAAAGGGCCTCAAAGGGGCTTGGATTGACGAACTATCAAAAGTATTCTAGGCTTACAGGACCACTACCTAGACAGTCACCAAGGAGACTCCCTTTTCCTTAGTCTATGTCATTTAGGTAGTAATTCCAGCGGAGGTCTATATGCCTAATTATCGGGTAGAATACTTTGACGAGCAGAGTAATGTCGAGCAGATGATGGCTGACCTTGACTTAATGAAGGAAAAAAGGAATATGGACTACATCAGGATAGACATTTATGTTAAACGTGTATGCCTTAAGGAGTAAAAATGTAATATGTTTTTGAAGACATTTTTATCAATAAAGAATTTATTTATTATTTATATACCAAATCTTGTCCTCTTTACATTCATATTTGTTGAATGTATGTTAAGCAAACAATAGCCTGAGACTGTCAGTTTAAACCTTTAAGAATTGGGCATATGATGGACAGATTATGCTAAAGACACGATTCTTAAGGTGACGGTCTGAATCATAAGATCCACAATCAAGGGAATAAAGTTGGGCACTTTATTCATGTAAAGATTGTTTTGTTGTCTATATCCCTATTGGAAGATGGTCTGTCTTGACCATCGGAGGTGGACTCCGTGAATAGAAACATTGGCACATTGTCATAGGTGACGATGTGTTAGATCGGGACATAAAGTGAATTGATTTGAATTAATAATTCTATATCAGCAAATCGATTCACTTTAGACAATCATTTGTATTTTATCTTAATCCTAAGATGAATAGTGGGCATGTTGTCTTGACTTGTGTCTTTTGATGTACCAAAAGGTGACACCCATATTTTAATAGTAGTATGCATGACGGTACGTTAGAAACATGACTCTAGATAGTGTAGACCTGTTATTCATAGATATAGAATCCATAGCTCCTTTTTAAGAGTAGTGATATCCTCTTATATGCATTATCCTATAATTGGAAAACTGGAGTGCTCAACCATTTAGATACATAGGTGTAACTTAATGGTATACTGTCTTTGGATGGTATAGTTTTCTGATGATAAGATAATGGAACGTAAGATAAAAATAATCTTGAAGGTAAGACAGAACTTGTCCTTAAGCCGATTATAGATAATTCTATAGGGATACGATACACTATGATATGTCATGGAGACTTAGCTATACGGCCTTCGTAATTGTATATAGTTCGAGAGTGTTGCTCCAAGCTTTTAGTGGAGTAGCGTTGGAGTTGATAATTATGAAATGTATATCTGGGATATTGGGTTTCATAATTATCGGGAGCTTAAACTATATAGGTCCATCAAGTCTCATTTGCTAGCTCATAAAAATCATGTAACGATGCAGCGTGTTTTTTTAATAATTGATGACTTATGTCAGATTTATCAAATTGATTGAAATTCAAAAAAATCAAATAATTCATGTCTGTTTATCGGTTGAATTAATTTTGTGACAAAATTGTCTCAAGATAAACTTATTGAATTATCAGGATCAGATAATTCATGTATGTTTATCGGTTGGATTAATTTTGAATTAATTCAAGATAAACTTGTTGAATTATCAGGAATTCATTTATTTTCCTAGAGATTATCTAGATAAAGTTGTTTTAATTAGATAACTTTTCTATTGGGTTATTTGAATTAAAACTAAGACTTTATCCTATAGAATCTTGGGTGAAAAATAAAAGATTTGATGAAATTTTTATCGACAGTTCAGCTTGCCGATCCTTACGTTCGGCCTACCGATAGGGCAAGTTCGGCATCCAGACTACGCGATAAAAAGATCACGCATTTCACACGGATTTCATCAGATATTGATCTGAATTTGATTCTGGTTTGAATTTTGAGGCATTATTTGATAAAGACCGACTCTTGGGCCCAACCTCTATAAAACGGAGTGAGTCTCATTATTATTTTGATCATTGAGAGATTAAGAGTGATACTCTACTGGTGAGATTCTTAAAACTCCCTGAGAGCTCTTGTACACAAATTACAAACACTGGCTTTGGGTTCTCTCAATTGGTTGGAAGAAGAGTCGCCTGGTGGAAGAGCTGTACGTGTGAGCCCACACTCACTCCGACCATGGATAGAGAATAGCAAAGAAGGCTAGTTGGTTGAGGTCCTTATAGAATGTTACTTTTCTTCATTGATTACAGGAGCTTTTTGGCATACAAAAGGTTAGTAAGATCTGGTTAATTTATGCATATAGCGTGTCAAACTTGTCTTTTAGAAAATACTCTAATATAAAATTTTTAAAATTTTACTGCGTACTATTTTTTCAATAGCTTAGAATTAGGTTGTAACCCGATACTAAAACAAGCAAGTCCAACCGAGAAGCTTCAAGGTTAGAGATCTGGTTTTCCAAAAAGCCCTTGTATAGCAACCGAACCTAGGATCTTTTGGCCCGAAGTGGAATGGACTATTCAAGGTGGTTGGCTTTGTCTAACCAAGAACATACAAGTTAGCCAACAATGAAGGCAACGTGCTCGCTCACCCATCGAATGCCGAGCACGTAAAGCATTTTTACTACTAACTTTGGAACCAAAAACCTTTTTGACCTATGGTTCCACCACACTTTTTGTAATCCCTTGCAAGGATCCTTTGACTGAACGGGCACAAGATACATCAATTGTACAACAAAAGAAATACCACATTAATGAGAATGATACTTTTTGGAAAAGAATATTTGTTGACTAAAACGTACTTGGCAATCTGAGCACAGAGAATCAATATAGCTAAAATCCTATCCGACGAGTTCATACTACTTGCACTGGTCAAGCTGCATGACACTACCAATAGGTTTCGGTCTCCTACGCCGAATTAGAACCAATCATATGGCTTAAAACTCAAAAATGGGGGCTGATTAGATTAAGGGCTTGATCCCCATATCATAATATGCTCGTCTTAGAGCACATGCCTAACCACAACTAGACTTGGATCAAACTTTTGAAAGTTTGACCAAGTTTGAGGGACCCGAACAAGATACTACTTGGCTAGGAAGGAATAAGGCAACATAGCCCAACGATGTGCTAACAAGCATTAGAGAACATCGGTCACCCTGATCAAGTCAAATACCTTATCACAACTAGACTTGGTAAATGCACAAGCTCTAGGTTCTTGGCATAACATCTGAATCGGTAGATGAAGTAGCCCGATAGCTCAATTGGGGGGGCTACTTGGTAAGATGACAGAGCTGAAAAAATCCAACCTTTGGATGAAACCAATCGCACGGCTCAAACTTAGAAAACTAGGGGCCGATCGGTAAAGGAAGATGGCCAAATGAAGAAGTTGGATCCTCGGAGAACCCACAACAAAATGAAGAAGTTGACCAAAGCACCTAACACACCTGACCTACCTTAGACTTGGACAAATAAAAATTTGACCAAGTCTTGGGGGGCTACTACAATGACACACCTCTCAAGCAGAGCAAATCAAGCTTAAAACGTTTGAACAACTCAATACTTGGAAGAAAAATAACTTCATTAACAATAGTTAAAAATGGTAGGGAAGTATAATGATTGGGCAGCCCACGAGCCGAAAAAAAATAATTAAAAAAACCTAAGACGTGGGTTGCCCATCAGTTTGGCTGGCAAAATCTTGCCTAGTCTCCTCTCCAAACTACTCCCTAGCACCACCAGTCTACTTAGCCAAGATCTCCACAATATCATCATCCTTAACACCAGCAATCTCCATCTCATTGCCAAAATAGCCGAGAAGAGACCAATCAAACTTGGCTATTTTTGTTTTAGGATGCCTGTCGATGATGTCCTTGCATAGGTCCCTTAGGTAGTCCCAGGCAGCACCTTGATGTAACACTAATGCTCGCCCTTAACAAGCCTCGTCTCTGTTTGGGCCTTCTCGGCATCCTCCTTAGCTTGCAAAAGCTCCTCCTTCACCTGGGCACGCTCCTCATCCTTCTTGGCCAGCTTCTCTATGGCCTTCCTGCTTTTAGTGATTGCATGATTCACTTTCTCCTTCTGCAACTGAAAGTGCTGCTGAGCCTATGTGTTGGCAACCCTCATCTCTAATGGCCTTATGAGAAAATCATTAGATGGGAACCCACAAAGTGAGTCAAAAGCTGTTCGGATTAGCACTTACTCAAATGATGTGCATGAAAGCCGCAACATAGGTCTCACTGAACAACCTCTTCTGAAGATAATCCAACTGATAATCATCGGGGACCAACCCCCTAAAAGCCTCAATGACCTTTGGGCATAATGGAGGTCGAGGAACCCTAGGCCAATAGTCTGCTAGATCAGTTGGAGTTGGTAGAGGCGGCGGAGGTACATTCTTGTTGTAGGTACCACCCTGCCTAAAGATAGGCCTGCACAGTGGTCGGCCAGTTGGCATGGGCAGATCGTTCCTCTTACTCTTCTCACCCTACTTCTCATTCCTCTTCTCTCGGAGCTCCGTTATCCCTGTCCTCCTTAGATTTTCTTTCCCCAAAGTCATCTCTACACAACGAAAGCCACGTTAATGTTTGCTTGGGCTAAGTCGAAATGGGACAAGGGGTAGGTTATCGGGTAAAACCTTCGGTCCAAAGTGGCCTTTGTAGGTAAAGCTACTTGATCACATCCCCAAAGTCTTTGTCAAAGACAGACGGCCCCAAGTGGGGGGCGCCACCATGTGAGTTCTCAAACATGGACATGAATGTCACCCCCATCGACCCCTCGGGTCGAACAACACTTGGTGCCGACACATCCACGACCCCTTGTCGAGCAACCATGACTAACTCCATAGGCCGAACCATTAGGACATCATCCAGCCAGGGATTTATCGAGCTTGATCTCTTAAACCAGCCATGATCTACCAAGCTCTTCTTGCTTAGCAGAAAAGATTGTTGCCAAATTGCTTCGGGCTTTTGCATCAACTTCTCCATGTTTCGTTTAATCAAGGAAGGAGCCCATGGCCTCTTCGACCATACATGTCCCTACCTTAACTTTGTCAAGACTAATTGGTTGGGGAGAGTCAACTCACCGGGTCAAGACAGCCAACTCCCCCAACATAGAACCACTCATACTTCTATAGCTTTTCTGAGTCAGGGTTCTCGAAGATGAATTCTTCATTGAAGCCCGAGAAGTAGTACCAATCAACCTAGGGGCAACTTCGTCATCTTAAACATCTATTTGAAGGCCTGGGTCAATTGCATATGTATACATCCAAAGTACTTACATACTGATCAGGATCGATAGCAATTTAGGTTCAGTTGGGTAGCACAAACATTCAAGTCATGGAGTGTTTGGCGTAAAAACGAGTGCATAGGTAGATAAAGTCTTACTTAGAAGCATTTAGCATACAATGTAATGCGCCTCATCAGCAATTCTATTGGTACGTCGTCTATACTAGGTGCGACCAAAGTAACATAACTTAAGATTTGGAATTCTCGGCAAAGTGCATTGAGCTGAGCCTCAGTCATCATCGACGAGAACTCCATGGCAAACAATTGCCCTAGTTGACGCACCCCATATGCTACGTGCCCTTAAACGATTGTCCAAACCTAGGGCGACACATGCTTACTTTCCGGTCGTGTCAACCTATTCTTCAACTTCGCCAACAACGTCTACTTCTTCAGTGTCCTCCCGACCCAAAGTCCCTTGCCCACCAAGGCCAACCGCCAGCCTAGCCTGATCCTCCTCAGTTAGACGGGAAGTGCCCAAGGCGACTGCCCCGTTCTAGGGATTTTCTCTTTGGCAAGGACAGATCGAAGCAACCCCATGCAAGAGATTTAAGAATTCTTGCTCAAGAGCCACTCCATGGCCTCCATTGAAGATTTGGGCCAACCATGTAGCCTTTTCCAGAGAAAAGAACCACATGGGAGCAACCGACTGAGGGCCCCTTAGAGCCATGTTCACTCAGGAGCATCCCTTTTGGCTACCTCCTCGGGTAGAACCTCCCTAACTTTAGAGCTTGATTGTTCAACCACCATGGAACGTCTCTCATTCTGAGAACCGTCACTCGACAAGGACGACCAAGAGACATTCTTAGACTAGTTTTAGGAATCAGACAAATCATTTATCTACAAATGTGCTTGAAAATTACCTTTTATCTCGCTGGAAGTTGCTCAAACGAAAGCTTGAACAGACTCCTCAGCACTATCTTCTCAACAGCCTAATCTCAAACTTGCAAACTCGATGTGAAGTGAGTGAAGAAGCCCCCTTCTATTTATAGGCGCGTAACAGACAAAAGAAACAAGGAGGTGTAACCATTGCACCTGTTAGGAAAACGGCCAATCATAGGCTGCCACGCATCAATGGACATCAGCTATCATAAACACAATTGAAAGAAATTTCTGAGCAAACTAATCCTTGACGATTTATGCATCCCTCGAAGATTACAATGGAAGCCCAATCAATAGTCCAATCATCTCAACCAAAGGAAGTATAACCTACCCGAGCATCAAACAGGTGCATTAAGGGCTACTGTTAGGGGTGTGCTTGGCATACAGCCCAAGGACCACTCTTGAGTCTACCAATCACCCTGCTCGCCAAAGCATTGCCATTACAATACATAAGGAATATCGTAATCGTCTGATCGATGAGCACACCCGAGGCCTATCATGGATGCTTTGCTCGGGCATCAGGGGCACCCAATCGGGTACAACGATACTTCCATATATAAAGGCAAGCTATCCACAAGGCCACCATATGGCACCAACTCAGCCCTCAAATGGGAGATTCTCCTCTTAAAGAGATCATGACACTTATCACTTAACACTCTAACACCATAGTAAGGTGCACTCGAGTCATGGGGCAAACTCCTCTCACACCTAATCTATATCAAATACTATAAATAAGGGCATTAACTCCAACATTAAGTTAAATGGACTCTCTCACACCTACCTAACCTCACTTTTGGCCAAACAGATACCTGACTTGAACATCAAAGAACCCTTGGCTAGCATCACACAGGTGTCCTCTTTGACCTCGAAGGCGTTCCCTCTTCTTACAGATACACTCTGAGAAGCCGAGAAAAGTAAGGCACGCAATTCGACCACCATGCGTAATTGTACACAGTGTTGATCAAATCCAAGGCATCAACAAAACAACAGTGAGCCCACTTAAAATCTTGTGTTTATCTAATGAAACAAAGAGGATGAAACTTTTGTTGAGAGACACATCATGATCATGGTTTTAACTAAAATATGCAGTGCAATAGGAAAACTGCAATAAGAAATACAGATAGTATTTGAGAATCAAGTTAGAACTTGAAATTAAAACTAAAACACTATAGCATATGAGAGTTTTATAATGTAGCATTTGAAACACTAAGTCCCCAAACACTCACAACCAAACAATGCCATCCCATCATTCACAATAAAAAGCTCAAGAAATGACATAGATTTACTTCAATGTATTATTGTTGCTGTGATGATATAAAATTATCCATTGCTAACATATAAACAAATCCTTCTACGATCCATGAAGCCAATGTGTTTCTCTGTTTTCCACCCCACCTCACCCCACCATCCCAACCCCCCCTCTTTTTATTAAAACCATGCATTTTATGTGTAACTACAAGAAGTTTCAGGTGATTAAGTTACACAAAATAGGTTATTTGTTTTTTGGGACCAATGGGTGGTTCTAGTGATACAACAGCACAAACATCATAATTAAAAGGGCTTGGACAAGTTCTCATTCATGTTGGCAAGCCTGTGGTTTTACAGATAGGGCACAAGTTCTTCTGCATTAGCCATTGTTTGATGCAATCGGTATGGAAGTCATGTCCGCAGTCTAGCACACCAACATCGTCCCCATCGGCATATTCCTCCTGGCATAAAATAAACTTGAGCTGAATGAAGATCTACCCAATACCTATGTTCTTCTCTTCATGCCAAAAGAACCAACCGGTCTTTCATTTTTCATAGTTAAAAAACAATGAAGAAAATAGAAACAGCTCATACCTGGCATATGCAACATGGTTCTGAATCTGGTGGGCATTCTACCGCAATAGATTCATATTTTCGCTGTTTCATTAACTTCAAAATTGTCTCCTCGCTCAGTCCCGTGCTAACGTCTCCAATGCGTTCCTCCAAAGCCAAAAGTTCCTGTTATCGAAAAGAATACATTGTGGAGACAACGTATGTGAAAGAATTAAAGCTACTAGAAGAACCTAAGCAGGAAGATCCTCCGGAAGTATTTGATTTCTTGTACCTCATAAGACATGTTATCAACATCGAGGCGCATATCTCTGTGCCTGTCATGCATTTCAGCCATTCCATGATACATGAATGGGTCAAAGAGCATGTAATCCTGATATGTTGCCAAAAAAAAAGGGGTCAAACTTAATATACTTTTTGCTCCCTCTCTGTCAACAAAGCAATTCAATGAGAGTGACCATAAATCCATAAACCTTCACAGATTTTATGTACAGGTATCATTTGCAGATAAATTATCATGATCCAAGAAATGGAAAATCTTCCCCAAGATTTAGAAGCAAGAAGCTTCTCTTATATCTCCCATCCCAGTTTATAGGGGACCATAAGGCGGACATTTCATCTATGATTTCCCAGCCCTATAGTATCTCTGAATGTCTTAATATACGCCTACCTTCTATGTTATTGACCATGTTGTATAGATGGAACAAATTTCAACAAGACATGAAATGGCAGATTGTAGACGGTGACCTAATATGGCTAGCATGTCAAACATTAAACTCAGTCAGTCAATGTTACAGAAGAATAAATCAACACCACCAGCTACAAGAAAAGGGTATCTCATATTTTGTACTATTTATGTCACTGGTAATCATTTCTTAGCTATTAAAAGAGGATAAGGGCCTTTTTGTTTTGTGTAACCTTTAGACTCAATGGACTCAACTTTGGATTCGAGTATCAAGAATCCTTTAGATACGTGTTTGTTTCCTAAAAAAATCTGAATCCTTCGAGTGTCAAGAATCCAAGTTTTCAGAGCTCTGACCCCCTAAACTTTTGATACTCAGATGTCTTTGCTACAATAAAAGCTGAAATTCTCTCTTCTATATTTGAGAGGAAAAAAAAAAAACATAACTTTTTATTTGATATCCAAATGAGAGGATTTTTTTTTTCATTGTGTTCCTAGTGAAGAGAAGAATAAATTAAGATCCATATTGCATATCTTTTAGGATCATTAACATTAAGATTTTATTAGATTTGTTAATAAATCAAAAACTTTTTTTCACTGCTTCTATAGACACAAATTCCAATTTTATTCCATACTCAGATTAAAACTTAAATGCACATCCAAACGTCAATTCGGATAACAATTCAAGTCACTAACTCAAATCTTAATTCAAATCACACAACTCAAATCAAATCACTAATTTGAATCTATTTACCAAACAGACCCTAAGTGTAAAAGCAATATCTTGATCCCCTTCTCCACTACTTTTCAAGGAAGTTCCTATCACATTATTATAAATTCATCTGGAATTTGTTTTTGCAGCCTCAAATACCATGGAAATAAAAGGAAGTTGCATAACGGGTCTAACAGTTCGGTGATAGTACTAAACATTGAGATAATTTGATTGAACGAATTTTGCAGACAACAAACAATGTCAAATTCATGTAGGAGACAAGGAATTTAATTACACAGCAACTTTAAGCATTTATGACATAAAAGCCATCAATGAATGCGAAACATCTAACGACCTAGGTCAGGTACAATGTTGTTACTTTCAGACAAGAGCAACACACAAAAGTACACCTGATTCAAAAGCATAATATAGAAAATCCAAGGAAAAAGAAAGCAAATAAACCACAAATCAAAAAGAAATCTAACCTCAATTTGTAAGTTCTCACCCCTACGCATTGCATGCAAGACTTGACGAATCTGCTAAATGGAGAAGAACATGTATTGTCGGTTTGAGCAAAAATAATTCGTTACCAAAGATAAGATGCTACGGTCAGAACGATAAAAAAACACAATAGAAAGCAAAATACTATGCAGAAAACAGCAGCACACTTGTCACATTTGAACAAAGAACTGATTAGAATTTGGATTTGGCCAAAATAGTTCTATCTGAAGTGCACAGGACCTAGATATTATCAGGCTGCAGTTTTAGCTATTTCCTTAGAACTGTAAATGCCCCAAGAAAAAAGAAAAAAAAAGTATTTTAACAATTTATTATCAGACTGCAAATGCAATTAAATGAAACTCTTTCTAATTCTGCGTCATATGAAATTGAGGTGTCAGATGCATTGTATGTAACCATGATCAAACGCTCCTTAAAAAAGCATTGTCTAACTGGTTAAAACGTCCTATAAAGAAATACTTATCCTGTTATTTCATGTAGACACAAGTACGGAGAGATGAAGTGGCTTCACGTAACACCCCTAAACCCGACATACAGCCAAGGTAGGGGGCTGCCCCACCTGGAACTTTCTTTTCTTTTAATTGTGTATGAAAAACTTCATAAAATTTATTGTTTAACTTGTCTTAAAATTCTGAAACTCTATATTCGCCCCACCTAATAATGGCCCAACTCATTTTCATTGGTTATTTATGGATTCAAAAAAAGTTGGTAGCAGCACCCGCCCCTCCTGACACATTTTTCTGGTTCCACCCTGCCTAAACATGTAAGGGTATGATGCTAATGTAACAGGCCATCAGAACAGAAAATAGAGCGAACTGGAAGGTGTAAGGTTACAATACTACTTTTAAACTACGAGTTCATGTCACTTTCAGCTTTTCCTTCTGGGACTAGCTCAAGAATTCCCAACCAAATTCAACTCCCTCTTTAAAGAGAAGTTAATCTTGTATAAATCTTTCGTTTAAGAGAAAATATCAAAGTAAAAGAAGACAGCAATAACAAGAAACGCAAACCTCAGATATTAATCGACGTCTCTCTTCAATGTCGGCAGATAAAACCCGCAATGAATTGGACATACTAAGAGCATCTTCCCCTTGTCTATCCCTGAAGAATGCTGACCTAAGATATGGTTGTTGACGGTTCTGGTTATTACGTCCAGATGACATTAGGGTATCCCGTGAAGAAGAAGGTCCAGGAGGCAATGGATCCGAGCGACCGCTGCGACCTACAGGTTGAGAATCAATTGAAGGAAACAGAGACCAAGGTGCGAATTCGAGTGTTCTTTGACGGCTTGGTCCTGGAGAACTGTGGTGAGGGATCCATGCAGGAGTAGGTAAAGGAGGATCACTGGAATTAGAGGCAATCCTTGTAAGGGCAGGAATGCCTAAAGAAGAGCTTGAGTTTCCAGAGGCCAAACTCGAGCTTGTTGGGTCAAGTGCCGTATTTCTCATCTCAGTTGCAGATACAAACATGGGATGCTCTACATTGGTTCTTGGCATGCTTCTAAAGCTTGCTTCTTCTTGTATTTCCATACCTCTTTCTCCAAATGAGACAGAACTAGACATGCTTCCAGCTCTTGAATTTGAAGCCCCGTCCCAAGGAAAAGTATGCACATTTCCTGAGAAACCAGTGGCATGCATACTACGAGACTGACTTTGGGGAGCAGCAGAATTGGCTCCTGCTGCTGCTGCTGATCTCAAGCCTGAAGGATCGCCAAATGGTGGGGCAGGTCTCAGACTATAACGCCTGGAACTTCCTGCTGATGCTAAATTGAACGGTAGAGACTCATTTTGAGACCCAGCATTAGTCTCACTACCAACTTGTCTTAGAAAACCTTCTCCACTCCCTGTAGCACTTGATGAAGGAAGGGCGTCAAAAGCTACGGTTCCAGTTCTTGGGATCTGTTGTTCTTGAGAACTACCACTAGTAGAACTACATGAAGGCGCCGATAAGCGTAAACTGCTAGAAGGATTATAACGAGCAGGTCCATTATGCCACACACAATTTTCAGATTGTAGAAATGAGCTAGAACTTCCACCAGAACACGACTGACCAGAAGTACCCTCTAGAGCCTTTCTCTTGCAGGATAAACCCCAATTACCAAGCGAACCAGAGCTACCATCACCTTCGCCTGCTATACAACCTGAGGTTCCGGCCGATGTCCCACTGATATCAAATGAAGCAGTGGTAGATGTCTGCTCAGTTTCCAGTCTGCTTGAAAAGTAAAGATCTGAGCCTAAACCACCCCCAATTTCACCATTACCATTATTGCCAACATATCCTGCGTTTAAATTCACATGTTGACGAAGATGATTCGAACTAGAACCTTGCGAAAAGGAAGGCCCATTTACCTGATTGCCACCGAGATTAATGATAGCTCTCCCAGGAAAAAGGACTTCTTCCGATGTCACTGAACCAACTGCGTGATGAGAACCGTACGGAGATGGTTTCCCATGTTCGATTTTAGCCCCTTCATCACTGGCCTGGTTTCTAAGAACTGATCCAGTGGGTTCACTAGTACCAGCAAAGTCTTGTTCTTCGTTACTAGTTGCATTTACACATGGCTCACCCGAAGACGCATAACTCGACCACCAGCTTTCGACAGGAGGTGCAATGTTATTAAAAGAACTCTGCTGATTCATGTCAGCGCCACTATTTGAATTAGATGCCTGCCCAATATTGTCAAGGGCTTCATGAAACGAATCAATGCTGCTCTTATGCCCTTGCATCAGAGTGAATGTATTCCACGTGAAGAATTTACGAGCAAGAAAGTGGACAATGTTAACAAACTCTCAAACACAAATGGTGTTTCAGGTGAAAAAGTATTTGGGAAAAATCTGAAACAAAGAAAAAAAATTAAACTAGATGGTTATCAACTTATCAACAAGAAAACTATTTTAGTTTTTTATTTTTCATTTTTGGAGAAAGTATAAGCAGCCTCTGAAAATACCAACGTGGGCCAGAATAGACATCTACATTTGTGAGAGAAAGCAAATGCCTTTGGAGAGAAAAAGGGTTCATAATCTTTAAAAAAAAAACAAAAACAATTTTGCAATGAACAATTAGATAAGAACAATGACTGAAATGAGATATCAAAGAAATAATTTCAGAAAACATAACATTAACATCGAATTTCCCAAAAAAAATACAGGGAATGGGTCAAAATCGATCTTAAAAAGCTCACATATTTGCATAAAAATAAAGACAAAACAGCTTAAAAAAGAATCAATTTTCTCTGTTGTAGCTAGAGCTAAGAACATATTAAGATAAGAAAATGATGCTCAAAAACCCAAAAAAAAATACAAAATTATAGGGTGGATTAAGAGAAAAGATAGAGAGAAGTACCTGAGAGAGCGAAAAGAGTGAGATCAAAGGCAAAACCGTACGATCAAGTTATGCCCAAAAAAAGGAAAGAAACCCATTACTTGTGAGCTTAGATTCAGAGGCGTCTTTAACATCTCTCTCTCTCTCTTCCTCCACGGTGATTCTTCTTCTCTGACTTTCAGTTGCTTCAATTTCTCTTTTCTTTCATGACCCAGAAAAGAGAAAAAGAAAGACAATCGGATACCACAAAGCCAGAGGGATGAACAGAAACGGAGGAAAGAGAAAGCGAGGGGAGAGAGAGAGAGAGAGAGAACAGTAATCTGGAATCTGGAATCTAATCTGTGGAATGCTTAATAAGATTTTTGGAGGATGCCAATGTTTATGTTATGTTATTATGTCTTATGTCTGGGGGTTTGGTTTGGTTGGGTTGGCATTGGGTCTAATTACTCGGAGCCATCTCATTGTGCTCGTAGCTTGCATGCATTCACCTTGGGCCCCACACACCTATCTTTACTGCCAAAATAACAAAAACCCTGTAAAAAAAAAATTAGAATATTGTTTTAACGAGTAAAAATGAAACGCACAACAATGACAACCACCAAAATATAAAACAAAACAAAAAACAAAAGGGTTATTTAGGCTTATAATTTGGCGGAAAGTTATAGGCCTCGTTTAGTAATATTTTGAGAGTTTTAAAAATATTTTTGTATATTTTTTGAGATAAAAATTTTAAAAATACTCTTAACATAATTTTAAAAAAAATTATTTTTTAAAATAAAATAATTTTTATTTATTTTAAAAATATTACCAAACAGACCAATAAATTTTGAGTTAATAATATTAGAACAACGTTTTTTGTTGTTACCAAATGGAACAGGAAAAAAAAATTCATTAGTTCTTTGTCCTCTTCATTTTCATTAATTTCCAAGCTTTTAGAGAGAGACTGGGAAAAAAAAAACTCACTCCTTTCATGATATTTTGTTTGGTGCTTTAAAGATTGCGTTTGAAAATTTAGTGCTGCAAAGATTATTTTATTACAAGATGGGAACTATTTGTCTTTGACAAGATTATTATATTTTTAATTAACATTGCTATTTTTTCGGTTGGAAAGACATGTCCAATTACAGCTTCTGAATACAAGTGCCCAGTAGTTGATTTGAGTATGCTCTCTTATTTGGTAGAAAGTAGAATGAATCACTTAGTTATAAACAGTATAAAACTCTTACATGTTATAGTAACAATAAAAAATCGTTACAATGTAAAGCTCTTACATATTATAGTCAAAACAGTTCTAACCACCCAGTTAAACACCTTATTAATCTTTTTACTTATTTATTATTAAAAAAACCTTGGTGGAAAAGGAATTTTAAGACCCTTTAAGGGGAAAAATAATGTGTTGAAGGCATATAGGGAATCCTCAAATCAAATAAAATATACTTCTTGCTTGATAAAATTAGTTCTAATTAACTTTTTAATTAAAAATAGTGTAAATTTTTCACACGTTATAGTAAAAAAAAAACGTTATTACAATAAAAAAACTCTCATATATTATAGCATTTATAGTTTTAACTAATAGTTTTAACCATTGTATTAAATATTTTTTATAGAATCAATTATCTTCTTCTTCTTCTTCTTCCTTTTTTTATTTTTTCTTTTTTTGTCTGTCTCCTTTTCACATGTTCTCATTTGAAGTGTTGTTTCAATGCTGCAGAGTCCAAAGCTTCCGACTCCCGACAGCTAAGCTTAAAAAAAAGTGAGTTCTGTGGGGGAGGACAAGCTGGATTTCATTAGTCTTAAATTGGGTCAGGGCCCTTCTCAATGGGACATTTGCAGTAGGACAAGATTATCTAGCTTGCTTTTCTTTACACACACATTGCTTTAAGGACCCCACCAGTCGAGCGAGAATGATTCAAAATTTTTCAAAGTTCCCACAAATCAAGTTTGCTTTTCCATTGTATTTATTATTATTATTATTATTATTATTATTATTATTGTATGCTTCCCATTTTATGATGAGATTTTTTTTTTCAATTTATTACTATGTCTTAAAATACATAATGAAAACAAATTGATTTATAGGTGGAGAATTATAAAAATAATTTTGTTTTTTGAGGAATAAAAACAAAATGATTTTTGGATATGGCTAATTTCATTTTGTTTGTGAAACTTTAACTACAAAACTATCTAAAACAACAAGAGCCATTGTATACAGAAGGAAGGAATTAATATTAATTAATTAATAAATAATGAGAAACAATTATAGAAAATAAAAGCAAATGTTTCAATTGATAAAACAAGGGATAGAAAAAGAAATTAAGAGAAAAAAAATTCAAAAGGCACACAAAATGCACAATGATATACTTGAGAAATACAATATATATATATATATAGATAGATAGTTTCACAAAGATACCTCATAGTTTTCTTTTCTGTTTTGTCAATCAATCCGTATATTTAAAAAAAAAATACAAAGGTATTTATTGAGTTTTAAAAATTTGTTATAATTAACAACTTTGACAAGATTGAATATTTTCTGATTGATTTTTGAATTACAAAGTGGAACTATTAAAGAAGCTCATGTGGCTTTGTGCCGCTTTACACGAGAAGATCAGATTTTACATTTACACAAAATAGAAAAATAAGTTATATTAAATTATAACTGAGGGTTACTGCTACAAAGGATTAGGAGTAGTTAAATTCCTGATTTGGTGGCCAAATGTTGTGGAGTGAGAAGAAACTGTTTTGGGTTTTTCATTGTTTGAATTTACATCTTTAATATCTCGCGCAAGGCGGTGGTTTCATAAGAGGTACCAATCTTGATTTATAATTGCTGAAAAATAAAGGATGTCATAAATTTTGTAAAAGCGTTGCGAGTTGATCTTTAGACGAAATATGAGAAAATCTAAATGAGCCATGAGCCACATGATCCTGAACAAAATGATGGTCAATTGAAATAGGTTTCATCTTCAAATGAAAAACTGGATTTTGCATATATATATATATATATATATGTATGTATGTATGTATGTATAACACCAATAGTATCATAAGGATAATGGGAGTGGTCAAAAATGAAATATGCAATTCACCCGTAGAACCTCTGCAGCACAAGAAGCAAGAGACAAGTATGCGGCTTTAGTTGAAGATCGAGCAACAGTCTCTTGTTTGTTAGAGCACCATGAAATGGCATTGCCTCCAATCGACATTGCCAATCAGTTTAAGATCTTGATCGCACTTTAGAAAAAGTTCCTCATGAATTGTTGACTTGAGATAGCGGAGAACACATTTAGTGTCACTCCAATGTGTCTCTGTTGGACAATGCATGAATTGAGCAAGCTTGTTGACAACATAGGATACATTTGGATATGTGAATGAGGGGTATTGAAGGGAACCAATAACTTGTCTATACTTTTTGGCATCTGTTGAAGGAGATCCATCATTGAGAGAAAGTGAGTCCGTGGAGGACATCGGAGTAGTACAGCAATCCTTCGCACTAGCCATGTTTGTCTTCCCTAATAAATCTCAAATTTGCTTGTGTTGTGTCAAGCCCATGCCGGATTGTACAGGCAAGACTTCAACTCACTAGCGGAGCCGGCTAGTAGTGAGCGGGGGTACGTGCCCCCATTTATCTTTTAAAATTTAGTTTTTTATTCTTCTTTTGGGACTTAAAATTTTAGTTATGTCTTAATTTTGAAAAAAAATTACAATCGTGTCCCCACAAAATAAGTGAAATATTATGCCCCACGAAATAATTCAAAATGTATTGTTTTACCTCTAATTAAGAAGAAAAATTATAATTTTGTCCTCTCAATTATTAAAATATATGGTTATGTATCTTCGTCTAATAAATTACTATTTCTAATTTCTGCATAGTGTTCCCCACTGAGAAAAAATTCCGGCTCCGTCATTGCTTCAACTCCCAAGAAATAAGGATGTCGTTGAGATCTTTAATAGAAAAACGTTAAGCCAAGTGGTCGAGAAATTGGGTGAAAGCATTGTTGCCCTAACAATTAAGTCATCTACATAAACCAAGAAATAGAGAGCAATAGAATCCTTATGATAAGTAAATAAGGAAGTGTCACTCTTAGAATTAATAAATGTTAGGCATAGTGCCTAAAGGATTAAACAATGTTACTATTTTTGAGACATTTGATCAATAAAGAATTTATTAATTATGTCACATATTAATATTGTCCCTTTTATGTTTATTTATGATGAATGTATGATCAGCAAACTAAAGTTGGAGACTATCGTACTAATCCTTCAAGAACATGCAGACGATGGAAAGATTATGCGAAATATTGTCCCTTTTATGTTCATTTATGATAAATGTATGATCAACAAACTAAAGTTGGAGACTATCCTACTAATCCTTCAAGAACATGCAGATGATGGAAAGATTATGCGAAATATATGAGACCATATATAAGGGAATAAAGCTTGACACTTTATTCATGATAAGATTGTTATATTATTTGCATCCCTGATGGGAGAAGACTTGTCTTAATCACCAGAATTGGAACTCCATGAGCAAAGACATTGATATACTGTCATTGGTGATGATATATTGGATCGAGACTAAAGATGAATTGGTTCATTTAATAATTCTATTTAAATAAATCAATTCACTTATGCAACATGTGTTAAATCTTAATCCTGAAATGCATCAATGGGTTTGTAGTATTGACTTGTGTTATCTGATGTACCAAAGGATGACATCCTAAAATATATAAAGGTAGGCATATTGATATGCTGAAGAGATGACTCTTGAACGACATAGACTTGTTTTTCATAAATATAGAATCCATAACTTTTTAGTAGAGTTAATGATATCCTCTTTTCTTATAGGCATTATTCTAGAATTAAAAAACTAGAGTGCTCAATCATATAGATACATTTGTGTAACCAAATGGTTACTATTTCCATTGTTATAAATAATAAGTCTCTAATGGTGAACTTATCTATAAGCCGATTATGGATATTTAGTTACACATCATGATGTGTCATGGACGACAAACTTGTTGGAGTTTCATAAGTTTGTATATAATTCAGAAGTACAACTTTGAGGTTTTTTAGAGTAGCATTAGAGTTGATAATTTTAAAATGAGTGTGTCTAGGACATGTGATTCTATAATTATAGGAGCTTGATCTATATTTGTCCATCGGGTCTCCTTTACTAGCCCATATAATTTCCTATAAAGATATAATATGTTTTTCCTACAAATTGATAACTATGTTAATTATGCGATTCATTCAAATTCAATTTATTGGATTAAATTAATAGTTTATTTGTTGAGTTAATTCTATAAATTAATTCAAGATAAACATGTTGAATTTTTTGTATTTATTTTATTTGATATGAGATTATTGGTAGATGATTATTTTAATCAGGTAACTATTGTCTTAGGTCATCATAATTAAAAACGAGGCTCTATGAAAGATTCTTGGGTCAAATAGAATAGAAAAGTATCCAATCAGGTAAGGACTGGTCGACTAGTGCACTTACAACACAAGAGTGGCCTTTTTTTCTTGAATCGATCAACCGGTTGTATGAGACCAGTTGACTGGTCAACAACGCTTTTTGATGCGATCTTTTGACTCAAAAATGAATTTGAAAATTTGAAAATTTTTAAGTAGAATTGATGCTCTACAAGCCACTCTAAATAGGAAATTTATTGCTATTGTTTGGTAAATCACTAGAGAAATTTAGAGAAAATTTTCTAGAGAGAAAAAAATCTAAAACTTTCATAGAATTATTGTTCAACATCAAGAACAATTATTCTTGGTTTTCTTTTGTGGTTGGAAGAAGGGGAAGATTAAACGACATGTGTTCACATGCACTCCAGCCATGGAAAAGAGAATAGCATAGAAAACCAGTTAGTTGAGGTTCTTTTGAACATAATAATCTCGTAGTAATTCTGCAAAATTAATTCAATTAGAAGTACAGTTATCGATCTCCTATAGGTAAGAAGATCTGTGTATAATTTGTAATATATAGCATGCCTAACCTGATTTTATAAAACAAATTTATTTAAACTTTTGAAAATTTCGTTGCATATTTATTTTCCAACAATAAAGCCATAGATTATGAGACAACCCTTAAGTTCATTGTACCAAGTCCATGGAGCTCATTTGAGACCGTAGATAGCCTTGTGAAGCTTACAAACAAATGATGAATAATTGGCATCGACAAAGGCAGGTGGTTGCTACATATGCACATGTTCATTAAGAGTACCTCTCGGAGAGGCCAACCATTGGATAAGGCAATGGTAAGAACAAGAAGAATGGTGGCAGGCTTAATAACCGAACTAAAAGTATCGTGACCGTATATAACAGTAACTGAATTATTCAGAAACTGACAAATGAAAATATTAGGGTTGGACAAGAATTAGCATGGAAAGAATTACATGACCCTGCGGCAGAAACCAGTGTATATCTGGATGAGTGCCGAAATAGAGGAAGCGATTGAGAGATTCTCGGTCAGTAGCATGAGATTCTAGTCTTTGAATTTTGACAATGAGAATATAGGTGCCTGCAAGATGGCAGTATTACATGAAAACCAATTGTTTGAATCAAAGGTTGATTGAATATGTTTGCAAAATGAAAATTCTGTTTCAATAAACCGAACATGTCGAAAAGAACATATTTCTTATGAGCAGTAGGCACTCTGATTGAGAGAATAGCCTAGAAAAACACAAGAAGTAAGATTTCGGATCCAATTTATTTAAGGTATAAGATTTGAGCCAGGAAAGAGGCAACCAAAAACTCTAAGTTTATTATAATTTGGCGGCTTTTCAAGAAATAGCTTTTCATAAGGAGAAGAAAATTAAGCATTGGCGTTAGAAGTTTATTTAGGAAAAAATTTAGGAAAAAAAAAATTGCAGCTAAAGAAAGCAATCCTGAACTAGCAAGAAACTCGGTAATTTTTAAAAGGGGATGACCTAGCCACCCATGCCACACATTCGGAGAAGCTTTAATGCTGATGTCGGTGGAAAAGATGTCCAAAAAAAACCCTTATCAAGGTTTTTGGAATTCAGCCATTGATAGAGATCTTGTCGGTTCTATCCACGAAGTAGATGTTCCCCTTTGCATAAATCCTTGATCATAAAACAAGAGGGAAAAATTCAACTGTGCTTATCAATTACCCACAAGTTGGACCACTTATAACGATAACATTTTTGTCTTGTTTTGACATCTATTTTTTATTATAGCATCACAGTTTTCTTCAAAACATTATATCAATTATTCATGTACTCGAGACTCCTAGTGAGCTTTTTTTTTTTTTTTTTTTTTTTGGGGATTTTTGGATATCTTGATAAAGAAGTTTTGTTAGATCGATATCATTGGGAAACAGAAATAAGATTTTTTTTTTTTTTCATAGTTGGCATACATAAAACATTAGACTTCTTTAAAAAACACTAGACAAGTGAAAATGAGGAGAAAAATTATAAACCCTGTATGTGAAATATTCAAACCTAATCCATCACCAATAACAACGTCATCAGGGCCTTCATATTGTTGATGCATGGAAAGGTCAGACAGTTGAGATGTGATGTGATGTGATAAGAGGCGTCAGAATCCCTTATCCAATTATGATAACAGTAGCATTGTTAACTGAAGGACAATTAGAACGAAGTTGAGGAAATAGTTTGAAGCATATTTGGACATCATGACCATATTTGTTATAGAATTGACAAACAACAGGATTTGGGCTCTGAGAAATTTGTTGGGTACCACATTTCGCAATTGGTGGATTTGATAAGAGGCTAGGAGCAGGAGATGTTTATTTTGGTTTTGATGGACCAAAATGGGAGGTAAGTTGAGATTTTTAGCAAAGTTAGCAGTTTGTGGAGTCGGATCTAGGTTGTGTTTTTTATTGTGAAGGAGAAAAGTTTCATGATCGACGAGCTTGTCATACAATTCCTCAAAATGCATTCTGGAATCCCTGGTGCAAAGAGTGGCAATAACTTCCTCATAGGCTAGTCCTAAACCTTGAATGCTATGTAATGCCTGTCGTTTTCTTATGTGAATACTTATGTTAATTTAATATTAGTACATGATATTTTAAGTGCTATTATTATTTACGATAAGTAAATTAATGTTTTGTTTAGTAATGTCATAGGTGACAGCCATGAAGGATCGATGTGCTCGGAATATTCATGTCAAAAATGATGACAAGCATAAAGTATTTATTTTTTTTTAAGAGTTTCAACTTGCTCTTAATTTATATTTATAATACTATAAAGTTATATATGCCCTAAAGTTATATTCTTGACAATGATATGAATTTTATTGCATATTTTTTTATTTTGATAGCATCTATAATGTCATGATAATAATATTTTAAATAATATTTTTATTGGGTTATAAATACATATATGTGATTGTTGTGCTTAATATTTATTTGCATTGTTTTTTAAATAATGATTTTAATGGTAGAAGTAATGATTATTATGACGTCTGTAAAGTGATGTTACATATTGTATGGGAAGAGATCTACGTCACTTGACGGGGCCCTAAGAGCATTTAGCTCATCAATTATCGCTTTGATAGAAAGAAGGAAATCAATTGCACAGGATGAGCCAAGTGTAATTGTAGCAAGTTTGTCCTTCAGATGAATCATATGAGAATGGGAGTGTTTCTTATAAAAACGAGCTAGACATGACAAGGCTTCGCTACTAGACTTGGATAATAGTGTTAATGGTATAATAGTTTCTGACAAGAAGGCAAAATGACAATCTTGTAGGAACCACATCGTGTATTCAAGATTCGGTTTGGATTGACCATTAGTGACGAGCGTTGCCGGAGGACATGGAAATGTTTCATCAATGGAAGCCAGCAAATCAATTCCAAAGAACAAAGAATAGAATTGTGCTTTCCATGAAAAATAATTAACAGAAGTAAGCTTAAGTGGTAATTGGGCATCAATGTTGATAGTAATGAGATTTTGAGTAGGATTGGGAGTAATAGCAATAGCAGGGTTATAATTACTCTGAGATGAGTTGGATGCCACCGAGAGTAAAAGAAAAAAAAAATTGTAGAGCCAAGAAGAAGCACTCGTTGGAGTGTTTTACAGCTCTAACACCAGAACAACTTTGCTAAGTTTAAATATATGCTACTTGATTTTTTAATTACAAAGTGGAGCTATTAAATAAGCTCATATGGCTTTATGCCATTTTACACGAGAAGATCAGATATTACATTTACACAAAACAGGAAACTAAGCTACTTTAAATTATAACTAAGGGATGCTGCTACAAAGGATTAGAAGTAGTTGAATTTCTGATTTGGTGGCCAAACTTTGTGGAGTGAGAAGAAATTGTTTCGAGTATTTCATTTTTGAACTTGAATCTCTAATAATAATCTTATCCCTTCTAAACGTTTTGGACAAAGAAATAAGGTGAAATGGCAAAAAATACGCTTATACAGTTTCTAAAAATATTTAAAGAAATTTTTTACATTAATATCTGTTGATGCTTAAGAGCGGCACAACACCACGTGCAGAGGAGCACGATGACGGGGTTTCCTGTTCTGTCTGGCTCCGCTTGGTCTGGTCAAATCTTCAAGAAAAGAGAGGGTCTCAGGTGGGGGGAAACCAAGGTAGTGTCTGCCAAGGGCAGTCCAACGCTCAAGTCTATATTCTGACGGGGAAGAGCAAGGGGAAGGCAGAGTAAACCCAGAGAAGAATGCCCATACCATTGTAGTGGAGTTGATGCTACTATTTATAGTATTTAGCTTGAAGCTGAGTATGGATTGGGTATGACTCGTGAACCAGGTGTACTACTATACGGACCTTAGGTGCCTAGTGACAAGTGTCACAATCTCCAGACAAGAAGGATTGCCCAACGAAAGGTTGAGATGGTGTCATGCGGTGGTCTTAAGGTATGATCCATTTTATGTAAGGAAGTATTGGTGCCTTTGGTGGAGATGATCTGGTCGAGGTCCGACCACCTTTCTAGTTTTGCAGAGTTGGTAGCCTAGTGGTCGAATGCATTTGGTTGAATAAATCTTGATCGAATGGATCCTAGTCAATCATGTGTTCCGATCCCAGTCCGACCTTGGATGGACTTGATGGACCTGTTTTGTGGCCTTTTCGTCCATTTCATATTGGGCTTCTTGGCCTATTTGGGGTCTTTTTAGATTAGTCTTCTCGGCCTACTTTGTTGCCTTCTTAAATTAACCTTCTTGACGTACTTGGTAGCCTTCTCAGCTAACTTTTTGGTCTTCTCATATTGATATTTTCGGCCTACTTGGTGGCCTTCTTCAGATTGGTCTTCTCAACCAACTTTTTAGTCTTCTTAGATTCATCTTCTCAGCTACTTTGTAGCCTTCTTGAATTAACCTTCTTGACCTACCAAGTGTCCAAAAAGGCCAACCAGGCCAAGATGGACCGTCCGAAAAGACCCATGAAAAATATATTTCCTAACCATATCAAGACTTTGGTGTTAGTGACCCCTCATCACCAAAGTATCGTGGGGGGGGGGGGGGGGGGGGGGGGGGGGGGGTGGGTGTGGGGTGGTAGGGCGCTATTATGGGAGAGTTTTTTATGATGGGAAGGCCATATAAAATCTGACTTGGAACCAAGCGTTCAACAAAGTAGGTCAAGAAGATAGGTTGAAAGGCCACAAAGTAGGGTAAAAAGACCAATCCAAGAAGGCCACCAAATAGGTTGAGAAGGTAGGTCATGAAGGTCAATCAGAGAAGCCCACAAAGTAGGCCAATAAGACCATAAAGTTGGCCAAGAAGACCAATTCGAAAAGGCCACCAAGTTGGTTGAGAAGACCACAAACTCGGCTAAGAAGACCAATCTGAGAAGGCCTTCGAGTAGACCCAGAAGGTCAATCTAAGAAGGCCACAAAGTAGGTCGAGAAGCCTAAAAAGTTGGCCATGAAGACCAATCCGAAAAAGGCCACCAAGTAAGCTGAGAATATAGGTCGAGAAGGTCAATCCAAAAAGGCAACAAAGTAGGCCAAGAAGACTAATCTGAGAAGGCCATTGAATAGGCCAAGCAGCCCAATCCAAAATGGATGAAAGGCCACCAAACAAGTCAATCCGGTCTAACCGACCGGGATCTGAATACATGTCTAACTAAGATTCGTCCTATCAAGATCTTTTAGACTAGGATCCATCTGATCAAAATCTGTTCAATTAGGTTATGTCTAACTAGACCAAAGCAACCATGGAAAACAACTTTGCATAACTAGCAAGGTCATCGGACCCCGACTAGATCATCCTTGTTGGATGCACTTACACTTTCTCACACATAAGTGGATCATACCCAAAGACCACCACGTTGCACTACCTCAGCCTTTCATTTGGGCTATCCTCATTGTCCGAAGATTGTGACACCTATCACTAGCCACCTAGGATCTATATAGTAGTACACTCGGGTCACAGGTCAAACCTGATTTACATCAGGAGCCAAGATAAACTCTATAAATAAGAGTGTCAACCCCACCATAATGGTATGGACATTCTTCCCCTAGCCAATTCTGCCTCTCCCTTGTTCTTCCTAATCAGAAAGCTGACTTGGATATTGGAGTGCCCTTGGCAGACACCACACCGGTATCTCCTTATTCAGAGGCCTTCTCTTATATTGTAGGCTCCACTAGACCATGTAGAGTCGGGTAGAACAGAGAACCTGACCATAGTGCCCTCCCACATGCGGTGTTGTGCTACTCTCAGACATTAATAACCTCCAAAAATATTATGAACGACAAATAAGCTTTTCTTTTAAAAGTATATGTTTTGCTTTAGGGTTCTAACGTTTCAAATGCTTAAAATATTTTCCAAAAAACTATTTGTGAATATTTCTGTCTTTTCATGTTATTTTTCTAAACAAACTGGAAGGATACAATTGAAACATCTTACTTAAATTTAAATAATATGCTTGTAGTTTTTAAAAATAAAGAGATAAATATTAAAAAAATAAAACCATGTGATACATCAATGTAATAACAAATTAGATATGTCAAATAAATATCATGAAAAAAGTATAGAAACACAACAGTTTCAAAATATGGAGCTTTGTAATGCATGTTTTTGTATTTTAAATTTGGTAAAATTATGTCAAAACAAAAAATTATGTGAAGCATATAGCATTTTACATAGATCTTATGATTCAAGCAAAGTTCTATTATTAATGTATATTTTCATCCATTACTATAAAAAAATTCATAAAATATTTGAAAAATTAGAATGAAAATTTATAAAGTTGTTTTTTTTTTTTTCAAACTTGAAGAAAAAGTCATCAAATGAGGAACAAAGATCATATCCTGCCTAATAAGCAACCTAATTCATTTTTTTTTTCTTTACCTGTCAATCTAATTCAATTTTTTTTTTTAACTTAAAGGTTGAAAAAACCACAAATAATTGCCTATTCTATAATTTTGCAAATACCTAAACGGAGCAACAAATGAAAACCTTTGGAATCCAATTATCCAAAACCAAATGAGCCCAAATTTGCCAAATGAAGAATGATTTCCATGTCGCGTAAGACAAACTTCCGAAAGAGAAATCCAAAAGCACAAAAAAAAAAGAAAAAAAGAAAATAGTACTCTACACAACCCCACACCAACCAAACACAAAAGCCCAACAACTTAAAAAAAAAAAAAAAAGCAGTAAATTAAAGAAAATGTTATTTTTTTCAAAATTTAATTGTAAATGTCAGATTTTAAACATGTTTACAGTAAATGTTAAACTTATAGGATAAATAGCTTAATCATTTATTTATTTACAATATAAATAATTCTAAATTACAAAATAAATAAAATTCTAATATAAATAATATATTTATTTTATATATACTTCTTATTTATATATTAAATAAGTTATTTGTATTATATATTTACATTCTTATTTATTACAAATATTTTTAAAACAAAATATTTACTGTAGAAACTTTCAAAAGTCTATATCCTTTATTCTCCCTTTTGGCCCAGAAAGACCGAAGAATGAAGAGCTAGGTGTTGGGCCTCCGGCGAAAAATTTTTTTGTAAATTGATTACTTTTTTTTTTATAGTTTTTAACACAAAAAAAAAAAAAATTAGCCATCAAAATAATTTTATTTTATCTTTTTTATTATATTAAAATTTTTTATTCTGTTACAGTTATTTTTTTATTTTATTAAAAAAATTAAAATAATTTACCTATATAAAAAAGTATATTTTTTTATTCTAAAAAAAAAAAAAAAGACCTTCTACCTGGTTAAATTTTTTTTTTTTGGTCCCTTTTCTCAAAATCTTCCGTTTCTTTTCTGTCTTTTGCTGATTCTCACTGACCAAAACATTTCAATTTCGAGCACTGCCATTTGTTTCTAACAAGTCAGAACCCGTCGGTGAAACGTTTTCCGTTCGTAATCCGCCAATCTGTCCTCTCAAGAAATCGCGGCACTCCTCTGTTTCCCGCAAGCGGAAGAAGAGAAAGAGTTTCTCTGACCAAGAAAAAAACGATGAAGAAGGCTTCGATGACGGCGGCGTCGGAGGAAGACGCAATCTCCGGCGTCTTGGTCCATACATAAGCCCCGACTTGTTCAAGAACAGCTTCGAAGACTTGGGACAAAAGTGGTTGTTGAATTCGCCTCTAGTTTACGTCCACGGCGTTGAGGTGGAACAATACTTAATCGGAAATTGGAATTACCACCATCTTCCATGGCTATTACTTCCGTTCACAAACGCCGTGCTGGGTTCGACCGAAGAATGCTTCAACGAGGCTGTCAACGGGATGCGAATTTCGGCAATTAAGACCGTTGTTAGCTTGAAGAATTGGGTGTGTTTTGGGTAAACCGATAGAAGAGGAGGTAAAGACGGGAGTTGCTGTGTCTGGGCTTGTTCAATTCTTCACAAGGCATTGTTGATGAGGGAGATCTATACGGCTTTGGCCGATGAGTTGGGAAATTATTCCTTGGATGATCAGAGTTCTTAATTTGATAGGGACAGTAACTTGGTGGACGATTTGGTTGCGCAAGGACGAACTCGTGATTTGAAACATCGGTCTGATATTAGCAGTTTGGTTAGGTTGCAATCAAACTTAGGACGGTTGCTAAAGCTGCCAGAAGCTCCAAATCATTCTTTAGATTGGTAAATACAGAAACCTTTCAAGTTCTTGATTATTGTTACCTGAGAAAATGTTGTGGCATTTTTGTCTCATTGTTTGTCTTCTGGCTTCTTGCTTTGGAAGGATAGTAATTTCTTTTACAGTTATTGATTTTGACACTGATTTTTTCCCCTCAAGATGTACAAAAATCAGCAACTTTTGCAGAAACCAGAATTTAACTTTGGGATTTTTCAATTTTAACGCTTTTTGCTGAGATTTTTTAGTCCATATCTTGTTCAAGATAACCTTGTTCTCGTGTCTAAATAGCCATAGAATTCTAATTTGTTATATAATTTCAACATTGTTATGGTAAAATTCACTATATTGGTTTATTCTCTTGTCTGAAATTTGAGTTGATAAGCCCTCAAGTCCTATTGATACAAATTATTGTCTTCTTGTAGATGTGAATTTTTCCATTTAAGTGGTAGCAATTTATTAGTCCTAGTAGTCACCTAATCTCAAGCAATGAGACAAATAAAACCTGATTGAAGAGAATGCTTTTGTATCCACGCATTCTTTACTGAGGTAAATCACAATAACATGGATAATGAAATTCTTAATTAACCTTATTGATGCAATGTAATTAACCAAAGAAATTTCTGAGAGAACCTGTTGTTTATGAAGTACATAGGTGAAATAATGATACGGGGTATTTTGATTCATAATGCGGCAAAAAATGTAAAGATTTTATTTGTTTTTCATGCTTCTTTTCTTCTTTTTTTTTAATTTTATTTGGTTAATGCTTCTTATCCTGGTAATCATTTGGAACTACAGAGACAAGGAACTGGCAGAACTAGATGTAATAATGCAGCTCATTGTTTGAAACAACATGGACCGTTGCAAAATTTTGACCTGACAAAAAACAGCCCAATTTTTAGTGGTTGTGGATCCATTTAATCGTCATCTAATGGCTGAAAACTAACTAGCTGCACACAGCACATCTGAAAATAATAGGCATTCAAATTATATTTTAGTTAACAGAGGCTCATAGAGACTGGATGAAACGTTGTTTTGTAGAGATATAAATATGCTTGATTGGTAAACACTCTGAATGATGCACGTTCTTAATTCAGAGCCCGTTTGGTTCATAGATTTGAATAGAGAATTTGAATGAAGATTTAAATTTTTATGAGAGAAAATACTGTAGCAAAATGATTCGAACCGTAATTCAGTGTTTTCACAAGTACCATTAACGAATAGGATTTGTCTCACGTGGTATATAGTGGTAGTAATCAAGAAGATTGATCAAAGAGAAACTTGTGTGATCAAGAAATGAACATATTGTTAAGAGAGATTGTGTTGATTTTAGGCATGAAGAACCTTTGATGTGTATGGACAAGTTCAAGGCTTGGTTTAAGATGGTGGAGAAGTTCCATTCTTGAACCTTTTACTTCATTCCTGGCCGAGACTCGGATAAGATGAAGGGTCTATGAACGTCCATTAATATAAAATGAACTTGCAGAAGAATATAGGGGCATTAAAAGAGGGTGGAAATTTCAACCTTGACTGGTCACAAATATTCAATATTCCACTTATATATTGCCATATGGTTGGGAAAAAAAATAATAAAAGAAGAAGAAGCAATGGATGTTCTCTCTAAAAAATTTTGGAAATCAGGAATAAACCTCCACGATTAGAAAATTATGGGGGATGAATTGTGAATTGATAGGTCATTGCGGTTTCAGAAATGTTAGTCAATCAAGGCAGACACTGAAAACAGTACACAAGTTTGTAATCCAATCCGAGTCTGCTATAAAATGATATATATATATATATATACACACACACACATATATATATATGACGCATAGAAGAAATATATTCTTTTGAAAAACACAAAAATATTTTTCATGCTATATGCTTCATTTGGTTGAAGGGAGGAAGAGAATGAACGACGAGGATAATTGTAAGGATGAGGAAGGCAAAGCATGGATAGGATTATAAGAGTCCTTGACAGATGAAGAGTTGAAACAATGGATGATGGTTATTTATCACATTACTAGATATTATTTAGTTGTTTATTTTATTAACAAGTTTTTTGGAGCGTGAAATACTCTTTTCAAGCTTAAAGGTGATAGATTGCTTGAATCCTTATACTAATGGAAGGATTCAATTTAGTAGGTCACCTTCCATCCTTTGCTTCTATTTTCTCTGATCAAATAATAGATTTTTTTTTTTTTGGTAGTTAAGCGAGCCAGCCCCATCAAATAATAGATTGCCTCTTCATACATCTCTCTCCCTCCAAACTTCTCTCTCCAACCAGATACTCCCTGGTAACGAAATAATGGATACGATTGTGTCTCTTGAGATGGTTTGTTTTATTCATTGCCCCGACAACAATGCATTTTGAGATAGTTGGGTTATTTTCATTCAGCACAATATGCTAAGGCCTTAAAGCAAGGAGACGGTTTGACAAAAAAAATTGCGAGTTATCTCTGTGAGAAGCTTCTTGTTGTCCCCGTGCACTTAAAGTGTTAGACTAGATACCCTAAGCATTAAATGATATAACAAGTTTTTAGAGACATTTAATCAATAAAGAGTTTATTATTTTTATATATAAAATATTTTCCTCTTTATGTTTATTTATGTTGAATATATGATAGGCAAACAAAAGTCTAAGACTATTAGTTCAAACCTTTAAGATCGTGCATATAACGGACAGATTATGTAAAAGACATGAATTTTAAAAGTGATAGTCTAAATGATAAGGTCAGCAATTGAGAAAATAAAGTTGGACGCTTTATTTATGCTAAGATTTTAATGCTGTCTACACCCCTAACAAGAGATGACTTGTCTTGATCATTAAAGTTAGACTCCACGAGTAGAAATATTGGTATATTGTCATAGCTAACGATATATTGGATCGGGACAAAAAAGTTGAACTGATTTGATTAATAATTTCGTTTGTTTAAATCAATTCACTTTAGATAATCATATGTGTTGCATCTTAATCCTAAAATAAATTAATGAGCCTGTATTCATAACTTGTATCTTTTGATATACCAAAAGGTGACATCCTGAATTGGATGAAGGTACGCATACCAGTACATTGGAGACATGAATCTTCATTGACGTAAACTTGTTATTCATAGATATGAAATCCATAGCTCTTTTGTAGAATTAATGATATTCTCTTATAGGCATTATCTTGTAATTGAAAAACTAGAGCGCTCAACCATTTGGATACATAGGTGTAACCGAATGATATACTATTTATGGATAATAAGTATTCTAATGGTGAGATAATGAAACATAAGATAAAAATAATTGGGAAGGCAAAACAGAATTTATCATTAAGCTAATTATGAATATCCTATAGAAATATTACACATTATAATATGTCATGCATGATTAGCTTATTGGAGCTTCGTAATTTTATATAGTTCAACAATGGAGCTCTAAGCTTTTAGTAGAATAGCGTTGGAGTTGATAATTATAAATTATATGTATATGGGATGTATTATTTTATAATTATAGAAGCTTAATCTATATATATCCATCGGGTCCCCTTTACTAGTTCATAATAATTTTAATAAGGATATGGCATGTTTTTCCTTATATATTAGTGACTTATGTTAATTATTAGATTGGCTAAAATTTGATAGATTAGATTTAATAATTCATGTTGATTTATTGGTTAAATTAATTTTGTTAATTAATTCAAGATAAACATGTTGATTTATTTAGATATATTTTATTTTGATATAGGACTATTTGTATATGATTGTTTTAATAAGATAATTTCTCTGTTGGGTTATTTGAATTAAAACTGAAGTCTATCTAAGATTCCCATGTAAAATAAGATATTCTAATATTTTCAAATTATCACTTGGTCGGCAAGCCGTGCCACCAGTTTAGCAAGTCGGTTTACGAGTTGGCATGCCTACCGTGCAACAATCCTGATACATATTTTTGTCGCGTGTTTTATCAAAAGGTGATCATGACTTGAATTTTGAAGCCTAATATGGTAAGGACTAACCCTAAATTCAAACACTATATAAATGGAACTATTTTTCATTGTTCCTTATATCATTTAAGAATTATAGAGAGAGTATTTTAGTAAGAGATACTCTAAAACTCCTAAAGGGCTATTTTCAATATCTGGAAAGCTCCTTCTCAAATGGCTGTAAGGAGAGGTCACTGAAGGAAAAACTGTACAATATACGACCACCCGCATTCCAATCGTGAAGAGAGAATAACAAGGAAGGCCAATTGGCTGATGTTCTTCCAAGACTTTCTTTTCTAGTGGCAGTTTCTACAGTTTTTGGTTTATTAAAGAGGAACATAAGATCTTTTATTAATTTATGTATTTAGCATGTCAAACTTGTTATTTGAAAAATACTTTGATTTAAAAATCTTAAAATTCCATTGCGTTCACGTTTTCCAACATAAAGATCGAACCATACCACTAAGGAGCGAAACCTTGATGCCTCAATGATACTTTGAGATGATAAAATAGCATAGCCTTCTTTAGCATTTGTTTTAAATTTCATAACACAATTTTAGTTTTTAAAGCGTTTAAAAATGGGTTTATTTCATTTTTATACCCATATTTTAGGTTATCAAAAAATTATACCTTGTAGTTTGAACTTTAACACTTTTAGATCTTCACATTTAAAATTAATCTCAAATTCTTACCTTTTTTTTTTGGATCAAAGTTTGATTACCTTGTAAAATACTTAAATATTCTTCACATTTTGAAAATTTTAGCAATTTCTATTTTTTACATATTTTTCAGTTTTTTTAATTGTGTTTAAGTATTTTTTGTAGTCAAAATTAACTGTTGACCAAGAAGTAAACGAATGCATAGATTTGAAATTTGAAAGTATAAATATCATATAGTTCAAAATACAAAGTATAAAATTTTTATAATCTCAAAAGATAGGGTTTAAAAATGAAAATAACCTTCTTAAAATTTTGGTCAATTTTTTTTAAAAATTTTTCCATTAGTTTTGTCATTTACAACTTTGGACTTGCTTTTCCTCTTATTTACTAGAATGTCATTATTGTTTCACTTTTGTCTTTCATGTGAAAACCCCCCAAAAACATCATCAGATTTCTTTCTCTCTCTTTTCCTCGTCTCTCTCTCTAACTAAATGGAAGTTTCAAGAGTGAAACAAATTTCTAGCACTATCCGAGGAGAATTGTTTATACATTATTTTCAATGTTATTTGAAAATACATGATTTTAAGTTATTTGATTTAAAATTATTAAGTGTGTTTTTAGCTTCTAAATTTAATCGTATCTTAAATATTTTTGAGATATTAGAAAATATGTTTTCAAATAAATTGCAAAAAATAAAACAAATCTTGGTCTTGTTTGCACCGTGCTACTTTTCTTTTGAACAAGATTTTGAACACTATCCAGTATAAGACTTGTCAAATAGTTGAGTTTTTAATCGCAAAACCTTGAAAGTTTATATCGCATAAATGGTGTCCTAAAAAGTGAGTCCTGAAAATCCATATGAGCCATTTGGATGGTTTTATTCAGGCATCTTGAAGTAAGTATTTTTATATTTATAATTTGCAATAAACCATATATGTTTTACAACCGTAAGTGTTTGACTATTATGAATTCTAGAAAATCATACATTTTAGTTTTGGTATATATATGTTACTTATCATTGTAAGTTTTAAATGTTATGTTTTTTTAAAAATAATCCAACTAAATCTTTTGCATATACTTTTTTGTTTTAAAATTTTTCGTCTCATAAGTTTCCCGGACCAATCATGATAGACACTGTACTTGATACTAGAATGTGTCAGTTGAGTAAATTTGTATTTCCGTAACTGTTATATATAAATTATAATGTACGGTTTGTCCAAACGTCGATTTTCAGTATTTGTAACTCGACTGCATCATCATCACCATCGTTATCATCATCATCCATGGATTTCAAGCCCTCGAAAGAGGTGGTGATATTTTTGTTTTATTGTTATTTATGAGCAGTCATTTCAACGGATTCAATATATTTAATTTTAAATCTATTTTCCTTAACTTTTACTTAATTCTGACCCATTTTGGCGACGTGACAGCTTTTGATATTGACAATTATTGTTTCTTAAATTTTTTACATATATGGTAAAAATCCGCAATTAGGAGCCGCATTATTTGTTGACGGAAGGTTACGTTGAATTACACGTGTCAAATATAAAGCATAAAATGACTATTTGTCGATGAAACATATTTTTTTAAAAAATGAAGTGAATTCAGAGTTTTCTAATTTGATAAAACATAATTTGAAAATCTTAATCCTAATAATTTTGGGTCAACATAAATTAAAGTTATTATTTATACAATTAGTTACTAATTCATGTGAAAGTCACAAGTTAATTTTTGTCAAAAATAAACCTTATTATTAGTGGAGGTAATTTGCCATAGGTTTGAAAATTCAATATACAAATTGTTAAAATTAAAAGACTATAGGATAAATTGGAGTTGTGCAATAAGTTAAATGGAAAACAGTTGTAGAAAAGAAAATGATTAGGAAATAAATTGTATTTTTTTAAGTAGAATGAAAATAAATAGTAGGAATTTGGATAAGTCAGCCAATAAAAATAAATCTTAAATTTTTCAGATATACCTTGTGAAGTAATGTTGTAAATCCGCACATTATCTGAAAATATCATGCCAAATTTGGTAAATTTTGATTTTACCATATTATGCTCACCACTAAATCAAAATTTACCAATTTAATATCGCCACTAAATTTAGTAAATCCAAAATTAAAATCAGATTTACCCATACTGAATCTGGTAAATATGACAATAATTTATTGATCAGAATAAAAATAAATAGCAGAAATTTTGGATTTGTAAATATCAATAAATCTAAATTTTACAAAATTACCCTATGAAAAAAATTAATCTGATATTTAGCCAAAAAATCTCTATGACCAAGTTTGATAAATCTGAAATTTACCAAGTTAATCCCATAACAAAATGTAGTAGATTCCAAATTTAATCGGATTTAGCCCTTGATTGATTTGATAACCACGAAATTTGTCGGATTTATGCTCATAAAGTTCCAAACTATATACAATTTAACCAATATTCATTTATTTTTAATTTACACAATATTTACTGAATTTTTGTCGATAAACTCATTTTTGTTTACTACATAGCACTAAGTAGCAAAAAATGAAAAAGAGACAACAAAATTCTCTTGATATCAATACATATATACTACTTCTCCTTTCCCTACATGGCAAGACCTCTTTTCTTCTTCTTCTTCTTCTTCTTTTTGTTATCCTTTTTTTCTTTTTCTAATTTTTTTCTTGTTTCTCCTATTTTATTTTCCCCTAAAACGCTTCTTTGAAATACATTTCTGTTCTTTGTTTTGCTTCTATTAAAATATTTTCTTAACAATATATCCTTTTTTTTTTCTTTTATAATCTTTATCATATCAAAATGATCCTTACAATTTTTCCCTAATTAGTATCCTAAAACAATTTTTTTTTTCCAAACATCCCTTTTTAAACACTTTTTGGCTCAACTCTTTCAATAATTATTTTTACCCTCTAATTTGTTCTTGTGCAGGTACTTTTTTCTTAAATGTATCCTATTTAAATATTTTCTTAAATATAAAATGGAATTAAAAAGATAAAATTAATATTTAAAATTTTTGATGCGTAGATAAAACATATAAAATTACATGTCACCTGAATAAGACATGACACTCAACTAGTATAATGAAAAAAATATCAAAACAGGGACCCGCCATACATACATCAAAGGGAGACACAACCATTTCTTTACATCCCAAAAACTTGTATCATTTTCAGCTTTCTTCCAGCAGAATTACATAAGCAAATGCATCATTCTCTTGACCATGACAGAAGACGCAGGATTATGTTTTGAAAAATTACTAGATCATTACGTTGATAAAAACCAATGAGGATAAAAATGTCATTATATCTGTGTGTTTTTTTCTCTCTTCTAGCAGAATTACATAAGCAAATACGTCATTCTCTTGATGATGAAAGAAGACGCAGGATCATGTTTTGAAAAATTACTAGATCATTATGTTGATAAAAATCATTAAGGATAAAAATGTCATTATATCTGTGTGTTTTTTTTTTCTTTTTTTTTTTTGTAGCATTTTTTGTTTGGCCACTTTCGATGCTAGTTGTTTTATTAACCATATAGTTTTTTTTTTTTTTTGGTAGGAATGCTTTTATGATGATCCAAGTTTGGTTCATATCTAAAAAATAATAATAAGGTTTTAGCACCTATGTCCTCTTTTCCATGTTTATTTCTAAACCTTTTTTTTATCTTAGCATTTACATTTAACATTTCCACTTTTAATTAAAATTTTTGGTTGATATAGTGTAAAGCTCTATATATTAAAATATCAAGAAAAAAAATGAGCTACTGTGTAAAATTCTTTTATGTTATAGTAATTTTTAACTAAAATTAGTTCAAACCAATGGTTTGAATCAATGGTCCGAAACACCCTATAATAGTCTTTGAATTAACAAAATGTAGCAACTAATACTAATCATTACTAGAACTTAAGCTTGTGTTTGAAAACTATGGTTCGAATCACAAATTGTGGTTCAAATAACTTTTTTGTTCACATTTTATAAAAGAAAATACTGTTGCCAAAAGTATGTAATTTAAACCATAATTTATGGGTCAAACCACTCTGCCATACAGATGAATTTTGAACGAAATTACAATGTTTTTTAGCATTCAGGCCTCTAGTGGCCCACTAGCAGTGGGTTAGCACTTATATTCTTAACAATGTTTTATAGGAAATTTTCCTAAATATTAATTTTTAAGATTTACTTTTTAAAAATGTCATATATGTTTGTTTATGGTATAACTTAATATATAACATAAATGATAGTATGATATAAACTTTTCTAAATGTAGCATAAATAAACACAACTTTAAAACATGTAGCATAATATGTAATTTTCTCATGTTTTATTTGGCAATTTATTCTCTTTTTTAGTCCAAGAATTCTCATATAGAGCTAATTGCCACCATTTCATACTCTTCACGACTAAAACTAGGGGTGTTCGTCGAATCCGTTGTTAATTCGTTTAATCTGTTCAATTTAATCCAATCCATCGGATTGGATTAGATTGTGAAAAATACAGATTAATATTGGATTAGGAATACGGATTACATTAGGGATTGAGCATCTCCCAATTCGTATAATCCGTGAATCCGAACCAAATATATATTGTATAAATTATATATATACATGCATATGTATTACATACACAAAATTTATTAAATATATAGACCTATACTCATATTGTAGTGTGCCCAAAGTTTATATGTATAAAAAAAGAAGCTTAATCAATTACAAAAACCAATATTACTCACTCATGGCATACTCATGTCTGAAGCTTATTTTCAATTTATTAGTTGTAATGTTTAGTAGTGCTTCAATTTACTTTATTATCAAAGACTTGCATTATATTATGCTGTAATACGTCAGATTTTACTAAATTATGTTATGTTATACCATGTTAATTTTAATTGCTAGTTTTTAATTTAAAAGCGCAATCTCTGAATCTGTAGAATCCAATCCGTAAAATCCGTGGTTTTTGGATTGGATTGGATTAGATTTGGGGGTTCACGGATTAGTTTTAGATTAGGATTTTTCCGATCTGATATATACGGATTGGATTACGAATTTACCTATAATTCGTATGATTCGATCCGTGAACACCTTAACTAAAACAATAAGAAAAGAATTATAAATGCGACTATTTCCATTATTTTCGAGAGAAAAGGATCTTAGGAAACTACACGGAAGGTTGCGTGCAAGACTGTAGTTAACTCAATAGCTTGGCGTTCAAGTCTCCGACATAGAAGTTGACGCTATCAGTGTTGTTAATGTCGTTAATGGTGATTTGTCAAATAATTGCCCCGATCATTGTTTTGTGATCAATGACATTTAATTGTATCATCTCCCTTATAATAAGAACAAAGTAGGTCAGCTCTTCTCTAATTTTGCTTCATCTAGAACTGATGAGTTTGTTTAGGGTGTTAAGGTTGTCCCTCTTTTTATATTCTCCTTTGTTAAGTTTAATTTATCAGTTGAATGAAACTTTTCAGTTTACCCTAAAATAACTCTGCAAGTAAATTGTTGCAAAAGTGGTGGGGCCAAAAATTCTTTTTTAGTAGGGATATTAAGAAAAAATTAGGGCTAATTTTTCATTGAATAGGAGTATAGTATATTTGAATTGTTAGATGAGACACAATTATAACTTTTCTTATATTATTAAAATTAAAAAAACTAAAAGGTTATAAACTTAATTTTAAAATTTGAGTGGGGACACAAGTTTAACTTTTTATCATAAAGGGCGAGATTATTATATAACTATATCTTCTAGTTTCAATTATTTCTCAACTAATCTATTTGTTTTAAGAAACTACAAATATATTTTTTGAATTTAAAAAATTTATTTCCATTTTATCCGTTATAGATTTTTTGGATCAAAAAATTATGAAGATAAAACAAGCATACCTTTAATTAGATTGAATTTTTATAAAATATACTTTTCTTCTTAAAAAATTTTTTTAAAAAAATATTTCAATATTAAAAAAGCCATAAAGCATAAGATCTTTTTAAAAAAAAAAAAATTGATGCTTTAGTTTAAGAGTTTTTATGTTTTTAAATTTATAAATATTTTCCATAACTGTATAAAGATAATTATATCTTTTTGTCCAATTTTTCTATTTATAAAAATAAAATTAAAATAATTTTTTTAGATTCAAAAGATATAATTGTAGTTTCTAAAAACAGAAGGACCAATTAAAAAATTGTTAAAATTAAAATATGTAATTCTATAATTAATCTTAAAAAATTAAGAATGAAAGTTTGATTTCTAAAATCGAAATGGAAAACTTATTTTCATCTATTTAAATGTGGTTCTGTCACTGTCTGTAATTTTTTATTTTTTACTTGAAAATTAAATGATCAGCATGTATCTCTCTCATGGTTTTGCTTTCGCGAGGGACTGACTTCCAATTTTTTGGATTGGTCATGATAAGCATTGCAATAAACTAAAGCATAGGAGTCAAGATTATTTAAATCCCAGTGGACACGTAATATTTCTGGGGCAGTTGAGCTTTAAACAACTGTGGCTCGTGGGGAGTTAGGCAATAAAATAGTCAGTCCACCAACCTTGACCAGTCAGGGGGGTTGGTGAATCTGGTGAAAATAAAATCTAAAAAATGAACCCAAAAAACCTTAAACAATATAATGAAGACGGACAATTTTTGGTGCTTGAGACTTAATTTATTGGGAAAATATTATTTCGTTAAAATGTAATTATCACTTGTTCACAAATGCCTGTCGAGATACTCTGTTGAGAAAAACATAATATGGATACCTTCCACCGTTGTAAGGGTATAAAGTGTCAATTTCACCTTTTCAGTCTAAGAACATTTTTTGAGAAAAAAACATAAAAAAATATTTTTCGGTACCTAAAGAATTTTTTTTTTCTTTTTTAACATTTTTACTTTTAAAAATGTTTTTGTTTTTTGTTTTTTTAATTTCATTTTTATACTAAAAGGGAAATTTTATATTTCAAAAAATAGATACAAAGGTACCAAGATGAATATTAAGCTACTTTAATATGATTATTATTGAATAAAAAAGAAGAAGATATGATTATTATATTATCTGAATGCTAAAATAATAAAATGCTAAACTATATTTTAATTTAATCTTCTTTGCTCAACAAAGCCTTCATATATGGTAGTTAATTGTGGCGGGTGTTGGAATTAATTCCAATAATAGGTGGGCTAATATATTAAATAAATGTGTATTATTGCTATCAAATAAGATTAACCTAATAAAGTAATCTGATAAAGTGTAAAAATTTAGATTTTAAAACATCTCATAAAGTGTGGGTATAAAATTATATGTAAAGACATAAAGTATAATTTCTATTTTTATGATGGGCCAAAATAGAAATAAGAAAAAGTTAAAATATTATAAATAGTTGTGGTCCCTGAGTCAGAAAGTAACGTGATATTTTTTCTGGCATCTCATCACTGAAAAAGACAGAAAGAAAACTTTCTTTCACAGACATCACACCTTCTTGACTCAGAAGATCAAGAATCAAGAATTCAACCGTTCTAATGGATTCAGGTATGCTTCCGCTATACTTCTTGATGAATTAAGATGAGTTTTGAGATTTGATGATGGTCTTCATCAGTAAAATTCATTCTTACAGCGGGTGCCAAAACCACAAGAGCTGAGACCCACTAATCTCATCACCAATCTATCCACTTCTTTTATAAATTTTTTGCATAAATAGAAAGGTCCTTATATGATGTGGTCCTTATCAGTAGGGTTATTTTTTGACCTCTAGATTTGATCTAAAAATCACCTTTTTCAATGCCCACCGTAAAAATCCCCCTTATAAAAATAGGCATGTTGATTTTACGCTTTTGTTTTTGATACCGGGGGAAGATTTTTCAGGTTACACTCACACTCATTTCATAAATATCAACGACGTAAATTGTAATGGTTCACAATTGGCTAAATATTTATTCCATATTCAATTGTACCATGTAATTTTGAGGTTTATAACCTTAAGGTGGGGGTGCTCTCATCGTAGAATCCCTATTGCTTTTTTGCCTTTTTTAAAATTTTTTTTAAAAGAAAATTTGCACTATGAAAGCACTCTACTGAAGGGATCATTAATATCAAAAACTTTACGATTTAGATTTAAATCGTAGGACCTTTATAAAGTGGGTGTAGTAGTGTATCCTAGAATATTCTCATGTAATATTCAGCTTCATATGTATCATTTGATTTAAATCTTATGGCTGTGATCAATGGTCTCATACGATGAGAGCACCCCATGGCATTTTCTTTGTATAAGTCACTGTTTATGTATTTCTTTTTGTTGAAATTTACTTTCTTGGAAACAATGTGGCAATAAGCTTTTGTCTGCCCTAGTGAGGATTCGGATTAAACTATAATTTTGTGTGAATAACAAGACTGTTCTGTCATACAATGGTTGGCTTTTACTAAGTAGTTATGAAGGGAAAATTGGGGGACTTACACGTCAACTTTAGAGTCATTGGGATGGAGAAAGTCATTAAATTATCTCTGTTTGGTTCGAGTATTTGAATAAAGATTTAAATTTTTATGAGAGAAAATATTGTAGCAAAATAATTCAAACTGTGATTCAAACCACGAAGCAAACGGGCTCTAAATTATCTCTGTTATTTTTGCATTATATAATCCTTTCATGTGTTTGTGTGTCTATTTCCCCTTTATTTTCCTTTCATGAACGTGTTTTTTAAGCAAGGCAATGAGATTTTCTTTTTCTTTTTCTTTTTCTTTTTCTTGGCGTGATACTCAGCCAAAAAGAAGAGCTATCTTTTTCTCTCTCTCTTAAAGAATTCGTAAGTCATAGATAATAATTGAAAAAAAGGAACAAAAAAGCATGTGTATTTAAATTAAAAATCCTAGTTATGATCAGATCTTCCTTGGATGGGGGATTTGGGAGCAGCAGTTGAGATCATTTTTCATTCTTAATATCCAAGTTGTTGTTGTTGGTTTCTTTTCTTTTTTCTTTTTTTTTTTTTTGAACTTGGATTAGGGAAGACAAGTGTATTTGTTGTTAGCCAAATCCAGAGACCCACCCAATCCACTCTACCCGGCACCAACTGCAATGAAGTCAGAGAAGTCCATGGCCAACAATACCCCAATTACGACAGATTGTGGGTCCCTCTCCCTGACAGCATATTGTATCAATCAGATTAACGATCTCACCTACCACGGACCGGGTTTGGTGGGCTTTCCCATCCCAACTACCGGTTCGAACCGGTCACAACAAAGCCGCATATAATCCCCAAGGTTCTTGGTCTTCCCCAATTCAGGGACCCTCTGGATTAGATTTACCAAAATCACTCCCAAAAAAAAAAAAAAAAAAAAAAAAAAACTTCAACACTGCCAAAACCAAAAAATGGCAACCAACGGTGAAGGAAAACAAAACCAGGTCAGTAGGCACCAAGAGGTCGGCCACAAGAGCCTTCTCCAAAGCGATGCTCTTTACCAGGTAATATATATATATATATACACACACATATGTATATATACATATATAGATATATTTTGTTATTAGATATACAGTTAAGATGTTTTTATGTTTCTGAACTTTTTTTTTTTTGGTGGGGTTGGATTTTGTAGTATGTTCTGGAGACTAGTGTGTACCCAAGAGAGCCCGAGCCAATGAAGGAGCTTAGGGAGATTACGGCCAAACACCCATGGTAGGTCGTGTGAAAGAGTGTATTTTTGTATGTATTCATCAATATATATTTCATTTATGTGTCAATCTTTTTTTTTTATTATTTGAATATATGGTGGCAATTGAATAAAACAGGAACATCATGACCACCTCAGCCGACGAAGGACAATTCCTGAACATGCTTCTGAAGCTCATCAATGCCAAAAACACCATGGAGATTGGTGTCTACACCGGTTACTCCCTCCTAGCCACCGCCCTCGCTCTTCCCGATGACGGAAAGGTGAATCCTCAAATTATAAAAATATTCTCACATGATATCAGAGCAGTAGGTTTTTTTTTTTTTTTTTAAATTAGTTTCTTAATCCAGACTGTTGCAAACAGATTTTGGCTATGGACATAAACAGGGAGAACTACGAACTCGGTCTTCCGGTGATCGAGAAAGCCGGTGTTGCGCACAAGATTGACTTCAGAGAAGGCCCTGCTCTCCCTGTTCTTGATCAAATGATCCAAGATGTAAGAACAATTAATCAATAAATTTATTTATTATTATTATTATTTAAGGAGAATTCAATTCTGGTTGCCAAAGAAAAATAGATTTTTAATATGAATCGGCCGCAACTAATGGAACATGTCGTGTGCATTGAACTAGTTTACAATTGTGCATCTGATCAATAATTGTGTGGGATGAACCACAGGGGAAGTACCATGGAGCATTTGACTTCGTCTTTGTAGATGCTGACAAGGACAACTACCTAAATTACCACAAGAGGCTGATCGAGTTGGTCAAGGTTGGAGGTGTGATCGCCTACGACAACACCCTCTGGAATGGCTCCGTGGTGGCTCCACCGGATGCGCCCCTCCGCAAATACGTTAGGTACTATAGGGACTTTGTGCTCGAGCTCAACAAGGTGCTCGCTGCCGATCCTAGGATCGAGATTTGCATGCTCCCCGTTGGTGATGGAGTCACACTCTGCCGTCGGCTCAACTGAAAGCCAACCATTGGTTGAATCCGTTGGTGATGGAATCACACTCTGCCGTCGGCTCAGCTGAAAGCCAACCATTGGTTTATCCAAGGTTCATGTTTGCTCTTGGTCCACCAGTTGTTGCCTAATAATTAATAAAAAAGATGGATATATATATATATATATTCTCTTTTTTTCCAAAAGAAAAGGTTTTCTTTTTTTTACCTTATCTAATCTTTTATAAATTTGTGTTTTTAGTTGTATTCGGCATGAACAGAGTGGATGTACAATTTAAAATGTGTGTAATGCTGAAAATTATTATTATTATTGCTGATTTTGAGTGAGTTTGTTTCGCGTGTTTGACAAACACTTTGTATTCAAGTCTTCAAAATCCTCTGCATATATATTTGGTTTTTTTTTAATTCAAATTAAATAAATCTTTTGAATATAAGATCCTAGAGTTATAGTCCTTTAAACTCTTTGAACTTGGATATATTTGCTTCAATAAAAGTAGACATACAATTTAAAACTCTTTGCATATATGTTTGTTTTTATTAAAATTTAGATTAAATAATCCTTTGAATCTAAGATTTTAGAGTTGTAGTCTCCTTAAACTTTTTGAAATCGTATACATTTGTTACAGTAAAAGTAGAAGTAGATGAACAGTTTAAAATGTATGTCATGCTGAATATTATTATACATTGCAGCAATTTTTTTTTTTAGTGTGCGTGTTGTATATATTATAATAAGCTTCATGCGTGTATATGTATATATAAAAGCCCCACTTAATCCCATTTTTGCTCTGTCATGTATGTATAGACATGTATTTGTATAATATATATGACCAAATATTCATAAGCACGTTAAGACACCTTCTTTTTCACAATTAAAATAATTAGTAGTGATGAGTGGCCCACCACACCGGTGAATGAAATTGGTGGAATTAAGGAGGGACCACCATCCGCTCACCTACTGCACAACCAAATGCATACATTTCTACATGTCGTCTTCTTTTCTTTTCTTTTTTTTTTCCTCTTTATTGATCTGATGATATTCAGAAGCATCTTTCTAATTAGTTACACTAATGTGTGATGGATATACACTTATTTTAATGATATATTTATTATTGTAAGAATTTGGTGGGAACATGCATTGAGAAATTCTACAATGGCTGCAAGAGCTAATTAACTATTTATAAAAATTACAATGGAAAAGTTACTAATTAAAATTTGTCTTTTTCATAGTTGAAAAAAAATCAAAATTTTATATCAGGGGATGGAATAATACCCTATCAGAATCATCAAGTAATGTTATAACACAATTTTTAATTATCAAGTAATGTTAGAATCATTTTAGATTTAAAAAAGGATAAATAAATTAAACTTGATAAACATTTGACAATTAAAAACTATATTATAGCATACCAAGAATTATTCGAATTTATATAATAACTTATGATTAATTTATGTGATTTTTGGAATTCAAGGTTATCAGACAGATCACAGAAATCTAATTGGTGCAGCCCTGCACGATAGCTCTAGATTTGGTTTCATTTTCTTTTGGATAGTGAAGCTTTATGCAAACCCATTGAGGCTTATTCAACAAGGTCATAATTTTCACTTCTCAGCCACAGAGAGAGGGGGGGAGAGAGAGAAAAGAGTACTAATCATATAGGTTAAGGAGGAAAAAAGGACTGGTTTACGGTAGGGTACAAATAAACACCGCTAGATTTTGATCTAACGGTAAAGAAAATGAAGAACCATCAAATAAAATAAGAGTCTCCCACATGTGATTATTACACCTTAAAAAAAAACCCAAGATCTAAGAACCTAAAACCTTCTGTCTCCTCCTCCAGCAAGCCCAACCCTGACACTTCTACCCGCCGACGAGTCTAGCCCAGCGCTTCCATCTATCGACAAGCCCGACCCTATCGCCCCCAACCCCGGGAGATTCAATCATAAAAAGAAACATTCAATCCATGTTACCAGACAATATTCTCAGTCCAACAATTTTCAAATTGAAATTAAAATTTCAAAGAATCAAAATCTCAAAACCAGAATAAATCAAAATCGATGTTGGTACTCATGATCAGGTAGGAAATGGAAATTGAATCGAGAAAAAATGGAAATGAATTTGAGAAGCTCGAAATCGAAAGACAACACAACGGTGACGCAATTCCGAATGGAGGATGCGGGGAGGTGGTGGAGCTTCCGACAACGACGACGCATGGAGAGGGAGATCTACTAACGACGATGATGTGCAGAAGAGTGAAGCTGCCTAAGATCGCGCCGCCTCCGGGAATGGGTAGGTTTACGGTTCATGTGTACTGGCACTTTGCTGTATGGGGGGATGGTTCTCTTCTGTATCGCCGCCATTGACGGAAGGCAGCGGTGGCTATCAAACATTTCTTGACTTGTTTTTTCTTAATACGAGTTAAGGAAGAGGAAGCAGAAAGAGAGAGAAATATTGTTGGATGCTTTTGATCTTATTTTTGTCAATGTGAACTCATCATTTTAACACCGTTGATAAAAATCCAATGGCACTTATTATGTTCACCGCTGATGGAGAATTTTGGCATTCTCTACAAAAACTTTTTCTTACAAAGTATTTTGAAGCATTAGTTGTTTCTAAATTTTAAATGATGGGATAGATTTCTTCAGAATTGAAACCAATATTTGAAAGGTCTCCTCTCTGACGTCAAAACTGACTGCCGACCAAACGACAGAGGAGAGTTTGAGGAGACTAAGAACCACAGGCAGATGAGGAAAATGGACTACCGCTCCCACCTAGTCAATGTGTCCTTTTGAAATTATATATCTACACAATTAATTAAAAGTTTTTAATTGTCTTCAATTTTTTCCTCATTCTCCACTCCTGAAATTTGTTCAATTTTAAGATTATATAGACCTTGCTTAAAAAGTTTCAATTATGGCCCTAAGTGACGGTAAGAGTTTTTATTATATCTATTGCTTTCAAATTTAAACATGCAAATTCAACCAAAAAAAAATCCCAAACACTAGTCCAAAAACGTGCCGTCACCCCCTTCCAAAAAAAAAAAGTGCTGTCACCCTTAGAAATAGAGGATTTGCAAAGGATAAGATTGACATTAAGTGGTAACAAGTATTCATTGCGGTGTGAACTTTCAAAGTACTTCGACGTGATATCTAACAAACACCTTGTTTAAGGACCTTAGAAACATGACAAGACAAAAAAAATTGAAATTTTAGGAAACAATAAATTGAAGTGACACGATATTTTCACATGTTTTTACGTCAAATAAAATATTGATAATTGCATTGAAAATGTCTAGCTTCTATGCCATGTGTAACGTCAAGTAAAATCTAGCACTAGAGAATAATTTTCTTACTCAAAACATGAAAGTTTACTTGTTGCTTGTCGACTTTTAGCCACTTGTTAGGAGGAAGTGCAGCTTTGTACTTACCCTAGTAAAATCATGAATAACTGTATTTAGTTATTAACATAGATCCAATGTACATACTTTTAATTAATTTGTTTATGAACATTTAATCAAATAAGGGTTGATTACATAATTACACCTCATAGTTTTAAATTTTTTTTTTGTATGTCTGAAACTATAAAAGTATTTTTTGAATTTCAAAAATGTTATTTCAATTTAATCCTTATAAATAAAAAAAACTAAGCAAAACGACATAACGATCATTGAATAGTTATGAAAAAATATTTTGTAGATTCAAAAACATAAAAAATCCTAAAACAACTCATCAAATTTTGGGAAAAAAATCTTTAAGTTTTATAGTTTTCTAAATATTAAAATATTTTTAAAAAAAATTCTCAAGAAAAAAAATATATTTCAGAAACAAATTCATTCTACTTAAGGGTGTTTTTATATTTTCTCTATGTTTTTTTCTTGTCCAAAAATTCTACGAGGGATAACATTTAAATATGTTTTTTAAATTTAAAGTATACATTTGTAATTTCTGAAAAAAAAAAATAGATAAATTGAGAAATAATTAACCTGTTGTTTGGCTGAGTGATGGGAACCGTACTCAATTATGAACAGTGTAAAGCTCTCACATGCTACAATAACAATAAAAAAAATTGCTACAATGTAAAGCTGTTACATTCTACAGTAAAAGTTATTCTAATCAACGGTTCCCACCACCCTTCCAACTTCCAACCACCCTTTAAAACTAAAAGGTATAACTATGTAATTAACCCAATCAAATAAAACCTACAGTAACTTTGTACTTCCTTAACAGCTAGTATACATGTGCTTAATTATCACCATAGATCCAATATACTTCTATTTAATTTGCTTTTAATATTTAATCAAATAAAGCAAATAACACTAGACTCATATTTTAAGGATCCTCGTCCGTATAACATGTATTTAATATTAACAAGTTATTAAATTACATTATTAGTGCGACTCATAGAAACCCTAAGCGTCTTAGCATTTATTTAAAAAAAAGGTTAGAACCAATTGGTTAAAATCAGTAATTGGTTAGAGCCAAAAATAATAAGTTTGAGCCATAATTTATAATTTGAACTTGTATTTATAATTTGAACTTTGTATTTAGTAAGTTCGTCAAAATTTTTGTCTCAGTTTGTTTGAACCCAAAAATTAAGCTTAAACCACAATTCATAGTCTGAAGTTATCATATATTATTGTAAAAATTTATCAAATTTATTAATTTGGCCCATTGATAGAAATCAAAACCAACGAAAAAAAAATTATTTTATTATGATTATTAACTTATTGCCATTAATGTATTAGTTTTTTTTTTTTTTTTATTGCGACCAAAAATCAACAAGGGCTCGTGAACTCATCTATACAGGGTTCCTCTTCGAGAGAGGTAAAGAGAATTAAAGTCAAAACTAACAAAAGTGATCGGCAACAAGAAACCACCGGTATTGTGCCGAAACCAGCACCGACATGGTAAATGCAAGGTCTAGCATGGCAAAACTAAAACCTGACCAAGCCAAAGAAGAGAGTTCCAATAACCATGGCCAACTATGAACTCACGAGAGAGAGGAGAAAGAAAAGATGGTGAACAATCTAGCGGAGAAAGACAAGGTCTGAGATAACGTTGGGGAAAAAAAAAAAAAAGAATGCCACTCGCCTTCATTTCAGTTTAAAAGATCGTAACGTAAGTTTGTAGCTGTCTACTTGGCGACGCTCTATTTCCCCCTAAAACCGACCTGAAGTACTATTTGATATGTAATCGCTCCAAACTTAGACTTCCTACCACCGAGAAGAACACGCTTTATCGAGAAAAACTCGAACTAGAATCAAAGGCCCAACGAAAGCTTGGGAAATCGTACTTTTCAGCGTATTATAGTCCAAAATTCCTAAAACTACCGTTAAAAAAAATTTCCTAGACATCTGCACCTATCACAATGAAGATATACATCCGCATTTCTCGGAGTAAGAATGCAGATGCAACATTTGATGAAAAAATAAATAAATAAATAAACTAAATGCCCTTCGGCATCCACGTTGACAATGCAAGGAAACAAATATTAAACACTCAGAAACCTCGCGCAGGGATACCAAGTCCAAAATTAGTAAACATATTACCTTCTGCAACCAATTTGGGTTAACTTTGGAAGGACAAAATCTAAATTGCAAGCAGAAAACGATTCAAGTTGTACAGTGGGCAAATAATCACCCATAACGATTCAAGTTGTACAGTGGGCAAATAATCACCCATATTGGACAAGTAACTGCTTGGATTGTACAGTGGACAAGCAATTATCATTTGGAGTATATCTCAACTCAAACAGAAAATTTTCATGCCTAAACTCGTCCATGCAAGCTGCCATGATCAGTCTAAATCAATCCTGTTTGCTTCTCATAAACTCTTGTTCTTGCATCTACTGAAAAACAATTTGTGTGCGTGTGTTTGTGTGTATCTGTGTGAGTGGGTGGGGAGGGGAACGGGGGTTTAGCATGGAAGGCCAAGGCCAAAATGTTGGATCGTGTATTCTGTTCGCGAGGCTGAACCCAAAGCACATACATAACAATTGAATACTTCAATTTTTACTTCAATTGTAGTTCTAATGGGTTTACTACTTTGTTTTCAGATGTGTCGAGCTAAATGTCTTGCTTTCCAAGAGCCGCGAGAAGTCATGCCTAATAAAGAAGCCCACTCTTTGGCAACTTATGCTCTTAATATATAAGACATTGTAATTATAAAGGAGACTTTAATTTAAGGATACCAATTTTTAACTCTAAAAAAAGTACTATTCCACATTTACTTGTAATTGTAAAGGAGACTTTAACTTAACGATAACAATTTCAAACTCGCTATTCCACATTTCCTCATGATTTAAAGAGGAAAAACCGATTAAAACAATGAGATTAAAGAAAGGAAAAAGCAGATCATGTGTACACATTACAAGAAAAAAATTCTTATGTTGAAAGCAAAAACTATTTCATCAAAATGAAAGGACCATATGTGGACACATTACAAAAGAAATTCTTTACAAAAACAGAAAAATTTGCATTAAAGAGAACAGACCATAGCACAAATTAACACCATTTAATGGCAAAAAATGGAAAGAAACAAAGCACAAACAAGGTCAACTTACGATAACAAATTATCATATTAATTCACCACAAAACAACATCCATATATTCCATTAGTATCAGGAAAACAGCTTGATTTCTAGGATTAGGGAAATACAATCACTTGACACTACAAACACAACCAGTGACTTTATCAAAGTGCACCGAACACTAACTGTAATGCAAATAAACTTAAATCTAATGGACAGTTTTAAGTTGTGATCCGCAGGGTTAGAAAACCATCACGTTAATATTTAAAAGATCAAAAAATCATTTTCACAACAAATTGCTTAAGGCCATGACTAAACTAATATCAAATCACAAAATGCAAAAAACAAGAACATGTAAATAAACAAAAAACAAGCATACTAGATTAAAATGACGGGAACAAATTTACAATGAATATAAACACATGAACAAAAGTTAATACCACCCATTCAAAACAGGTAACTCATGGAACTTAACATCATGTTCAACAAAGACGACTCTATATATCACCATGAAGAGATTTTATATACCCGGTTCCTAATATTGCGGGAGACTAAGACTACCAGTTGAGACCAAAAACGGCACCATAAAAACCACGTCTATAAGAGACATAGTCCAAACATTTCTTCCATAAAAACCTGTAAAATGAATAAAATCTCGCTACCATCCAATAAGCTAAGTAAGCTCTTCATATTCCGATTGACCAAAATCATAGTACTATTGCATTGATCAGAAATTAAACAGGCTATAGTCTCCATACTCAAAATTCCGATAAATTATAAAAGACAAAAAACTTAAAAATTCATAAACATTCCTCATTCAGGTCCTTAACACTAAAGCCACAATCTGAACAAACATAAATAAAGTAAAGCAACAAAAAAAACCTATCCTTTCACCGAGTTTCGAAACTGCCGTCCAGTCCGATCAACGGTAAGACTTCTGGAACCTAGCGCGAGCACCACGACCACCGAACTTCTTGGGCTCGCAGCGCCTGGGATCGGCGACGAGGAGGGTCCTGTCGTACCTGACGAGGATGTCCTTGATTTCCTTCTTGCTCTGCTCGTCGACGTACTTCTGGTAGAAGGCGACGAGAGCCTTGGCGATGCTCTGCCTGATGGCGTAGATCTGGGAGGTGTGACCGCCTCCCTTGACGCGGATGCGCATGTCGACGCCGGCGAAGCGGTGGCGACCGAGGAGGAGGATGGGCTCGTAGGCCTTGAAGCGGAGGATCTCCGGCTCCACGAGCTCGATCGGGCAGCCATTAATCTTGATGAGACCGCGGCCGCGCTTGCAGTAGGTCACCGCCACGGCGGTCTTCTTCCGGCCGAAGCACTGCACGGATTCGATTGGAGGCGCCGCCATTGTTGCTAGGGTTTGGAGGGAGTGGGGTTGAGCTCGACAACGAAAACCCTAGTTCGCAAAGTCCCTGAGCGAGTGAGAGGTAAAATGGCGTTCCAGGAGACTATTTATATGAGGACTGATTTAGGGTTTCCGCACGGGACATAAATGCCCTTGGTTGGGGCGTTAATTACAGGATGAACCTTTTGTTGATTCACTGATTTGGCTGATTGACAGTGGATCCATTTTACTACATGGGCTTGTCGGCCTCTTTAATGAGCCCATTTAATTGGGTATCCCTGGGAAGGGCAAAAGCGGACCAAGGGTGCAAAATACCGTGAGACGGGCTGAATTTGACAAAACGTATTAGACGGGAACAAAGATTGAGAGATGCAATTGAGTAATTGTTTCTTTATTTCTCTATCCGTCTCAAAATGTTTTACATGAAGGATTTATGTACTCAAGAGCAACAAACTATTAACTTACATCACAATATACTAACCGAATACTTATTGTTATTGAAACTAACTATGTAACTAACTTGTAACTAAACTAATTTCTACAGCTCAGCCTATAACAACCTAACAGATTAACTAACTATTGTAAAACTCCCCCTCAAGATGGGTTATGAATGTCCATAACAGCCATCTTGCTAAGCAATGAAATTAAAGATGATGCTGACAAGGTTTGGTGAACATATCTACAAGTTGACTTTGAGAACGAATGGGAAGTAATTTGATGGAACCGTTGGCAATTTTATCTCTATTAAAATGGCAATCGATCTCAATATGTTTAGTGCGTTCATGAAAAGTGGAGTTAGAGGCGATATGGATGGCAGCTTGATTATCGCAAAATAGAAGAGCTGGTAAGGGATGAGGAACGTTTAAATCCTGCAGCAGTTGTTTTAACCAAACAAGCTCACTTGTTGTAGCAGCTAATGCACGGTACTCAGCTTCAGCTGAAGAACGAGAAATTGTAGTTTGTTTCTTTGCCTTCCATGAGATTAAAGAGTCACCAAGGAAAATGCAAAACCCTGTGGTGGACTTTCTAGAGTCTGGACACAACTCCCAATCAGCATCTGAAAATGCTTTCAACTAAATGGAAGATGATTTTGAGAAGAAAAGTCCCTGGCCAGGGCGATATTTCAAATATCTCAAGAGATGATGAACTGCTTCTAGGTGAGGCACACAGGGTTGGGCAAGGAATTGGCTAAACTTATGGACAACATAAGTGATGTCGGGTCGAGAAAGTGTCAAGTACAAAAGTCGACCAATAAGCCTTCGATATTGAGAAAAGTCTGATAGTAGTTCCCCATCATTAGCACTGAGTTTCAGGTTAGGGTCCATGGGGACTTGAGCAGGCTTGGAAGCTAGATATCCAGTATCCTCCAAAAGCTGTAGAGTATAGTGACGTTGAGAGATATTAATTCCTTTGGTGGAGCGAGCAATTTCAAGACCAAGGAAATACTTGAGATGTCCTAAGTCTTTTAGTTTGAATTGGCTATGGAGGAACAATTTGACAGATTCAATGAGATGCATGGAAGGCCCTGTGATTATAATATCATCAACGTATACTAATAATGTAACAAAAGAGGATCTTGTGCCTTTGGTGAATAAGGAGTAGTCGGATTTAGATTGAGTGAAGCCTGAATGAATTACAGATTCTGAAAATTTGGCATACCACTGCCTTGAGGCCTGTTTAAGGCCATAAATCGATTTGTGGAGTTTGCATACACGTTTGACTCCTGAACTTAAGGGCTCCCCCTGAATCTGATATCCTAAAGGTAGGGCCATGTAGACTTCTTCAAAGAGGTCTCCATTGAGGAATGCATTATTTACGTCCATTTGAATGAGATTCCAAGCTTGAGTGGCTGCTAAAGCTAATAGAAGCTTCACAGTGACTAATTTTGCAACGGGTGAAAATGTGTCGAGAAAGTCCACGCCCTCTTGTTATGTGTAGCCTTTGGCTACTAACCTGGCTTCATGTCGATCAATGGAGCCATCTGGTTTGAGCTTTATTTTGTAAAGCCATTTACATCCTATGGTACGTTTTCCATGTGGTAGTGAAACAACAGACCAAGTCTTGTTGGCTTCCATGGCATCTAATTCAAGTTTCATGGCTGCCCTCCATTGTGGGCATTTAACTGCTTGATGATAAAACTGGGGTTCAGAGTGGGATGAAATATTAAGGACATATGATTTATAGGATGGAGATAGAGATTGATATGTGAGGTAATTGGTTATAGGATATAGAGGTGATGGTTTGATTGCTTGAGTTGCATCAGGTAATAGTATATTAGAGTGAAAGTCATGAAGGTAGGAGGGTTGTCTCTTTATTCTAGAGGATCTTCTAGGAGGGATAACATTGTTCTCTTGGGAGGAATGTTGAGGAGAAAGGGATGGAAGAGTGGAGGGTATGTCTACATGGGAAGCAGGCAGTACCACATCGGGGAAAGGATCAACTAATTGGCTTGCATTTACCACAGAATGATATGGAAATATATGTTAATGAAAAACCACATCTCAGGAGACAAAAATTTGTTTGGTGTGGATGACAAGAAGTTTGTAACCTTTAATACCAGGGGGATACCTAAGCAATACACATGGTTTGGCTTGGGGGTAGAATTTTATGTGATGGTTTGAGAGGGTGGAAGCGAATGCTAAACATCCAAATGTTCTGAAGGGTGAATAATCAACAGCAGACTGATATAGTAATTCAAATGGTGTTTTATTTTTTGATAAGTGGAGATGGGGTGCGGTTGATCAAGAAGGTGGCAGTGAGAACACATTCAGTCCAATACTGAATTGGGATCCTAGATTGAAAGTATAAAGCTCTAGCAACATTAAGCAAGTGTTGGTGCTTTCTTTCAACTACTAAGTTCTGTTGTGGGGTGTCCACACAAGAATATTGATGTATGACGCCTTTCTTCTTAAAATATGCATCAAAGGCTAATTCTCGAGCATTATCAGAACAAAAAACTTTAATCTTACAGCCAAACTGAGTGTCAACCATGTTGAAAAAATTGGGAATAATAGTTGCTACATCAGATTTATGCTAGAGTAAGAACACCCAAGTAAAGTGAGTGTAGTCATCAACCAAAGTTAAAAAATAACTATGGCCTGAATGAGCTATAACATGGTATGGTCCCCAAATGTTTGCATGAATCAAATCAAATGGTAATTGTGACATATTATTGTGAGATACAAAGGAAAGTCGTCTCTGCTTAGCGAGAGGGCATATGTAGCATGGTTTTGAGCAATCAGACTTGGAACTAAAACAATGCAGCTGGCTTCTTAACAAGTCAAGGCGAGTGGATGATAAATGTCCTAGTCTGTTATGCCATGTTCTAGTAGAAACCCTGTTGACTGAATACAAAAAAGGTGGGTGTAGCAGAGAAGTGACATCCATGATATAAAGATCGTTTAGTTTTTCACCCCTGCTAATCATCCTCTGAGTGTTGATTTCCTAAATCATAAACTATTCAGGAAAGAAACCAATGGTGATATTGGAGTCTGCTATTAAAGCACTAACAGAGAGCAAATTAAACTTGAATTGTGGTACACATAGAACGTCCCTGAGAATTAATGTGGGACACAATTCAACGTCACCAATGAAATGGACAGAAATTTGGGAGTGATTTGGTAAGATGACCATAGAATTGTGAATAGGCCGCAGAGATGAGAAGGTTTCAGCATTTGAGCAAATATGTTTGGATGCGCCAGAATCAATAATCCAAAATTGTGGACCTGAGAATGTAGAACTCATAGAGACTGAAAAACAAGTACCTGCAGAGTATGATGTGGTAGGAGTGTCCACCTGATCTGCAGTCTTGGATGTGACATTGAGGTGGCTTGAGAGCAAGCCTAAGAGTTGTTGGTACTGGTCAGAAGTGAGGTTTTGGATAAAGTGGCCAACATTACTGTTGTTGTGTGTCGTTTCAGGGCCAGATTGACTAGTGATGTTACTTACAGTAGCCACATGAGATTTGATAGAGGATTGATCTTTTTGACGTTGTTGGAATCCAAGAGGATATCCATGAATCTTATAACACTTGTCAATAGTGTGACCATGAAAGTTACAGTGAGTGTAGAAGGGACGTTCCTTCTTTGGTCGTTTATAATTTCCAGGAGCTGGATGTGAGGTATTTGGGACACCAGAACATTTGGGATTGGCAGTCTTGACTGCAAAGGCAATGCTGTTAGAGGGATCATGAGAAGGCTGAAGACCAATTGTTCTGTGTCTTTCTTCTTGAGAGATCAATGAAAACACTTTGTTGATGGGTGGTAGAGGGTCCACGAGTAGTATTTGGCCTCTGACCTGGGAGAAAGAGTCATGCAGGCCCATGAGGAAAGCCATGATATACTCCATTTGAAAGTAAGAATTGAGGTCTTTAACACCATCGCAAGTGCATTTGTCATAGGTACAGGCAGGCCTGAAATTGCTCAATTCTTCCCACAGAGTTTTCAACTTGGTAAAATAGACATTGACGGAATGTTGATCTTGGTGAAGATTCACAAGTTCACGACGTAATTGAAAGATTCTAGGGCCATTACTTTGTTGGAATTGATCTTTAAGATCAAGCCAAATTTCATAGGCAGAATCAGAGAAGATGACACTAGCTGAAATCTCTTTGGAAATCGAATTCAAAATCCATGAGATGATGACATTGTTGTTTCGAATCCAAGAACTGAGGATGAGTGGATCAGTACCTGGTGGTTTGGTGATGGAACCGTCAATGAAGCCTAGCTTGTTTTTGACTGAGAGAGCAATGATCATGGCGCGGCTCCAGGACACGTAATTGTCGCTTGTGAGTGGTTGCGAAACCAGCATGATGCCAGGGTCATCTGTGTGGTGAAGGAAGTAGGGGCTTGATGGATCATCAATGGCGGATTTGCCATTGGTGGCGGCAAAACTTCCAGGAGCTGAAGATTCCATGGAGTTCGAGGATGAAGAGCAGATTCAGGATGTAGAAGGGAACACGAATCAAGATTCAGAGGAACACGAATCAAGATTCAAAGGGGGCAACAAGAAGAAGGAATATCTCTGATACCATATTAGACGGGAACAAAGATTGAGAGATGCAATTGAGTAATTGTTTCTTTATTTCTCTATCTGTCTCAAAATGTTTTACATGAAGAATTTATGTACTCAAGAGCAACAAACTATTAACTTACATCACAGTATACTAACCGAATACTTATTGTTATTGAAACTAACTATGTAACTAACTTGTAACTAAACTAATTTGTACAGCTCAGCCTATAACAACCTAATTGATTAACTAACTATTGTAAAAAAATGTGGTACCGTCATTCAATTCCATCTTCTTATTATGATGTGAAATAGACTAAAACATAAAAAATACGTGGACAAAATGGCCCAAATATATCACTAGATTTAACTGAAAAATCTGAAAAAATATGGGGCTCTTTACAGATTTGTCACGAATTTATGTATTAAATTGATTTGTATTATCTAAAAAAAATATTTGTATAGAACGCCAGTACTACATCATCATTCTAGATTTAAAATACCAAATATACCCTTAAGTCAGTATCTTTCTTACCATGATACTAGATTTAGAGAGGAGTGGTGACTCGGTGAGGAGATTGTACCATAGGAAGGGAGAAAACGGAGCTAGCGGGGGGAATGGGCAAAGAAGCAGACATTGCGCTTGCAGTCGTTGCTGTCCTTGCAGGCCTCGGTCCGGTACCAGACCAGGTGGAGCCAGCACTCAAAGAGGTCGTGAGCGAACTCACAGGAGTCACCTTGGGAGCAATCGCTGCGCCGAAAGTCGGGGCAGAGGGTGTCGAAGTAGTGGTGTCGGTGGGGATCCCAGTGGCAGGCCTTCTCCCTTGGGTGAGCAAACAGGCGCACACTGCAAAAGTTTTCTGGTCCATGGCATAACTCGATCCACAATCCAGGACAGTGGCAATGATCCAAAGTCTCTCAAAAATATATATGTATATATATTGTGATTATTCTGTGAAGCGCAAATAGAAAAAGAAAAAAGAAAAGAGAAAAGGAAAAAGAAAAAAGAGGAATGCGTATAAGTAGACAGACAAGCAAATTCAGCGGTGAGTTCTTGAGAGAGAGAAAGGGAGACCTCGATATGAAAGAACAGGTCGAGGTAGCCGTGGAGCAGCAGAAGGTCTCTACGTAGTCGTTGGAGAGGCGACATTGGGATTGGTACTGGAAGCGATGGTGTCGTCGATGGCCGTCTGACCACTAGCTTGGTCGGAGCAATAATTGCCCATTCACTTCAAATTTCTTTCGTCAATTTCTTCTTCTAGACCAAAAAATTAAAAAAACAACCTAAAAAAATTGGGAAAAGCATTAGAAAGGACCTTTTTTTAAGGTTATATTAGTATTTCAACTGTTATATGAAATAGCTGAGAATATTGATATTTACATACTGGATGGTATAAAAAAGTGATGTAAAGCCTAAATTTCTCGAAATCTTGTGTGGATTCATTTATGTTGCTCTTTGAGATGTTCTTGCAAATTCTTCTCTATTTTAAAACATAAAATCACTGCGTGGATGATTTTACCATCTATTATTTCCCTAAATTTGATGTATTCCTAATGTATGTCCTTTTTTTTTTCTCTCTCTTTCTCTGTCTTGGCTTCACATCCTTGTGTTATTGTCAACACCCCTGAAATGTTGCCATCATCGTGGAGAAGTTATTGCTTGACATTGCCTCGTTCTCTTTTGTGTCACCATCCTCATACCTCTCCGGTGCGAGATCTGCCCACGAGGGCCATAAGGAGGAGATGTCCAATGAGAGCTCCTCAATGTGGGGGAGATCTTAAAATCTACTTACAGAGGTCGAACTCATCACCTCCACGTAGTAAAGATTTCCAGGGTGTTAGACCGGTTAGAAATGTCAAGCACGAAGATTTGATTATGAAGGCTCTATATCCAATTAAAAGGGTCGATGATGATGGTGCTAGGTTTTGGAGGTGAACTCAAGGAGGTCTTATATCCATTTTGGCTGGAGATTCTCTGCTCATAGGTAGAAACTATCACCAACCCATTCATAGCCACTAGTTCTTTTTTATTTTTATTTATTTTTGTGATTTTTGTGTGTTTTATGATTTTTCAAAAGTATTCGAGTAAGAAAACTAGTGGTACCATGGTTGGCCACCATTAACATCGGCGGTCTCTAACTAGAGACCATAAAATATCAAACTAAGAGTACTCATGTTCATGTTCAAACTAGAGATGCCAGCTTGGTTGGGCTACTAGCCTAACCTAGAACTTTTGGGTTGAGCAGGACATGATGCAAGGTCGTTTTAGGATTGGTTAAACACATTCAATTGGGTGGTCAAACAGGGTATATGTGTTTTAGCATGTTGTACTTAATAGAAAAATTGATTAGGTGATACAACGAAATTTTAAAATTTTTTATTTAATCACCCAATATTTAATTTATGTTTCTACAAATAGTAAATTAAATCTAATTTAACGTCTTTGTTGGAGACTAATAATAAAACTACTTACTGAACAAATCTTTAAGAATGATTCTATTGTCAAGCCTTTAATGTTATTCTCTTTCTTCAAATCGTTGTATGCATGAGCCCAACTCGGTAAATCTCTACTACAACTACACTCATTCCTACTACTCTAGTGCTAAGGAACTATAATTATTAATCATTCATTCACGCTTTGAACGAAACAAAGAGAGCCGATCATTTTTCCAATACAATACATACAAAACACATGATTCTAAAATAAATAATAAAAGCTTAATTCTCTAATTTGTACTTAGGCAATGCAGGAATAAATGAAAGCCCAATGCCTTTATTTATAGAATTGGTAGAAGGAATTAGAATATCAAAAATCCAAGAGGATTTCTACTCCCCTCTATCTGCTCCACACGCATACCACAAGGTTAATTTTACCAATGATACACGCCACCCATTAATAGTGTAGAATTCAAATTTCAGCTAAGCATAGTGTAGAATTTTTTGATCTTCTATATCATTCATGATAATTCTAATTCAAGTGAATTCAATATAAAATTAGAATTCTATTATTTGAATAATTATGTAATTTAAATAATCATGAATAATTATTCTTTATTCAAATATAACTAAGATTTAAATTAATTATTCAAATACTACATTTAAATAAATAATTATCTAAAATCTCAATTTCCAATTTGAATAATTATTTTGTAGTATTATTAAATAATTAATTCACCAAAAAAATGTTGCTAGTTAGCACCCACAATCCAAATAGACTTCACCCAATGCCTACAATCCAATTGGACTCTGGCGTCCACTCCAAGAGGCCTAGTGGCTTGTTTCACATGCTCTTCTGTACTACTGATGATGAACCGGACTTGCCTGGTCTTGGGGATTTTTTTTTTTTTGCTAAACAATCTCTCAAAAGGAATTAGAGAGCTAGTATTAGGTCCTAATAGGAATATATTATCAAGATCTAATAATAATAGATAAATTGATTCCTGATTATTTTTTCATTTAATTATTAACTTCAATGTTACTCCACTATAGACTTGAAGTTGCACCCTTAATAATATGCCATATTACAAGACTCTAAATATATTAGTTTGGTCCATGACTTCTCATAATATGTGTATTCCTATAGGTTATTTGTAATCAAATGAAAGACTAATTATGTTTTACAATCTAATTATTTTATCTCAAAGTTTAATTATTTTACTTATTTAGAAAATGTCATTTGTAACAAATATAAATATAAAATCATCTGGTTACCATATGTAACGACCCCTCATGAACTGCACAATTGTTTTATTTTCTATTATCCATCTCTTACGAAATTGCAAAAGATAAATTAGCTTAAAATAATGTTCCTTGTTTGTCAATCCAAGATTTTTTTTAATTTATAGAAAAATAACCTCCATAAATAACATAAAATTTTAAATCTATATCATAAAATTAATATAAATAAATTTTAAATAATTATCCAACAAAATGACCATAATCCAATGTCCCAAAATATAGTCCAATGTCTCAAAACTTTCTTTAAAACTAAAATATTAGCCCATTATCATTTCTCCAGTTTTCCGTCACACATTGTCCCGTTTCCACCTCAAATTCCTCTATTCCTATATCTTACCCTTTCCTTTATCTATAGCATGAATAAACGTATATAAGCAAAGTTTTAATAAGTCACTTATATCTCACGATGTAAATGAACATTTACCATAAAAAAATATACATCATCATAAGAATAAGCACACTTAAAAATCTTTAGGATAATTTTCATCTCCCCCGAACCATTTCACTTATATTACTTTGCCCTTTGACTTTTAAAATATGCTATTCTATCCTCTCAAACTTTGTTCCATTAGTTAAAAACCTCCTCCTATCCAACTTCCATTAGATTTAACCATTTTTAGCTGACTTGGCAATTTCATTTAATGTAGTTAAAAAAGAAATTATTAAGAAATTCCTTTTCCTCTAAAAATCAATTCCCCCACCAATTCTCTCTTTTGTTAACAGTTTTGAATTTGGTTATCTAAAGCAAAACTTTTTTTTTGAACGTTGAAGTTAACATCCTTGTCAGGTAAATTACATGCTATATGGTTCTTTTGCTCAATAAAAAGAAAAAAAGCTTTCAAATGTGAATAAACAAAATATGCATTATGCACTTTAAACAAATAACCATTAAGCATCCATCTAGTCTTTTAAAGAAGTAATAAAATAGCAACATAAATGACAAATGTATTCTTAAAGGGTCTACATCACAAAATTAACAACAAATCCAAAAGTATTCAAAAGTTGTTGATGGTATAAAATTATGCCTTCTTATGCACGATATTTTTAAAAAGCACCTTACCTCTAGTAGTATTCACTGCCTTTATTGTGGTTTTCTTGAACTTGAGACTCTCCTACAAGTTAAAAAATGTATTTGGTTAGAATATGATTATGTCAAACTATATGAGTTGATTTTAAAAACACTCAGTAAAATTAGTTTTACCTGCTGAGAAAACGGTTAGTTGAACATCTCCAATTTTGATCCAACAACAACGAATTGTGTTGGGACAAATTCTAAAGCAATGGCAGCCGATCTTCGCACGACAAAGGCTGATTGGGAATCTTGTGGTAGGACAACAGAGGATGCTTGAGCACCTTCTTTTGCTTTCGCAATTTTGCTAGATTTACTTCTTAGCAATGTAAAGAGAGAGAGAGAGAGACGAAAACACAAGCTAATGTCATACTTAAATGTTATAAAAACTATGTGATCAAACCAAATTTTCATTGCTATTTTTACCATGTTCAGATATCTTCTCCTCACACATGTTCAAATGTTATGACTTTTTTTGCCATAAAATTCACATTTAACGTTGTGGAATACTCTTGTAATCTTTTAATCTTACTACAGACTACATGTACAAAGTAAATAAAAAACATGAATTTTTTAACATTGAAAAGTAATTTTATGAAAGACTACATTAAAAAAGTAAATAAAAGAGACATAATTTTTATATTTCAAAAGTAAATTAGAAAAATAAATATAAAACATAGATATTTTGTCGATATATCCGAGAAAATTTCCATCAAATTTCTTGATATTTTGTCATTTAACACTATAGTTTTTACAGAAATCGATATTTCCATCAAAATATCGATATCATGGGATATTTCCATTAAAATTTCTAAATATTTTGTGAAAAGAATATGACAACCTTGTTTCCATATAGGCACTTCCAAAATACAAAAATTTTTGCAAAAAATATCAATAGAAATGTCATTTTTTTATCCTTGCTTATAACAAATACAAATGAAAATCATCTAGCTATCATATGTATATAGATGACCAAAGCCTTGTTCTTTCCCAATTTTTTGAATAATACCTTTAGGAGGATGACATTGGCTCTTTGTTAAAGAGCTACGGATTCCATATATTTGAACTATGCTTTTAGTGATTATAATTTGCATCTCCAATATACCGACAATAGAGCCTTTGTTCATCGAAACTTCTACTTTTAGCATATCAAAATGTATAAGCTACAAACATAGAGTCATGAATCTACTTTAGGATTAAGATTACACATAGATAATTGTCAAAATAAATTGATTTAAATGAAACCAAATTATTATTAAACCAATTGTACTTTTGGTCCAGTCTGATGTGAGACCATCATTAGGTCTACTATACTAATGTGTCTACTATGGAGTCAAGAAGCTTCGACAGCATAGATGAACCACCTCATTAATTGGACATAGATCTCTATTATAGGCTTGTCATGTATAAAGTGCCTGTAGACTACAAAGTATATAATTTAGACTATTAATCTTGATATCGGGTCTATCTACATATAAACCCCATATATGTCCAATACCAAAACCTAGTTGTAATAATTACAGAACATATGGTCACTTAAGTGTACAATCATTATGATAAAAATAACAAGAGGATCGTTATTATTATATGAAATATTTGCATTATTAGTTATTCCTTCATGTAATCCCAAAAATAAAATATTTTTTCTTTAGTACACCGATCCTAACAATGCTTTAAAAACACCAATTCCAACAAATACCACTTATGTGGATTTGTTATTCTACAGCACCATTTTGGCTGGAGAATTTGTTTGTAATACATCACTTCAAGAGTGTAACAAGATGAAATTAACCCAGAGCCATAATTGATATCCTGTCCTTCACAAGTGGAATGTGTAGGCTCACGACCTTGCGACTTGAGCTATGCAGTGATCCAGGGGCTCCAGTCGGACATTTCAATCTAGACTTATAAGAAGTGCGACATCAACGGTAGACTAAAGTTAGGCCCATAACGATTGGCACTCCAACAAGTAATTCTCCTCGACGGCGTCACTGGCTATGAACATGAGAAGTCTAGATGAAGCGACAAATCCGATAACACGAGTGGGTTGCACCAAACGTGAGGCAGGCGATTTAGAAAGCTTGGTTAGATAAGAGGATGAGCCAGATTGATCTAGCCAAGTAGCTCGGCGAGCAGCCTTAGCTTGTATAGGAGCCCAAGGTTGACTTTTCATCTCTCTAGAATGATGTCCCTTGTATGCCCAAGAGGAAAAAATTAATTGTTTATTACATAAAAGTGGTTCAAGTCGAAGAAGCTACAAAAGTGGCATGAATGTGATAATGAGTTGGAAAAATGGTTTCCCACCTAATTAACTCTTCTCATGTGAGCATGAGCTTTACTTAGGCTGAAGGGTCGAATCGAGCCTAAAATTTTTAGTTCTGGTTTAACACAAGCACGACACGAAACTTCAACGACTTAGACCCTAACACAACACAAAACATACATGGGTCTAGTCAATCCAAACTCTTCTCACTTTTTTTTTTTTTGGTTGTTGTAGAAATGGAAGACTATTCTCAGTTAGTGGCGTGAAGTATTGTTCATTCATTTTGTTGGTATACACATATTTCAGTTTCTCACGCGTCAAACTCCATATGGCAAATTCTCATAATCAACTTCATACCAACTACTATTTATTGCTTAAATCGTGACAACCACTTCGTCTAGGGAGGAAAAAGAAAAAAAAGAAAAGAAAAGAAAAACACAAATAAACAAAAATGGCAGTTTTTTGTTGCTTGATTTCGGCCAGGCTTAAATTTCGCTTTCTAACATTATCATAATCATGTGATCTTTTACCTTTCTATGTATCCGTATTTTTTTTCTCCTTTGAAAGAAACATGTCGCTTTTTTTTTTTTTCTTTTTTCTTTTTGTTCTCTCTTATAGCAGAACATATCAAGCTGTACAAGTTTTTAAAAGAAATGCTAGTTGAATTCCATGAATTCCATGTGCTATGCATATGGAGAGTAATTTTATAGGTTTGATCCATGCTTAAAATATTGATTACACTGTTGTTATATTTATTTAATAAGAAAGATCTTAATAAGTTATTAAACAGCTCACAACCAAGCGTTTTTATAAGTATTGCTTTTAAAATAATATATATTAAACAAGAAAAATGAATTAAGGACACTTGTGAAGATGTATATATCAATATGAACATGCAGAAGAAAACCAAAAACAAGGATATTAAGAAAGGATTACATTGTAGAAATTTTGTAAATAGAAGTAAAGTAAAGGAAAAAACGCTTGTCAACAAAAACAAGTTAAAGAAAATACATGTGTTAAAAAATAACCGTTGTTGGAAGAATAGTCTGAAAAAACTTTTAGAAAAAGATACATTTATTGAGAAAAGATTGTTGTAGTAGGCCAATTAGAAAATCATAATACATGTTTTAATATATAGGAACAAGTGAGAGGGAAAAAGTATTTCAAATTAAGAAAACATATAGCAAATGATATTGTAAATAAACAACGACACATTTAAAAGAAGCTATTTTAATGAGGCAAAATAACATAATAATGACGAGGCAAAAGAATGGAAGGAAAAAATTGTCCCAACAAGAAAGAAAAAAAATCTGGTTACATAATGGGGTAAATTAGAAAAGAAATACTATGTTATTGTATTTGAAAACAAGACATCGTAGAACAAAAAAGAAAAAAGAAAATGTCCATTTCAAAACAAACCAAATGAAATGTAAAAAAAGAAAAAAGAAAAAACATATAAAAGAATGTAAAAAAAAAAGAAGAAAAAGACAAAATGTCAAAAAATTATGAAAAGCCAAGCAACTAGAAAGGGTGAAAGGAAAAAAAAAAAAAAAAACTTTCAAAAGGAGGGGGAGCATGTGGCATGTTTCGTTTGATTGTGTTAGGAAAAAAATTATAAAGAACAATTTATTAGAAAGAATTTAAAATTTAAACATGATGCATCTTAGGGAAAAATATTTCACTAAAGTAATTAGGATAACAAAAGTGGCCGTAAAGATTAGGTTCAAATTTCAATAAAGTATTTAAGAGGAAAAATATATAAAAATTATTATTTTATTTTAGGGATAAATTGAAAAAAATGTATCTTGATGGTGCATCTCAAAACAAAAAATTAAGATTGTGTGAAAAAAAAAAGCAAAAAAGAAAAAGAAATCAATAGATATAAGATTGTAAGAATAAAAAAAGAAGCTGCAAAAACAAAGAAGAAAAAAAGAAGAAAAGAAATGGCAAAAAGAATGAAAAGAAAAAAGGGGAAAAATGTTACAAGAAAAAACAAAGGAGAAAAAAAGAAACGGTTAAAAAGAAAAAAAAAAACTCCCTTAACTAAACGACGAAGAGAAGAAAATGTAAGATTTAGTTAAAAAAAGGAGAGGCATGATTTTTAGTTGGTCCCACACACGCTAAAATTTATTTATTTATTTATTTTTTGTCTCTAAACCCCTAATATTAATTCGACTAGATTTTTTTGCTCTGATTTGACATTGATTTTTTATGGATGATTTGACATCATAAAAAGAATATTTTTTACGAGTACCATAAAAGCAAAATTACTCACTAGTGTACTTGTTTGCCACGCAACTAACTAATTGAATTGACTTAATACTCATCACACTCTACTTTTGGGCATAATTAATACCCTTCTCACTATGTCCTGACACTGATTTACAAAAGAGTAACCAAGCAGAAAAAAGTGAATTTATGTAGCTTTGTGGAATGCAATTAAATCCTCATCTCTATACACACACTCTATCTCTTTCTCTCTCATGGCGTTACGGACGACCGACGAGCCCCTAAGTCCGACGGGAAGGCTGTTCCTGAGGCCAGAAATGAACCAAATAATCTACTGCGTCCTCGGAGTGGAGAAGCCTCTGGACATGAACGCCTTAAAGCCCCTGGTCCGCGACTCCTTTCTCCTGAAGCACCCGAGGTTCCGGAGCCTCATGGTCCGCGACCCCTGCGGCGTCGAACGCTGGCGGAGAACTTCCGTCGACCTCGACCGCCACCTCATCGTCGTCGACTCTCCTGTCTCTTCCGATGCCGCTGCAGATGACGAAGCCGCCGTCAACGAGTACCTCGCCGACATGTCCACCGGCCCCGGACTTGCCGCCGACAAGCCGCTATGGGAGATCCATTTCCTCACTGCTCACAGGTACTCAATTGTGCGACTTGTACCGACTAGCTGCCACCACTCAATTTTTTTTTATTGAAAAATTATATATGTCATAATTTATGTGAAAATTGGGTATTAAGATGCATGCCACAAATAATAGACAAAAAAAAAAAAAGAAGATAATGATAATTTCAGTGGCGGACAAAAATTATCAGCTATCATGAAAAAAATATTAGGGCTCAGATTGGTTATTGCTGTTGTTTTATTATTATTTTTAAAAATTATATAATTGCTACATTAAAGCAAAAAAGAAATTATTTAGAAAATTGGGGTATTATTATTTTGTTATCTTTGGTTTTAAAAAAACATTACATTGATATTATGCTATTTAGAAAATATTAAAATAGTATTTGATAGTTTTTAAACATACTATTTCGATACCTTAAGTTCATATTTTTTGACATGAAATTTCATTATTGCCCTTTTATTAATAAATTCCAAATGAATTTGGTAAAACTATAATATAAAATCAAAACAAAAGATTATACAAAACTCATTAAAAAAAACATATATGCAGACTTATTCATTTTTTTGAAATTATTTGTATTTATTTTCTTTTATAGTTTTCATAAAATAAATTAGGATTTATTAATAAAAGGGTAAGCCAGAAATTCTACGTCAAAAAATACAAACTCAGGGTACCAAAGTGTTATCTTTGAAAACTATATGATACCGTTTTAATATTTTTCAAACAACAGGATATCCATATGATATTTCTCTAAAATATAAAGTACTAAAATGATAGTAACCTTGAACATTTATTCAACAAAAAAATACAGTTTTCCAATTTGATATTTATTTTCAAAAATAAAAATGATGTTAAAACCCACCCTTTGTGTGTGTAGGGAGCCATTCGGAGCTCCATGATAAGAAGCCTGGTACAAGCATATAGTTTTACCAAATTTACAAAAAAAAAAAAAAAAAACTTAAGGTACTAGTGGAGCTAAGCAACATCGTTAAAAAAAAGTGTGCTCCATTTATGGGTTTTATATGGTAGGATCCACTTTTTATTAGTGGATAATGCTTACTATCATTGGTGTCTTATAAGAATGCTCAATTTATACGTGCTTTTTATTTATTTATTTATTTATTTATTTTTATTTTAACTTGTGTATTTCTTTGCCAGATGTTATAAGTAATACACCCCCAACCAACGTTGTTATAAAAGTTTGTCTTTTTGTCATGATAAGTTTAACTTTTTAGAGCTTTGTAAAAAAATATCACGTCCAGAAAATGTAAAAAGTAAAGAGAGAACGTCTTATTAAATATCGTCGGCTCTACGAGAACACAGAAAAAAAATGAGAGTGAAGAAGGGTGGGGGTTGGCATTTCAAGGAAAATAGAAAAAAAGAAAAGGGAGGAAGAGCTTTGAGACCGCCTCTGGGGGCCTTGCTGAGCTTCCAGGAACCAAATTATGGGCTTTCTGGTGGTGGAAATGGTGTGAGGTGTGAAGTCTCTATTTGGATGGATCCAAAGTGGGGTGAAGGTTAGTGGCCGATGTTAGAACATAATTTTATGATGAAAACCATCATCAATCAAAATCATTCGTATCAAATCACTGAGAGAATTAATGAGATACAAAAGCTAACCTGAATCTAGGGATTAGGATTATAATTCTCGAGTCTATAGGTTGAGGATCTTCCAAGGCTGGTATATAAGTCATCCTTTGGAGAATGTCTCTATAATTTATCTGTAGATGGGTAATAGAAAGAAAAAGTAAGGACCACAACCCTTTTATATAACTATAACCGTGACATATCTTTAATTACCAATTTAGTCCATTATAAAATCAATAATTATATTTAGGTCACTTTATTGATGCATTAAAAGCCTCAAACTCAAATTGACCACTTTAATTGGGCTAACCTTATTTGATAGCCTATAAGATACATTTCATATATTAGCCAATAATTGGATTTATTCCAACAATCTCCTACTTGGGCTATATATGTAATAACTAAAAATGTGTCTACATAAGAAAAACATCTAAAATTACCAACTCCTACTAAAACTGAATATCCTCAAAAGACATGATACCCGTACAAGCAATGTGCTCATGACACATTTAGGTGGCAATCCCTTAGTAAGTAGATTTGTAATCATGGAGTTTGTACCGATGTGCTCTATAGACAACTGTCTACTTTGAACTCTTTTTTTAACAGCCAAGAACTTGATGTCTATATGATTTGACTTTGTTGAGCTCTTGTTGTTGTTAGAATACATAACTGTCAACTTATTGTTATCAAATAACTTGAGTGGTCTTTCAATACTGTCCATTATGCACAACCCCGTGACAAAATTCTACAGCCATGTTGCATGATTGGATGCCTTATAACACACTATGAACTCTGTCACTATGGTAGAAGAGGCTATAAGAGATTGTTTAGCACTTTTCTAGGAGATAGCACCTCCATCTATAAAGTAGACATGGCCCGACGTAGATTTCATACTATCTTCGCATCTAGCATAATTCGAGTCAATATACCCAACAATCTCAAGCTGATCTGACCTCCAATACGTGAGCATGTAGTCCTTTATTCTTTGTAAATACCTCAAGACTCGTTTGACTGCTATCCAGTGATATTTTTAAGAATTACTTAAATATCTACCCAACGTCTCAATAACGTATGCACTATCCAGACGCGTATAAACTTAAGCATATATTAGACTCCCTACTACTAACACATAAGGAATCTTCTACATTTCTTAAATCTCAAAATCATTCTTAGGGAACTGATTGAGACTAAATTTGTCTCCCTTAGCCACAGAGGTATCACTTAGTTTGTGATCTTGCATGTCATATCTCTTAAGAACCTTTTCGATACAACACTTTTATGATAATCCAATAATACTCTGAGAGCGATCTTGATGTATCTGTATACCCAACACAAAAGAGGCATTGCTAAGATCCTTCATCTTAAATTTCTTTGATAGAAATCTCTTGGTTTAGTGCAAAAAGCCTATATCATTGCTGGCAAGTAAAATGTCATTGACATGTAAAGCCAGAAAAATATACTTACTTTCACTAAACTTGTGGTATATACTACCATTGACCACATTCATCTCAAAACCAAACGAGATGATAACCTGATGAAATTTATAATACCATAGACGAGAAGCTTTTTTAAGTCCATAGATGGATTTCTTCAACTTGCAAACCATCTTCTTTGCATCTCCCAACATAAAGTTTTTTGGTTGCACCATATAGATTGTTTCATCAATGTCGCCATTGAGAAACACAATCTTAACATCCATATGATGAAGCTCAAGGTCAAAATGCGCCATAAGTGCCATTATTGTCCTAAAAGAGTCTTTCGATGAAACCAAAGAGAAAGTCTCTTTATAATCAATGCCTTCTTTCTATGTAAAGTCTTTACAATAAGACGAGCCTTGTACCTCTCCACATCGCCTTTCAAATCCTTCTTGGTCTTAAATATTCATTTGCAACCAATAGATTTCGCTCCTTTAGGCAATGGGACAAGATCCCTCATTGTCCTTCATAGACTTTATCTCCTCATTCATAGCATCAAATTCACTTTTGAGATTTAGAACTTTTTATGGCTTGACAGAAGTTGATTGGATCATCTTTCACCATGCCAATGTCAAACTTCTGCTCTTGGTGAAATACAATGTAATTATCTGGCAATGCACTTCTCCTTTCTCTAGTGGATCTCCTTAATGGCATATGTCCTTGAGGTGGTAGAGTTTGTTCTTCTAGAACAATTTTTTGAATGGGAAGTTCTTCGACATTGTCTTGATTTGGATCCGCTTCTTGAATAATGTCAGAAATAGGAGCCTGAACAATGTCAATAACAGTTATAAGAATATCAACATATTCATCTTCAAAGACAGAGTCCCTAATCTTATATCCCCTACACAAACTCAACATACTCAAAGAATCGAATGTGTCTTGTCTCAAAAATGGACTTAGTTGTGGGATCATAAAACTTGTATCTTTTAGAGCATCCAATAAAATAGCAATTCACCATCTTTGAGTCCAGTTTGTTTTCATTAGGCCTATAAGGCTTTGCCGTAACCGGACATCCCCAAACATGCAAGTGCTTTAAACTAAGCTTCTTGCCCGTCCAAAGTTCGTAAGGAGTTTTGGTAGTCGCTTTAGTTAGAACCCTATTAAGGATATATGCTGCAGTCTTAAGCACTTCTCCCCAGAGTGATTCTAATAAGGCAGAATGAGAAATTATACTCATCACCATGTACTTAAGCGTCATGTTTCATCTTTCAGCAACACCATTTATAGTGGGCGAACCCGGCATGGTGTACTGTAGGACAATACCAAATTCCTCTAGAAATTCAGCAAATGGTCCTAGATGTTGTTCACTTGAATCGTCATATTTGTCGTAGTACTTACCACCATGCTCAGATCTGACGCTTTTGATCCGTTTGCTGAGTTAGTTCTCAACTTTAGCCTTTTAATTTTTGAATACATCCAGTGACTTTAACTTTTCATGAATGAGATATAATGTAGCCATATCTAGAAAAATCATTTATGAACATTATAAAATATTGTAAACCATGTCAAGAAACCATAGGGAATGGTCACAAATATCTGTATGTGTAAGTTCTAAGACGCTCAAAGTCCTACTGGCTTTAAATATCCTTTTATTGGTTTGTTTCCACTTTATAAAGTTAACATAAACATCAAAATCTGTAAAATTTAAGAGGATTAGAATTTCGTCTGACATAAGCCTCTTTATTCTCTTTCTGGAGATATGACCTAATCTCTTATGTCATAACGCAACCGACTTCTCACTGGTTAATTTTCTCTTTATACCTCATATATTTAATTGTAGGGATTCATTAAATGAAGCAATTATATTAATTAAATGAAGATTATCGTAACCTGACAAAGAACCAAGACCAACCAATTTTGAATCATGAAACAAACTAAATTTTTCATTCCCAAATGAACAAGAAGAACTAGTTTGTCTAAAAAAGAAATAGAAATCAAATTCTGTCTAAAAGATGGTACAATACATGTCTCATTAAGATTCAAATAAAATTTAGTCTTTAACAATAATCTAATGTGCCTATTGCTTCAACTTCAACCTTCTTGCCATCGCATACAAAGATATGTTTTTCACCATTACTTAGCTCTCGGCATCTCAGATAACCCTACATAGACAAATTGATATGAGTTGTTGCATCAAAATTTATCCACCACGTGTGTCTAGGTATTGAAGTTAAATTAACTTCATAACAAACCAAATTAAGAAGTATACCTTTCTTAGCACGCCAAGCGTAGTAGTTGATGCAATGCTTCTTCTTATGTTCTTCGGCTCCACAAAAGAGACAACCAGTACCTTCTGGGTCATTTGATTTCTTTTGAGGTGTCGTAACTACAGCTTCCTTATCCTTTTTTTCTTTTTTTCCCTTTGTCCTTAGAAGTATTAGTCAAATGAGCACTTTCTGTCTTCTCTTGCTTTAGCTTTTTCTCTTTTTGTATACAATATGAGATGAGCTCATTAAGAGACTAAGTCTCCTTTTCGTAGTTATAGCTCACCTTGAACTGATTGAATTGTGTAGGAAGAGATATGAGAACTAAATGCACAAGCAAGTCTTCAAAAGGGTCAAGTTTAAGTGCTCCCAGATTTGAAGCGAGATGAGATATCTCCATGATATACTCCCTGATGTTCCCTTCACCTCTGTATCTCATTGAGATGAGACTTGCCAAAAGTGTACTAATTTTAACCTTTTCATTGTTGGCAAATCTCTTCTTAATATCTTCAAGGAACTCATTGGCTATCTTTATTGTTTCCGATATAGTATCCCTAAATGCTTTCAAAATGGCCTTCTTCATGATCATCATACACATATGATTTGACTTCTCCACTTTTCCATGTCCCTCTTTTCATCAGAAGAACTTTTATCTGTAAGAGGTGTAGGAGAAGAAACCCCTTAACGCAAGATCGAGATCCATGACTCTGAGAACTATAAAGAGATTCTCTTACCATGATTTGAAGTTGGTCCCATTCAGCATAAGAATAGAATTGATGTTGGCAGTAATAATTGAAACAATACTAGTAGCTGAATTAGAGAACAATATAACAAACAAAAAAGAGCTCACATAAGAATCCAAAATAACAATAATAAATCCAAATAAACGTAAACCTATCTCAAGATACTAGACACTCCATTAATATTTAGTCTTTGGACAGAAATATTAACTTGTAAGTAATATCTTGGTGTAGTTATCAAACATTGACAATAAGAACATGTCAAACAATAAATCTTCCTTTGGGTCAATTTATTGTTCACATGTAAAACCAAATAATCATAACGTGTTTATTACCACAGGTGTACATACAATTCTGTTAATATTGGCCTTCCTTTCGGCCGGTCAATGTCCACATAAGTTATGTAGACATAACCATTTATGTCTCGAAACAAATATATTTCCACAAGAGAGATCACTTTGATAACATATTGCTTTAATTAATTCATCTCAAAATATATATAAAATACCAATATTTGAATTTAAAATTGCACCAAAATGACCAAAATTAAAAAAATAAAAATTTTGGTCAAAGGCAACCAGTTAACTGTTGACTGGCCAACTATTGTTTGTGTCGGGGCTGGACTGGGTCAGGTGAACCTAACCTGGATCTTAAATCAGCCCCCTTTTTATTTTGTGTCACAAGCTTAGGCCCGTATCATGTCCTAAATTTTTTTTTTTAGTTTGTTATGGGCTTTAGATTCCAGTCACGGGCTTAATTGTGCCCATGTACTTCTGCTGTAGGTCTGGGCTGAAGCCCAAAACACTCCAAACCCTAGGGGCCAAAGACCCCTAGGAGAAACTAGCTGGCTTGACGGCCACCACCCCTAATGCTATTGCTAGATGGCAGCAACGTCCTTCTTCAGCGCCGTCCTAGCGGCTACCACTAGAAGGAGCCGACGACGGAGGTGGCAGGGCCTACCGCCAGACAATCGACCTTCTCCCTTTTTTTGTTTTCTTTAGGTGGCGTCCAAAAGCTACCGTTTTTCCCAAAGTTGTCGAAGCCACAAGCTACGGGTTTCCTCGCCGGCACAGCCAAGTCGACGCCGGCAGTGGTAGAGCCAGACGCTAGCCAAAACGAAGAACATTTTTTTTCTTTTCTTTATACGGCAGCCATAGGCCACCGGTCTCCCTACTTTGCCGTAGCTCTCTCTTGGCGGCGTGGCCCAATGGTCATGCCCAGATTCACTTCTGTTGGCGGCAATAAAGGGTGCTGCTGGTCATGTTTCTAAATTGGTTAAATAATAACCCAAAAAATTCCCTGAATAATTAAACCAAAAATCTACAAACAATTGTCCTTAAAATCAACAATATAGAAAACTATAGATTGTTAAATTTGAGAATTCCTATAAGAATCACATCTAGAAAATAAATTGATTCTCAATAATTTAATATGAAGAGGCTTTAGATAGCACTTGTTAAAACATAAATTTATGATGAAAACCATCATTAACTAAGATCGTTCATGTCAAATCACTAAGAGAATTAATGAGATGCGAAAGTTACCATGAATCCATAGATTAGGACTGTGATTCTCGAGTTTGTAGGTTTAAGATCTTTCAAGTCTGGTACATAAGTCCTCCTTTAAAGAATATCTCTGTAATCTCTCTATAGATGGGTGCTAGAAAGAAAACGTACGTATTGACTTGAAAACCATAACCCTTTTATATAACTGCAAACCCTGATAGTTATCCTTAATTACTAATTTAGCCTATCATAAAATTAGTAATTATATTTTGATCTTTTCACATAGTAAGCCTACACTTAATGATACATTAAAAGCCCAAAACCCAAATTGATCACTTCAATTGGGCTAACCTTATCTGATAGCCTATAATACAAATTTATTTAACATATTAGCCCATAAGTGGATTTATTCCAACAGCCGTTGGTTTGGAATGTTGCTACTAACGCGTCCAATATCCGACGACCGAAGGACATTTGATTTGCGTGGCGGTGCATTTCTTGTGCGGGTTGTGGTGTGGTCTTCTTGTGACAACCATACCGGTCTTATAGCTTAAGCGCTAGTATTTGGGTGGCGTTTTAACTATACTGTGTGCCTTTCGGATTCTACTACTTTCTTAGGTGATTTTCATGCTACTTGTCTCATTGTCAAAGGTCTTGTTAGCAGTGCTTGAGATTTTTATTTTGCTAATAATCATAGCTTTTATCCCTACTAGTGGTGTGTTTGTCCTGTTTTTTAGTATTAGGTTATGTCTTTAATCTGTTGGTCTTTTTTTTAGCAGTGTTTTGGGGAGATTTTGACGAAAGGGCAAAAAAAAATCCTAATTGAGGAAAAGTCCCTTTTTTTTGGTAGAAAAAAAACACGCTTTTTTAGGCAGTTAGACTGTTCCAGTTTTTTTCAGAAAAAAGACGAAAATAACTGTAACGATGAGAGGAATCTCAACAGAGTGAAAAGAAAAAAAACTGAAACTGTTTTCATGCCCAAAAAGCATGTTTTCTTGCGTAAAAAAACTGCAAAAAAAAAAGGGTCATTTTGCCAAAATCAAATTCTCTTAACTCCACTTTTCAAAATGCCTCGGTGTTTTGTATGGTCTTAGGTAGTGTTGCAAGTCTTTCAATTTTAATTGATGGTATTTTTCTATTAATTATATAGGTATTGTCATAAAAACTTGTGTATACTCAATTGTGGGTGTATTATTTGGGTGTCTATATTTCGAAACTTAATATATATTTTTTTCTATTCGACCATTTAATTTGAGTTTATTGGTGGAACTAAGTGTCTATTTGGGATCGTGTTTTTCCCGTAATTTGAGGCCGTAGTGTTTGTTGTTTTTCCTTAATTTGGAATACATCCTCATTTTCCTTTTAACAAAAAAGAGTTTTATTGAATTAGGATTTTAATTTAATTTTCCTTAATATTAAACTTTTATAAAATGTGTTAGTTATTCTAAACAAACACTAAATTTATGGATCCATTACTGGACAGGTGCATGGTCTTACAAATTCATCATGCTCTCGGAGACGGGATTTCGCTCATGTCAATGTTGTTGTCTGATTGCCGGAAGGCCAACGACCCGAAGGCCATTCCGACCATAGCCACCGCCCAAAATGTTTGGAGTAAGAAGAAAACAACGATGTGGGGTGCAGTTGTGGGGTTACTTGGTGTCTTGTGGTTCAGCCTGTTGTTTGTGGTGGAATTCTTGATGAGGTTGTGTTGGGTTAGTGATCGTGAGACAGTGATATCAGGCGGTGACGGGGTTGAGCTCTGGCCGAGGAAGCTTGCTACCGCTCGGTTCCGTTTGGAGGACATGAAGATTGTCAAGCGAGCTGTTGCTAACGCTGTAAGTATACCAGTTTTGAAGTTTGTTTGCGTCATGTGTGTGCTAATATTTGGGCTGCACCTTTAAATGCTTTTATATATATATATATATATAAATACTAGATTTCATTATTGCAATTAATAAATTAATCTACTAGCTTTTGGTTTACCAATCTCTATTTATGACTCGACATGTTTGTATTTCTTAATTGAACAATCTCATGTTATGTGATTGTTGCCTTACAAAATAGTTGATGTCTAGATTATCAAATCCTAAACTCCATGCTCATTTTATTAAATGCTCAGATTTTTTATTTTTTTTTTTGGTGTCATGCTTATATTTCTAGCCTTGTGTCCCATATGATTTATGGAATTTGCTGGTTGTGATATTATGCAGACTATTAACGATGTTCTCTTTGGAGTGATATCATCGGGGTTATCTCGATATCTGGAACACCGAACACCTAAAGGTAAAAATTGAATATTGACTCAATCATATTTGTTATAAAGAAATTATAAGTGGCGCTTAATTAAGCAGAAGAACCAAATACCTATAGAGATTTGTGATTGAACAATATGCTAAACAGAAGTAATGATGATGTTTAGTTATTGAACTAATTAATCATTTGTTATAGCTCTTCAAGAGGGCACTCAAATTACAGGATTAGCCATGGTTAATCTAAGAAAACAACCAGGACTTCAGGTAAGCATGTTCTAAAGTGCATCCTTCATTTTTCCTTTAGGTAATATTTATTTCCTGTCTCATCCTTCTTTTTGGAAAAATTTTCAGTAATTTTTTTGCCTTAAATCTTATTTTCGGAACTTTCTGGAAATTTATGGTTCTAATTAGGAATTATCTGAGCTGATGAATGGCAATTCGCAATCGCGATGGGGCAATAAGTTTGGGATAGTTCTTCTACCAGTTCAGTATCACAAGAGTGGTGCTGATGTTCTTCAAAACGTTAGGAGGGCTAAGGTGATGCTTGACCGCAAGAAAAATTCTCTGGAGGCTCAATTCTCATACAAAGTTATTTCATATGCCATGTCTATCTTGGGATCAAAGGTGAACATTAGAAATGAATCAATCTAATCTATTTACGAAATGTATTAAATAAGTAGATCATTTCTCTCACTTTTGTTTGTGTTTGTGTTTCTTCTTCTTCTTACTGTTATTATTATTATGATAATTATTATTATTTTGCGTGTAGGTTGCTGGTTTTCTCAACTATAGGATGATTTGCAAAACCAGTTTTACAATCTCCAACATAGTTGGCCCACAAGAGGACATTGCAATTGGAGACAACCGGGTAACTTACATGAGAGTAAATTCATCCAGTCTCCCTCATGTACGTGCCTACTTCTTATTATAAGACCATTTCTCATTACTCCTAAGTCCAAATAACTACTTGATTTGATACATTTTTTTGTTACTTTTATTTGTCGCATAAATAATTTCCAATGTACAAAAGGCATGCCTTTTAATATGTTGGTTGAAAATGTAGGCACTCACTATGCACATGCTGAGCTATGCTGGGAGGGCAGACATGCAAATCTTGGTGGCCAAAGATATCATTCCTGACCCTGAATTTCTTGCCAAATGCTTTGAAGATGCCTTGCTGGAAATGAAGGAAGAAGCCTCAACCCCCATCAAAGCCGGCTAGAACTTTTTTTTTTCTTTTTTTTTTTTTAGAACAAATAGTTTCACATAGAAATAAATTATTTAATGTTTTGTTCTCACATGTTTGGGTCATATTTGAGCCCAAGCTATAACATGCTTAGAAATTTCAGAAAAAGGGGGTATACATAAAGGAAGGGTGCTGAGAATTTCGCCAACCGATATCAAAAGATTGATTTACTAATTATATGGCGTGCTTAACTTGTTCTACTTATTCTATACCAAAAAGATAGAGATACATTATAAAATATCCTTTTGGTATAGAAATTTTCTTTTTATAATGAGTGGTTATTTTTGGCCCCTTACAAATTTATAAATGTCCCCAACCAATTAATATGCTCTTAATAAAGATTTTAAAAACATCTATTCTTTTTATAAGACCTACTTACTTTAATTTGATTTGCTTACTTTTCCAAAAAAAAAAAAAAAAACTTGATTTTCCTAACAAAATTATCAGCAAACAAATCTATTTTTTTTATAGGGAACAAACGAAAAGTAATTAAAAAACAAAAAACAAAAAGCTGGAATCCAACACATTAAGAATTCATAGAGCACCTCAAATTGATCGATTTATATAAACGCATGTAAATAACTAGAGTAATAGTGTGTTCCAAAAAAAAAAACAACCAATTTAGCATGTGGCCAAAATGCTAAGATTTACTGGATTTAATTCTTTAAAATCCACATAATATTTATTAATTATTTAGTTAATAAGCTAATTTTTTACTCTTATAATTCTTCTTCTAGAGTGAAGAATACTATTTTTATTTTCCCTAAAAAAAGAATACTATCCATTAGAAATTGTAATAAATATATACTATTTACTAGTTTAAAGATTCAAAGCTATAACTAGCTACAATTTCTCAAATAGTAAAAGGCACAATGGCACAGCCAATACCGAATCATTCAGCGTTAGAGCTTGGATTTCATTTATTCAGTTTGCAAGACAAGATGAAAAATAAAGTGATTGGGGAAAAGTGTAAGAACTTTATAGTGAGAAAATATATAAATAAAATAGCAAGACTTGCATTAGCATCCATTGTCGCCTTGATATATTTTCTTTCGAGACATTAATTAGTGTTTCAACTATTTCTTGTGAGAGACTTTATAGAGAAAAGAAAGGAAGATGTGGGGTTAAATTTATGTGTGTGTACAACACTGCTTCTACTACACATTTACGTGGGCTATAATTTTTTTTTTTTTTTTTTTGGTGGTTAAGAAGGAAAGTAGATAGAGTGCTATTAAGAACATGGGAAATTATATCGACGCTCTCCGTTTTTATTAAGGCACCCTGAATATTTTAAAGGGAAAAACACAAGCACATTTTCAAGACTTCCATCGTAAAAAGCTCTTTTAAAAACGCCCCTTTAATTGAAAAATGTGGCTTATTAAAAATCCAAGTTACACTTCATTTTTTAATAAAAAAAGGTGATTTATTAATAGGCTGTTTGGGAGAGTAGTTTGAATTATCAGTCTGTGTTTGAGAACTATGGGATGTGAAAGCTTTATACCGTAGCTTTTTACCATAACATGTGATAGCTTTATACTGTTCAAACACCCTATAAAAGTCTAAATTACCTTCTTTTCTCACTTCCTCATATGGTAGATTACTTTGATCGCTGGCACGGGGTGCCGAAGTGTAACCTGGTAGGTTCTAACATATTTTCTTTAAAACAAAGAAACACTAACTGTCGTGGAAGCATAACCTGGTAGATTCCAACATATTTTTTTGAAAGAAAGAAGCACCAAGCGCCTTCAGTCGCCTGCGCAAGGACCGGAGCATAATTTGATAGGCTTTAAAATTGGAACCTACTAAATTTCAACATATTTTCTTGGAAACAAAGAAATGCCAACAGTCTCTGGTCACCGATGCGGGGTGTCGGAACATAACTTGATAGGTTCTGGAGAGGAAACTTGATAGATTGCGTCGCTGAACCCAACAGGTGCCAGGAGGTTCCGTCCTGGAACCTACCACAATTTCAAAAACTATTCAAAAATAAAAAAAATTGAATAAACCATATTACAAAATTTTCAAATTCAGTAATTGTAAAAACCTCTTCAAAAAGTCTTCAAAAAACAGCATATTTTGTAGGTAAAATGTCCTTATTATAACGAGAGAGATGTACACACACATACCTTCCCAAGAAAAGAAAACCATTTGATAGAAAGTATTGACTTGTGCGAATCAAACGCTTTCTTTCTTGACCTGCAATATTAATTTAATAAAACTTGTTTAATTTCTTTTAAAATAACACTATAAACAAGAAAACCCAAACTAAAAGAGAAAGAAAAGTGGAAATTCATTGATATGATCCTATTACATCATCAAGTATTCTGTGTATAATTAAAATTTCTTAGTCTGTGTTCATTTTGCTGTAATATACTCGATCGGAAGATAAAAAAAGGGCGAAAAGACTCGTAACAAGGACAGAAACTCCATTATGCTCCATGGAACATTAGTAGAAATTGTGCAATATACAATGTTTATTACTCGACGGTTTTGTAAAAACCGTCGTGTTAAGTGGGAAAAAAAAGTAGTAGAGCACGAAAAATATGAAAACCGTTATGGACACTAGAGTTTTAACAACGGTTTTTGTCATACCCCGAAGTACAGGTAGTGACGTAGTGGATTAATTAAGTTAATTAAACTAAATTTTTTATTAAAATCATCAATTAAATGATTTGAGTTATTTTGAAAAATGTGATAATTTAAAAAACATTCTAAAACATTTATCGTTATTTTGAAACAACAAAATATAAAATAAAATATTAAAGATAATTAAACACAAGCTAGGCCCCACAGGACCCACATTAGTGCACACACATGGTATCGACAATAAAATAATACAATCACAGCCCAATACAAGAGATAGACATTAAAATAATACATGCCTTGAATTAAATAAAGTAATAACCTAAAATAGTATTCCTATTACTCACTTGTTGCCCTGTTGCTTTCTTGTCAGTCCTAAGCTGCAATCCACACAGGGAAAAGGTTTTAAAAATAGATAACGAAAATTTGAGTGAAAGGCTTAGTAGCACTACGGTTTAGAAAACATAAATTTTAAATATAAATTTTCATATTTGAAGATAATTTATAAAAATTCAGAAAGATGGATAGAACATAATTAATTCATTCTTACCTTTTTAAAACACTATTCATCTAAAATATTCTTTATCAATTAGTTTATTGACAAAGCCATAATATCACTGCCATAGTGGCCTAGATGAGTTCTAGGACCTGCCCTCAAGGTCGTACGCTACACAACCCGATCTCTGAATATGGTATCATGCTCAATTATTTCATTCTGGGCGGTATTAGTAATGCGCCCGGTGTTATATCATTATTTAGGTCTTATCTTATCAAGAGTTCTCATTTACATTCATTATTTGATTCATTATGATCATTCGTTTCACAACAAATAATGAAAATACTAGGAAGTTTATATAAATCATTCCTTGAAAATCATTTTTTTGAAAGAATCATTTTGTATGAAACTATTCATAAGAAATCATTTTGTAGGAAATCATTTTTGTGGCCTAGAGACCCTTTTGTTATGCATTGAAAAGATTTTGAAAGAATCTTTTTGAGACCAAAATCAATTAAAAACCTGGCTACCAAGGAAAAGGAGTAGAAGTCTTACCTCGATATCCTGCATCGTGACTTAGCACCACAGTCCCGACCTGTTATACGTTAGCTCCATAGAACCACAAACAACCTTAAATGTAAACTAATTCATCAGTATCTAGTTTAAGATATGCAACATTTTGAAGCTATCTCATGGTGTCCTATCGCATTGAAAAGATTTTGAAAGAATCTTTTGAGACCAAAATCAATTAAAAACCTGGCTACCAAGGAAAAGGAGTAGAAGTCTTACCTCGATATCCTGCATCGTGACTTAGCACCACAGTCCCGACCTGTTATACGTTAGCTCCAAAGAACCACAAATAACCTTAAATGTAAACTAATTCATCAGTATCTAGTTTAAGATATGCTAGATTATGAAGCTATCTCATGGTGTCCTAGTGTGTCATTTAAATCCGTAAAATCATACTTTAAAGTTTAAATTCTCAATCTGGGTATAAAACAGTAAAAATGGGTAAAAACAACTATTTTTTCTATGGCCGATCGGCCTGTCGAATTCCTTGGTCTGGCCTACCAAACTACACAGTTTGGCCTACCGGCCAAGCAGGACCAGCCTACCGGCCAAGCAGGACCGGCCTACCGAACTTTTCTAGGTTCGGCCTACCGAAGGGATGAGTCTGGCCTATTGGACTCATGAATCCGGCCTGCTGAACTAGAAAAATCTAGAAAGTTCCATATTCGAGCTTTGGCCTCCCGAGCTTAAATCTTCATTTCCAACCCTTTTTCTCAATTTCCAAGCACAAAAAACATTCATATATGATAGAAAAATATACTAAAACACTCTTAAACACGTTTAAACAAGATTTGCATAGAAAGTTTTAAAGAAATCCAAAAATGTAAAAAATAAAGAAAAATAGAAAAAACTTGATTTAAATCCGTTTTTCATCAAACCAAACCTAGATTCTAGATGTTATGAGTTCTGCTAACTTAGATTTAAGGTTTTCTAAGCTCATAAAACCTAGATTGCAACATTTCAACGAAATTTAGACAATTTAGAAAAAGTTTAAAAATTTGAAAAAAAAAAAACAAACTAACCTTGGATTTAAGCTTTAAATCGAGTTTATGATTGCCAAATGCATTGCCGAGCTTCCAATCCACCGAGAATCAAAGCTTGAGCCTTGATTTTGGATCAAAAATGAGAGGAAGGAGGGGAAAAGAGAGGGACGGTGAGAGAGAGTCTGAGAGAGTGCGAGAGGAAGAGCGTGAGAGAGTGTGAGAGAGAGTGAGTGAGGGAAGGAGAAGGAGAGGAATAAATAGAGGAAAAATTTGGCTTTGCAGTGTGAAAACCATGTTCCAGCACATGGTCTTTCAAAAAGAGACATACTGGACATTTAATAAATTGTTTTGTTTTAAAATTTAAAATAATAAAGACAAATAAAAATAATTAAGAGTGGTTTAAAATAATTAATAATAATCAAAAGTAACTTTAATTTGAAAATATCACAAAATAGTTAAATTAGGTTTAATTTACATCATGACACACTAATTTACCATTTACTCACTAATATCACTTAATTAAATCCTGGGTGTTACAGTTTTTAAACTAGGCTTACACTGTGGTTTTTGTCAAAAACCTCCATGTAAGAGTTGTGGTTTTTTAATAGCTTACATGATAGTTTTTGCTAAAAACTGTCATGGACATTGGGTATTTGGCATTTCAGTCAAGATCTATTATTTCATTTTACTCTCTCTTTAACTGTCCCTTCTATTATTTATACGGCATATCATTTAAACTTAACAGCCTAAACACATAAATAGAACCTAAATATTAAAAATAATTAAACAATTCACTTATATATCAAAATTTAATTGTGAAGACAGCCAGTAGAACAAGAAAATAAAACAAAAGAACTTGATCCTTGACTTTTCGGGTGTTAAACAACAAGTGGGCTTGGGTACGCTTTTTCTGCACGCTGTTTCAAGGGAGTTCTTCTTTTCATAATCGAAAAAAAAAAAAAAAAAGAACAACGAATGGCCGGAGAAGATATATTATATATTATACTACTGAAAAACACGTTCTAGTGCGTTAAACGTGTATAATAATTTAATCTCGGTTAATTAAAGAATATATGGGAACGCACCATGATATTTTTATGCTCATATTAAATATTTAACATTAGTTTTTCTAGAAGGAATCTTAAGCTTTTTGTTCTCTTAGTCTCCATTGTCATGCTCACTTTTACTTAATTTATAATTACAAGAGGACGAACGAACGATATATGGAGCCCATTAAATATAGTTCATTTACTCCAAAGTTCATTAATTCAAACTGTGGTTGAAACCAGGGAATCAAACGGCAAATTAATTCTCATGTCTCTACTCTTCTCCCATGGCCCCTTTGGCAACCGATTTCGACGAGCCCCTAACCCCGACAGGAAGGCTCTTCCTCCGTCCAGAAATGAAGCAAGTAATCCATTGCGCCATCGGCGTTGAGAACCCTATTGACGTGGAGGCCGTGAAGTCAGAAATTGAGGCCTCGGTCCTTCTGAAACACCCCAGGTTCTGCAGCCTCTTGGTCCATGATCGCCACGGCGTCGAGCACTGGCACAAAACCTCTGTCAACCTTGACCACCACCTCATTGTCATTGACTCTCCAGTCTCTTCCTCTGCCACTGGCAACGAATCTGTGTTATTTTTAATTTATTTATTATTATTTATTTGGTTTTTTAAATCATAATAAATAAATAAAAATAAATTTAAGTGGTCCAATAGACACGTATTTTCTAAAAGGTGTCAACCAAAGGGTATTCAGAACTGTTATAACGCTTCAGAAAAAATACCTCTTTTCATGAAAGGTAACGTACACCCTGATGATGGGTGTCTATAAATATCACGTTAAAGAGGGTCCCTAAGTCTATGCAATTATTTCAAAAATACACCATCTCTAAAATTACAGAAGGTTTAGAAGATTCTCTTTCTTTCACAAGTTTTGTTTCTTCAGGAATTCTTTTCAGAAAAACTCTCCATTCATTCATCAGATTATCAATGGCTGGAGGTCAGTTTTTGTTCTTTATGTTTCTGCATTTAGATGATTTTCATGCAATTTGGTTTATGCATATATGAAAATCATAACTCTGTTTATGTTACAATTAATGTCCGTTTAACTAAATGTGATTTAAAAACTTAACGTATAATTTTAATATAATCTAAGATACTGTGGCTATTCTTAAATTAAATAAAATTATACAAATCACCGAAGAAATTTAATTTTCATGCATAAAATATTCATAAATTTATATGTATTAAAAGAAATAACAACTAAAAAATACATGCAAAATAAATTATGCATAAATTCAATAACATATCTAAAATTAATTTCTAAAATTTTGTTTAAATATAAATAATAAAATTTTAGATTTCATTATAATTAAATTTAGATTTATTAAAAAAGAAAACAATTTTCCAAAATACCCAAATTAAAAATCTGAAAAAAAAAATTTCAGATTTTTTTATTTTTTATTTTTTATGCCTAAAAAACGACATGTCGTTTTGGGCATCAAGCCCCAAAAACGACGTGTCGTTTTGACAAGAATGGCCACCCCTTTCAGTGAAACGACGTGTCGTTTTTCATCATAAAAAACAACATGTCGTTTTAAGGTCGAAAAAGCAGCTTCAAGGGGCCAAAACGACATGTCATTTTTTGGCCTTTGATTTCAATTTTTCTCGTTATTCGGATCTTCTTCACCCGAATTTGACCCAAATGGGTTCAATTGTAAACCCGATCGTTTCTATACCTTAAGGGTACCAAAATTGATGTTTTAAAAACCCAGAAATGTTAGAAAAACAATTTCCTAATGATATCTAACGTTGGTTTTCATCAAAAAACATCAATAAAAGATTTCAAATTTAACAAAGTTTTGAGTATTTTGAAAAACTCAATTCAGATATATCAAGGCAGAGAAAAAACCACGCTTTCGATACCAAATATAAGAATATTTTAATTATGTTTAGTATAGTGAAATTTATCCCACAGGAAATTTTGTTATATTAAATATGATTGGTTAGGATGAAATATTAAACTATTTTCTTAATTTGCACACAGGGATTAAGAAATGGAATATAGTTTAATAGTTTGATCATATGGTTGTATGTGAATCAATGTGGATTAGAAACTTAGCCCACAAGCAGTTTTTATATCATATGATTCATAATTTTTGTTGCATGATTTATATTGGTAAAACATGACATATAGTTATTAGCTTCAAATTTTGTGACATGAGCATGTATGTTTGATGTATTGCAGTAATTCAACCTGTTAATTTATCTGATATGAAATGTGATATTTCTGAGCTTAAAGGTGATAACTATAAAGTTTGGAAGGAGAGGATTCTCTTTCATTTGGGGTGGATGGACATTGACTATGCCATAAGGAAAGATGAACCGCCCTCTATCACTGAGACCAGCACTCCAGATGATGTTAGTCGATATGAAAAATGGGAACGATCCAATCGTCTGTCAGTTATGTTCATAAAGACTAATATCTCTACTAGGATTAGGGGTTCGGTTGATCAATATGACAATGTCCGAGCATTACTAAAGGCTATTGATGAGCAATTTGAGTCTTCAGATAAGGCATTGGCAAGCACCATGATAATGCAGTTTTCATCCTTGAAGCTTACCGGTATAAAAGGCGTGCGTGAGCATATCATGCGCATGAGGGATATTGCGGCTCAATTGAAGACGCTTGAGGTTGAGATGTCTGATTTGTTCCTGGTACATTACATTCTGAACACTCTACCTTCTGAGTATAGTCCCTTTAAGATCTCCTATAACACACATGAAGATAAATGGTCAATTAATGAGCTATTGACCACGTGTGTTCAGGAGGAGGGAAGACTCATCATGGAAGAGGGAGAGAAAGTAAATTTGGCAACCCAGGGTAATAAGAAAAGGTCTCAGACCAAGCAAAAGGGGAAAGGCAAGGCTCCTTCCCAGCCGGATATTAAGAAGGAGTTCAAGTGCTTTTTTTGTAAGAAGAAGGGGCACGTAAAGAAAGACTGCTCCAAATTCCAAGAATGGCTTGATAAGAAAGGTACTCAACTCTCACTTGTCTGTTATGAATCTAATATGATTGATGTTAATTATAACACATGGTGGATTGATTCCGGTTCTATAATCCATGTTACCAATTCCCTACAGGGATTGGAAAACCTGCGGAAGCCAGTGGGAAGTGAGCAGAGCATCTATTGTGGAAATAAAATACGCTCACATGTGGAGGCTATAGGAACGTGCAAACTGATTTTAAGTAGTGGCTTTATTTTGTATTTGGAAAAGACATTCTATATTCCTAGTTTTTCTAGAAATTTAATTTCAGTTTCCAGACTTGTATCAGTTGGATATTCCTTTAAATTTTCATAATCTTCTTTCAATTTGTTTTATAAATCTTATTTTATTGGAGATTGTACTTTGTCTGATGGTCTTTTTCGTCTTAATTTACAAAATGATGCCAATTATACTACTATGCACGTTCATGAAAATGTTGGTATTAAGCGATGTATTATAAATGATGAATCCTCTATGTTGTGGTATCGGAGATTGGGACATATCTCCATTGAGAGAATTAAAAGATTAGTAAATGATGGAGTACTTAGTGCTTTAGATTTTACTGATTTTGATACTTGTGTGGACTGCATTAAGGGTAAGCAGACCAACAAGTCAAAGAAGGGTGCCAAGAGGAGTTCTGATTCATTGGAAATCATACATACAGATATTTGTAGTCTAGACATGGACACTTACTCTCAAAGGTACTTCATCTCCTTCATAGATGACTACTCACGGTACATGTATCTCTACTTGTTTAAAAATAAAAATGAAGCACTAGATGCTTTTAAGGTCTTTAAAGCGGAAGTAGAGAAACAATGCAGAAAGCAAATTAAGATCGTAAGATCGAATAGAGGTGGAGAGTACTACGGTAGATACACTGAGTATGGACAAGCACCGGGTCCATTTGCTAAGTTTCTGCAAGAACATGGGATTGTTGCCCAATACACTATGCCTGGTTCTTCAGACCAGAATGGTGTAGCTGAAAGAAAAAACCGATCATTAATGGACATGGTGCGAAGTATGCTTGCTAGCTCCAAACTTCTTGAGTTCTTATGGACTGAAGCTCTTAAGACGGCAGTGTACATATTGAACTGAGTTCCAACTAAGGCTGTTCCTAAGACACCTTTTGAGTTATTCAAAGGTTGGAAACCTAGTTTGCGACATGTACGCGTTTGGGGATGCCCGTCAGAGGTAAGAGTTTATAATCCACAAGAGAAAAAGCTAAACCCAAGGACCATAAGTGCATATTTTGTTGGTTATGCTGAACGGTCTAAGGGATACAGATTTTATTATCCATCTCATAATACTAGATTTGTGGAATCAAGGAATGCAAAATTTCTTGAGAATGACTTAATTAGTGGGAGCGATCAATCCTGTAATACTGTTCCTGAGAAAGATCATAAAGATGCTCAACTTTCCACTTCTTATGATAGATTGATTGTTGTGCACAACACGCCTAAAGTTCAAATGCGTGATAAACAACAGCATGTCATTCAAGTTCCACAGACTGCTGATCATGAAATAGATCCAGCTGAATAACAGATACAGGAACCTGTTGAATAGTTTGTTGAACAACATGCTCCTCAAGAGAATGTTGAACCAACATTAAGGAGATCTACTAGAGAAAAGCGATCGACGATACCTAGTGACTATATTGTGTATCTACAAGAGTCTGACTACAATGTTGGAGCCGAAAATGATCCTGAAACATTTTCACAGGCCATAAGTTCTAAGGAATCTGACTTATGGTATAGTGCCATGAAAGATGAAATGGATTCTATGACATCTAACAGAGTCTGGGATCTCGTTGAGTTGCCTAATGGTGTAAAAGCTATTGGATGTAAATGGGTCTTTAAAACAAAGAAAGACTCATTGGGCAACATTGAGAGACATAAAGCAAGACTCGTTGCCAAAGGATTCACTCAAAGAGAAGGAATTGACTATACGGAGACTTTTTCTCCTGTATCTAAAAAGGATTCTCTTCGAGTCATTATGGCATTGGTTGCCCATTTTGATCTGGATTTGCACCAAATGGATGTGAAAACGGCCTTCCTTAATGGTGATCTAGAGGAAGAGGTTTACATGAAACAACCAGAAGGATTTTCCTCTAGTGATGGTGAGCATTTGGTCTGCAAGCTTAAGAAATCCATATATGGATTGAAACAAGCTTCTCGTCAGTGGTATTTGAAGTTCCATGACGTTATCTCTTCATTTGGTTTTGAAGAGAATATCATGGATCAATGTATATACTAGAAGGTCAGTGGGAGTAGGATTTGTTTCCTTGTGTTGTATGTGGATGACATATTACTTGCAACTAATGATAAGGGTTTGTTATATGAGGTGAAACAATTTCTCTCAAAGAACTTTGAAATGAAGGATATGAGAGAGGCATCTTATGTCATTGGCATTAAGATCCATAGGGATAGATCTCGAGGCATATTAGGTTTGTCTCAAGAGATCTATATCAACAAGGTTTTAGAGAGGTTTCAGATGAAAGATTGTTCACTAAGTGTAGCACCCATTGTGAAGGGTGATAGGTTCAATTTGAACCAGTGCCCGAAAAATGAGCTCGAATGGGTACAAATGGAAAACATTCCATATGCTTCAGCTGTTGGAAGCCTAATGTATGCTCAGGTCTGTACAAGACCTGGCATTGTATTTGCTGTGGGAATGTTGGGGAGATATCAGAGTAACCCAGGTGTTGACCACTAGAGAGCTGCAAAGAAGGTGATGAGATACCTTCAAGGGACTAAAGGTTACATGCTCATGTATAGACGAACTGATAATCTAGAGGTGATTGGATACTCCGACGCAGACTTCGCTGGTTGTGTTGATTTGAGAAAATCAACATCTAGTTATGTTTTTATGTTTGCCGGTGGAGCTGTATCTTGGAGGAGTGCGAAGCAGACTTTGACTGCTACCTCTACTATGGAGGCCGAGTTCGTTTCTTGTTTTGAAGCTACTTCGCATGGTGTATGGTTGAAGAGTTTCATATCCGGGCTTAGAATTGTGGATTCTATTTCTAGGCCATTGAGACTGTACTGTGACAATTCAACTGCGGTATTTATGGCCAAGAACAACAAGAGCGGTAGTCGAAGTAAACACATTGACATTAAATACTTAGCTATAAGAGAACATGTTAAAGAAAAGAAAGTGGTCATTGAACATATTAGCACTGAGTTGATGATTGCCGATCCTTTAACTAAAGGCATGCCACCAAAGTTTTTTAAGGATCATGTAGTACGAATGGGACTTGGTTCCATGATGTGAATTTTATTGTACGTACATTTGGTTATTTATTTTTATGAAACTCTTATTTAGTTGTGATGTTTTCTCATATTCAGTTGTGTACAAATTCAATTACCTTGAGAAAAATCAATTAAGTTGGACCTAGAATAAACATAGGGTTTATTCATTAAGTTGCGTTACCATTTATGAGTTAGTATTAAGGGATATAATGCATTGTAATACATGGAAGATAATACTCATTATAAGATGACCTATTGCCATGATTCATGTGTTTATTCCTTAAGTTTGAGATTGGTTGATTTTGGTTATTTAGAAAATTTATGTAGACCAAGTGGGAGAATGTTATTTTTAATTAATTTATTATTATTTATTTGGTTTTTTAAATGATAATAAATAAATAAAAATAAATTTAAGTGGTCCAATAGACACTTATTTTCTAAAAGGTGCCAACCAAAGGGTATTCAGAACTGTTATAATGCTTCAGAAAAAATACCTCTTTTCATAAAAGGTAACGTACACCCTGATGGTGGGTGTCTATAAATATCACGTTAAAGAAGGTTTAGAAGATGCACCATTTCCAAAATTACAGAAGGTTTAAAAGATTCTCTTTCTTTCACAAGTTTTGTTTCTTCATGAATTCTTTTCAGAAAAACTCTCCATTCATTCATCAGATTATCAATGGCGGGAGGTTAGTTTTCGTTCTTTATGTTTTCGCATTTAAATGATTTTCATGCAATTTGATTTATGCATATATGAAAATCATAACTCTATTTATACGTAAATATTCTTATAATCTGCCGTCAACGAATACCTCGCCACCTTGTCGGCTGGGCTGGAGCTCAGTGCTGATAAGCCGCTCTGGGAGATACACTTCCTGATGGCCCACAGGTTTAGCTCCCACACACACACATATGTTTTACTTTCTTATTTATGGTATTGCCTGTTTTAACGTCTTCATGAGGTGGATTATATACGTATACGTATTGAACGAATTTTTGAAAATGGCCGACTTTAAATTTTTAATTTCTTTTAGCTGAAAAATAGTAGAAAAAAAAGGACATGCTCTTGTGCAAATACAATAAAATTCCCTAATATTTTTAAGGGGTGTTTGCACATACTTACAAAAAAACATATATTACAGTTATTAGTATCGGGGAAAATTCATTTTTATGTCTTTTCGTGAACTCATTTTGTTTAATGGCCAAAACATTCTAATGCTATATGGAGTACATGTAAATATATATGCTTTTGTCATCGAGAAAAACTACATATATTGTTGATTTTATGGAGTTACTATTTCAGTACGTAAACAAAATTATCTTAATTCCTTGCCGATAAATTAAATATTGGATCCGGCGGGTGCATTGTCTTCCTAGTACATCATGCTCTCGCTGACGGGACTTCGTTCATGTCGTTATTGTTGTCTGTTTGCCGCGTTTGTGAAGTTGGTTGGTGTTTTGTGGTATGGTTTGATGTTTGCGTTGCAGTTTGCAGCGAGGCTATTGTGGGTTCGTGACCGTAAGACCGCCATATTGGGAGGCGACGGGGTTGAGCAGTGGCCGAGGAAGATTGCCACCGCTCGCTTTTGTTTAGAGGATATGAGGATCGCCAAGAGAGCTGTTGGCCATGATAACGTGGTAATGATATCTAACCTATCATATCATAATGTCATTTAAAAAATATAAAATGTTTTATAACTGATTCTTAGGCTGTTTAGTAATTGAATTACAAATTGAGAAGGAATATTGTAATAACTTTAGTTTGAACCATGTAGTTCAAATTATATTGGCAAATGGTTTATTTATGTTTGAGCCTATTAAATACTATGGTATAATGTTAATGTGATTGTTTAGACGCCATTGCAAATTAAACACGTACAGTGATGAAATTTGGGCCAGTCGTGTCCATGTGGGCTGAAAGAGAACCGAGACGAAGGCTAGGAGTGGAGACCCAACCAACCCCACCTGGAAGCCCAACAGGCCTCAAGCTAGACCAGGCCGGGCCATCCTGGTTGGGCCGAAGAAGTACATCAAAATAATAAACAGAACAGAGAGTAACATAAATTTGATGACTGAAAACAAGAACTCACCGGTAGTTTAATTTTGAAGTCCTACAAGAGAAATCTTTTTTTCAAGTACATAATAGTTATATTCTTAACTAATTCTAAGTAGCGACTGACACTATAGTGTGAACATAGATCAGTTTTCTTTATTTTTCTTTATTATTATTTTTTCCTTGGATATTCTTGATGCAATTTTATGAGTCACTGATTAATAATAATACATCCTAGTATAACGTTTTGAAATTTGTTTTGACATTTTGCAGACCATTAACGATGTTCTTTGTGGGATGATATCATCTGGGCCATCAAAATATCTCGATCAGCGAACTCCAAAGGGTAATATTTTTTTTATTAGACTAGTGGAGTTTTTTCTTCTTTTTTTAAAGATCAGTATTGGACGAGCGTAATTTCACTTGCAACTTCACGCTTGAGTCTTCTTCTTCTTCTTTTTTTTTTTAAGCTTAATTTACTTGCACCTTCACCATTGAATCTAATTCTACTCATATTATATATAGCAATTCTTGATTGGGCAAAATGTGCTTATTCCAAATTAGTTGATGAATAAAGGAAAAAGTAATTAATTCACCAAACTAAATTAATATTGTTGAATTTCTTCCTGTTATTAGCCCTGCAAGAGGGACTTCAAATCACTGGGCTATCCATGGTAAATTTAAGAAAACAAGCAGGACTGCAGGTACATATGATTAATCATGGTCCCACCTCCTTATTTACTTTGTTAGTGATGATCATCAATTTTCCTTAAAATAGTTAATATATAAAATTCTGGGATCTGTACGGCAATTGACCATAATCAGGAACCATCTGACTTGACAAGAAGCAATCCACAATTTCATTGGGGCAATAATCTTGGGTATGTCCTCCTTCCCATTCAGTATAACAAAGGTGGTGCTGATCCTCTACAACACGTTAGGAGAGTTAACGAGATCCTTGAACGCAAGAAACAATCCATGGAGGCTCATCTCACAAACAAAGTTAGCAAGTTCATGGCGTCTTACTTTGGACCAAAGGTAAAATATTAAAAGAAAAAGCTATTGGTTACTTAAAATTAGCAGAAAATATCACAATAGGGTAAATTTTTTTATCAGTATTGCATTGTTCTAAACCGTTAGAAAATAAAAAATTACATTAGAATTGTACTCTATTTTCTCATTCTCATGTTAAAAAAGATGCACATTTATGTCATTCAGGCTGTTGGTCACTTTACTTACAAGGTCATTTGCAACGCTAGTTTTGCCATCTCCAATATGGTTGGCCCACAAGAGGAGGTCGCAGTTGGAGACAACCCTGTAACTTACATCAGAGTAAATGCATCAAGTTTGCCAAACGTACATGCCTTTTTATAACTTCATCACTTTTTTTTTTTTTTTTGGATTTGGTGGTGGGAAATGGCTCTACACAAAGTGTGTTTTTATAGTAATCTGCGACACGACAGAATTGATTTTGATATGCCAAAATTTATCACAATAACTAATTCAAAAAAAAAAAGGACATTATCACAATGACCAAATTTATATATTGGATCATTTGATTAGTGTATTTATTTGTTGGTTGGTGCAGGCACTGGTAATGCAAATGGTAAGCTATGCTGGAAGGGCGGACATGCAGCTCTTGGTGGCCAAAGATATAATCCCGGACCCTGAATTTCTTGCTCGGTGCTTTGAAGATGCCTTAATGGAAATGAAAGAAGCAGCCTTAGCCACCATTAAAAACCGCTAGGACGTTTCTTTTACAACAACATAAGAAGAAAAGTAGTTTCAGATCAAAGTAGAACTATTAAATTTGTAGTCGCTCACGTTGAGAACAAAAGCAAAGCACATATGAATGTTGAGATAGGTGCTCTATACAAAACATATTTGTAATCCTATTTTGACATTATGACAAATAAAATTCACCTCTTTTTATTAATAATTCATATGATAAGTTTGGTAAATATTATAGAATCAAATACTTATGATCATAAGTAAGTTTATATATACAAGTCGATATATATAAGTTTAGTGTTCATATATAAGTTTATTGTATACAATCTTCTAATTTGACAGCAATATGTTGCCAAGCCTTTATGGCTGATTGGAAGAGAACTAGCGGCACTTATAAGCTACTTGCTTTTCTTACTCCCCGTCAATATGGGACTCGCCAAGTGGCTACCAGCTTTCCTCGCCATGTGGTGATGAGCTTGTTAACTCTTGTAAAGATTGGCGGTGGTGAGTCCCAGATAGAAGAATTCGATGGTTGTAAGAGAAAAGATGATTGGGTAGAAAAACATGCCAACAGGTGGTAACAACAGTGGATGTAGGCAGTTTTTTGGGGCTAGTGTAAAACGAATTTGCATGCTCTTCTTTCTTTTTTCACTTTATATTTACGCCTATTAGCCTACCTTTATACATATTTTGTTCTTTGGCATATTTGTCATGTTGTGTGATCGGTAGAGAACCTTCTAATAATGAGAGAAAAGTTTGTGAATAGTTAAAAACCAGTTTACGCCTTATTAGGTAGTCGTTTTTTGACGAAGAATAAATTAAAGAGGTTAAAAAATTCACCGAACTCTAGTTATGAATACTATAGATATGTTAGGTTGTGGAGCCTAATTTAATGCCTTGACAAATTATTGCCCTACATAAAGGATTATGGGACAGTTTAAGGATTGTGTACTTGTAAAATTTAGTTTCCCTTATTTTATTATTTGTAAATAGACTGCCAAATTGGGGTTTGGTGAAGATATTAGAGAAAAATACAAAAGTTGAGTGGTGTAGATTTTCTTTCTTCTAATTTTTTTTTTTTAATCATAGTGAATTTTTTACTACGGCTAAAAATGGATGTAGTTTTTACACTAAAAGTGTACTCTATTTTTGTTTTTGCTTATTTTCTTCTCGATAGAATTAGTGCTCTAATCACTAACATGTTAATCCTATGGTAATTGGTTGGTTACGTTGGATTTAGTTTAGAGTTAAATAAACAAATTAAGAGGGTGTTTGGAAAGGTAGTGGGAACCAATGGTGAGAACCACTTTTACTGTAGCATGTGAGAGTTTTACACTATAACATATTTTTTTTATTGTTACTGTAACATGTGAGAGCTTTATACTGTTCATAACTGAAATTGTGGTGGAAACTGAGTGGTTCCCACCACTACCAAACACCCCTAAGAGATGATAACGAATAGGAGGTAATTATTAAATATCAACGTACAAGCCGTATTTATTTTCTTTTGTTGATTTACCTTTGGTAAGGGACACCACCATCATGCAGGGAAGTATCTTATTTTCGAAGAAAACAAGTGTAGGATTAAGACAACTCTCCTGCTGAGCGTGCTTTGGAAGGTGACTCCCCTGTGATTATTTAATGCTCTTTGGTATGTTTAGCACATTATATTATATTATATTATATTATATTATATTATATTATTTTTTGTATATAATACAATACAATACAGTATCTTGAATAAATCAAAACGTGGCCAGCTGCAGATCATCAGCCGTGGACCACCAGAGTTGACTGCCTTTTTCACCCTGCCGGTCCGTACTGCTTAGTCTGCTTGATGATTGTGCTCATTTAAGCAGTTTACATCTCAGATGTTCTAATTTGGTACCTCATATTAATTTTGCCAAGTGGGGCTATTTGTACTTTTTCTTCTTTTGGTCTGTCGAACGACATTTTTTTTAATGATTTTTTAAGGTAGTTTTGGACTATGTCGAATGGGATCCTTAATCCCTTCTCTGCTGTCGTTCCTTTGTTTCCTCTGCCTAATGAAGTTGCGTACAATTTTTTAAAAAAAGCACACAAAAAAAAAAAAAAAAAGGGTCCGGGATTAGCAGTATATTCACTTTGTATGAAAGGGTTATGGAGAGTAAACAATGATTCCTTGTGCTTTTAAATAACGTATTTACTTGTAAAATCAGTAATGAAAGTTACAATATAAGGAATGAAGAAAGCAAAAATTAATCTATCCATAACTTTTACTGTTGATTACCTATCAAAGGGAATGAGTATCATATTTACTTACATGTCTAAATTTAAATATTATTATTTAATAGCTATTAGTTATGTCAAAGGATATTTTAATAAATATATTGAATAAGATCCTCATTCATAAGTAAATAAATGCCAGAAAGAAAATAAGATTGTTTTTTTTTACACCATCAAATAATTAAGTAAACACTAAAAATAATATACTCACTCTTATTTTTTTATTTTACTTCCAATCCTATTACCATTGAATGTGCCCTAGATGTAGTTGGAATGCATCAGTCGATTGAAATAAAGATGATAGTTGAAGAACTCATCTATAGCCATGTACTATAAACAACATGCCTAAGGATGTTTTCCGAACTGTTGTGACTTATTACTTAAGATGACGGTTTTGAACAATAAAATTGTTTGTTATTACACTATCAAATAATTAAATAAATGCTAAAAACAATATACTCATTCTTATTTTTTTACTTTACTTCCAATCCTATTACTGCTGAATGTGCCCTAGATGTAGATGGAATGCATCAGTCGATCGAAATAAAAAAGACAGTTGAAGAACTCATCTATAGCCATGTAATATAAACAACACGCGTAAGGACAGTTTCTAAACTGTTATGACTTATTAATTAAGATAACGGTTTTGAATAATAAGATTGTTTTTTTATTACACCATCAAATAATTAAATAAACACTAAAAATAATATACTCAATCTTATTTTTTTACTTTACTTTCAATCCGATTACTATTGAATGTGCCCTAGATGTAAATGGAATGCATCAGTCGATCGAAATAAAGATAACAGTTGAAGAACTCGTCTATAGCCATGTACTATAAACGACATGACTAATGACGGCTTCTGAACTGTTGTGACATATTAAGATGACAGTTTTGATCACTCATCCGTCACTAATTCTGTTGTTGGTGCGTGGTAACGAAGCGTGTAAAATGAGTAAAAGAAGTTTGGGCCCATGTTGTTTATTATTTTTTCGCTGACGCAACAGATGAAATGGATTAGTTTAGTAATTTTTTGGGCACCTTTCAGACCTCGTGGGGCAAAGATTGTTGACTTTTTCGAGCCGCGGCTTTTATTGTCAAACTCCCGAAAAGTAGGTTGTTGCATTCTTATTAAGGACAAAATTTTTTCTTTTTATATTTTTGAATTTTTTACCAAATTTTTTATAATTTGAAGGTTCTAAAATATTTTTAGGTGTAAACAATTTTTTTTTTATATTTATCAAAATTTTTAAAAAATTTTGAGTGGTGTTTTAATTTAATCCTAAAGGATGTTTTAAGACTTTAAAAATTCTAAAATTTTGAAAGAATCTTTAAAATATTAAGAAATTTTTGTCCAAACGGTAAATTTTTTAAAAAAATTTGGTTAATACTATAATAAATCAGTAAAAATATTGATTTATTAGGGGTTGTAGGGTGTTTTTTTTTTACACAATCTTAGTTTATATCAAAATTTCAATATAAAACAAATATTCCTAGTTTTTGTAATTTTTTTTAATATTTCCATTGATATCAATATTTACTTTGAAATTTTTGTAAATTCAAAGTACCGATATTTCTAACGATATCGATATTTTCATCCTTAATCCGAACATAGCACCGCCTTCTCAGGCAAACAATTAGAAGAATTTAAAAATTTTAATTTATAAAAATACAGTGGAAAGTGATCAACAAACCTATATATGGCCTGTTCGTAACTATGTATAACATTATTCAAATAATATATCATGATACTAATACTGTTTGAGTCAAGATGGGATCTTGACCACATTTAAACCTCATAGAACTTTCTTTTGGTATTAAAAAAATAATGCGTATGATTTTTTTTCTATGTGAAACTTGTTTATTTGTGTATCTTTTTAATGTTCATGCTATCAGAAAGTATTAAAATCATGTTCTAATGTAAATTTAAGTAATTTTCGTAATTTTTTTTTTATATTTCCACTGATATCAATATTTTCTTTGATATTTTCATAGAATTGGAGTACCAATATTTTCATCGATACTGATATTTTCTTCCATGATTTTTATTCTTATTGGAGACCATTAATTTTCTTTTCTAGCAAAAGAAAAGAACAAAAAAAAAAATATGAGCACCTCGTTAAATACCCTTTCCCTTGCACCCCCATTATATTTTCCTGATTATTTGCATGCAACGTAACAAACAAGAGCATTATGCGTAACAGTGGATTGTTTTATTTTTGGAGTGAAACATGGGATTGAATAGCTGCTAACAAACTTTATTTTTCTTTGAAAAACAAAAAAAAAAAATTAGAAAGAAGGTGACCAAGTTAACATATGTTTCTTGCACATTATATCAAAAGAGATTCACGTGGTTAGATTCTTGTAGTTACACGCATGTCTTAATAGTAAACTACATCAGACTTTGAAGAGTTAGAATACTCCTAATGTGAATTTTTTTTTTAAAAAAAAAAGAGTTTTTTGAAATACAAACAGAAATACAAGAAGGCTCAGCCACTTTGTGTGTGTGTGTGTGTGTTTTGCTCCTATACGCAATTCCATTGTTGTTGCACTCATATTCTTGTGGCTTAACCACTTTGTGGTTACATTCTTGTGGTTGTATTTATACGCAAATCTACTTTGGAGTTAAGAATCTTCTTGATTGGTTTGTCTAATGACATGTTAATAAAAGTGACTGAACAGTTTTGTTAAAACTATTATGACTAAAAGTTTAGTCTTTTGTAGTGTATAATCAGGTCCAAACTTTTTCCGAGTGCTAGAGAACTATCTCAGCCCCACCACTTTGTTTTTTAAAAGGATGACCAACTAATACGTCCATTATAGTTTCATTCCTATATATCCCTCAAAGCTCAACCAAGAAGTACACAGTATATCCTCACGTCTTTAATTTACTCTTTTCTCCCTCTTCCATGGCCTCTTCGGCGACTGACTCCGACGAGCCGCTAACCCCAACGGGAAGGCTCTTCGTCCGTCCAGAAATGAAGCAACTAATCCACTGCATCGTTGGCGTCGAGAAGCCTCTCGATGTCAAGGCCGTGAAGTCCGAGATTCAAGCCTCGTTTCTCCTGAAACACCCCAGGTTCTGGAGCCTCATGGTCCATGATCGCCACGGTGCCGAGCATTGGCAAAAAACCTCCGTCAACCTTGACCGTCACCTCGTCGTCATCGACTCCCCGGTCTCTTTCTCAGCTGCTGACGACGAATCTGCTGTCAACGACTACCTTGCCGACTTATCGACCTTACCAGGGCTCAGTGCCGATAAGCCAGTGTGGGAGATCCACTTCCTTATGGCTGACAGGTGACAGGAATCAGTTATATTTGGCTTTGTGTGTGTGCACGTTATTGCCTTGTAGCTTTATATATATATATATATATATTGAAGGGGTTTATCTTTTATTTTTATAGCCACACAAGTGTTTTTTTCTTTCATCAAATCAAGGCCATAAAGTCTCTTGTACTTATAATAAATTCATTTATATATTCTTTTAACCTACAGATAATTATTATTATTTTTTTAAAAGGTAAATATTATATCACAATGTTGTGTTACTGTTAATGATGATAACCTCTTTTAGGAGTAATTCCATTTTTATAACACGGCTGAATACAGAGTTTTACAATTAGTTGCCATGACTGGGACCATAGTTAGGATAATTACAAAAGTAATAATATTTATTACGATGAGGAATTTTCTTTTATGAAAATTACCATGCGTAATTACAATCTATGTTCAATGTACTATTATTATTCACACCAAAAAAAATCCAAAAATACTATTTTGAAATACACTTTTTACTAGCGCTATGAAAATAATATACTCCTTTTACTTCCAAAATATAAATAATAACCCTATTATTACTTGATATTTTTTAATATACACAAGACATGATCCAACTTGCAATCTTCCTCAAACTCCACCCACTCAAGCCATAGCGCCAATAGACTAAGCGGCTTTCGGCGTACCCCTGTTACTTATAAATCTATTTCTAAAGTGAAAATTCAATTTCTTTCTAGAGTTTTTATCTAAAAATCATCATCAATTACATATCCATGCAGATGCATCCTCTTTCAAGTCCATCACGCTCTGGCAGATGGAACTTCACTCATGTCATTATTGTTGTCCATTTGCCGGAAGGCGAGCAACCGGAAGGCCGTTCCAACGATAGCTCCATTGAGGAGAAGTGATAATAAGAGGAACAGGACAATGACAGCCATGGCCGCGGCTGTGAAGAAGGTTGGTGTTTTGTGGTATACTCTGATGTTTGCGTTGCAGTTTGTGGTGAGGCTGTTGTGGGTTCGCGACCATAAAACGGCCATATCGGGTGGCAACAGTGTCGAGTTTTGGCCAAGGAAGATCGCCACCGCTCGGTTTTGCATAGAGGACATGAGGATCGTCAAGAGAGCTGTTGGTGACGTGGTAAGTGTTGTACATGCATGTGCATGTTATTTGTTGTTGTTTTGTGTTAAAAGATTATGGATTATTTTGGTAAATCTCTTAATCTCTGTAATCTATTTCACTTTATCGACGATTTTTTAAAACCAGTTAAAGCATTCCCAGACATAGAAAACTAATAAAAATTCCCCTTTATTTAATTTTGGTTATAAATTTAATGAAATTGTTAGCGTAACATATCATTAAAGATTTTATATATATATATATATATATATTAAGATTCCAATCATATAAAATAATATAAAAATATGATAAGACCCTCTAAAAAGAGGTCTTATCATAAGATTTTTATTTTTTTAAGTTGTTAGGTTAATCCAATGGCTTAAAAAACTCAACTCTAGCAAATAATTATACATTCTCCCATGCATAATAAAAAATAAAATTAAAAAAAGAATAAAAAACAAAAAAAATTCACTGAGGAGGAGCAGAGGAGCACCCAGGCCATCACTGCACTCGGCCTCACCACCGTCCTCCTCGAGCTTCGCCTCTCTATGACAGTCGCAACCCAGGAGCGGAGGAACACCCAAGCCATCGTCGATTCAATGCTTGACGAGGACCCACGACCTTCGCCTGCGATCTCCTCCACGATTGAGGGTCTCCATCACCGCATCGAGATCTCGAGCTTGAGAACTCTATCGAGATAACTAGACGTCGCCCATCGCAAAAGGCGAATAGCGTTTCGAACCGATGATGGATGGCGTCGTGCCCTCCATCACAAAATTACCTGCGCATGGGGAAGCCATTGAAAGGTAACTAAAATCTAAGAGTTGGGCCAAGAGGTAAATCGTTTGGCCCAACTCATTTTCACATATCCATTTGCTTATCAAGACAAATAATTAATGAATTATTTTCAAAAGTGCCTCTTCATTTAATAAAACCATTCAAAGCACCACACGCTATAACAAAAATTTTAAAATGTCGCTCCGTCTAATTCCGTTTATAATTTTAAGGGATTTGCTGACCTGACATTTATTTTAGATTACATAAGCTTATCAAGCTATAATATTAAATTAATCCCAAAAAATTAATTAATAAGAATTAACCAAAAAAATAAATACTGATTATCATTTTAATTTTTAATTCTATCTTTGTGAGTCAGTCACCCCATGGGGATGGGGCTTGCCACCTTATGCCACCAGACGACCCTCGAGTGTAGGGGAGGATAAGTGCTCGCTTGAACACCTCGACTTCCTTGAATCCGCGTTTAATGAACAATCAAAGCTTCTACAAAAGCGAAAGATTTTTTTCTCCTCTTTTTTTTTTTTACATATTTAGATAACAATCTGATCCTTTTTTCTTGTAAATATGGGGTAAACATGTTATTTACTCAGTTTTCTTTTTACGCTGCATTTTTCACACTGAACGTCTTACTAAGACATTAAGGTACTCAGCATAAAAATTTTGTTAATTTAATCTTCTGCTTGACGCACCGATAAAAACCATTCATAGAGTAAAAGATCTCAATAACTATAGTATTTTTAACTAAAAATTGTTGAAATTATTGGTTTAAGCTTTTCTCCTAAATACCCCGTAACTTTTTAATGTTGTTTAGTACTGGAGCAAAATTTTTAAATGGGAAGCCTCATTCTTTGTATTTACTCTCTCTTCGGCTTGAAATGTGCGCATTACTTTGCAGTCCCAAAAATCATTTTGTATAAGTAGAGTGGACATATAAATCATGACTTTTATTTTTCTTTCTTTCCTTTTCTGGAATGTGGTCTCAATATATATATATATATATTGATAATCTTGTATTTCAAATATCTTATGACATCA